>CM021100.1:73951992-74551992 GCA_007115665.2 Sequoiadendron giganteum
AGGCAGCTTAATAAATGTCTATGTTTGTTGCTACCAGCTGCCAAACAGTTTGAAATTTCAATTGAACAAGAATTCTTCATATTTGATCCACTTATGCACCTTAATTATTTCCTTCACTTCAAAACAGTAACCATTTGCAGCTCCATGCCTAGCCCGAACCATGGCTACAAATAGATGTGCCTTCACATAGATGAGGAACCTGGACCATACCATCCTGATAAGGATTTTCCTTTTCAGTATATATAGCTGCTCAAACAACTTAGCAATATTAAATAGATTTGTAACTTTGTCCCATGGTTGGTCAAATGAAGCACCATATTCATTTGTGAATACATTCACTATCAATGTAACTTTTTTTATAATTATTTCATCTTTAAGACAAATTTTTCCCCTATTCAATATCACCGTTCATTTGAAAGCACCATCTTCATTGACACTTTCAAAATATTGTCATATGACTACCTTGTTACCTATTGAAAAGTTGTTTTGTGAGACTTCACTTATGTTTGCATTTTAAACCTCATATTGGAATGAAAGATAGGACTTAATCCATATTCAAACCTTGAAGGTAGTTATAATTGTGCACCCCATATGCTGATCGTTTCAAATCAATTTATTTGAAGTAATTACCACAATGTAATGCTAAAAAATTCACAAATGTGTAAAGCATGTCGGGTCCCCATGTGGATTCGGCTAAAAAAATAAATGTTTTCAAACAAATTTTACCCTCAAATGACTTGACACTGCATTTTGAATGCATGTGAAGTGAAAACATGAACTGGGTCTTCATCAAAATTTGTTTTCTGACACTTTTGGAAATGGTCAAAACAAGTCAGGTTGACTCTGGAACCACCTTTGAAAACCAGTCAAACGACCTCCAGGAGACACTAAACTTGCAAGAATGTAGAAATTTGATCCAAGAGTGCAGTAAAGTAAATAGATTGACAAAAGGAGTCATGAGATTAAAAATATTAATCCACAAAGTTGCTCAGTTGAACTTTTTGAAACAATAACCTGTTCAGAATCAACTAAAAGTCACCCAATTGCTATTTTGAAAATATAACAAATCAACTCCTGATGAGCTGCCACTAGACACAATAGATCATATAGGTACCCTAAGCACATTTGCAGAAGGAATTTTCTTGAATCATCACCGGTCAAAAGATATTGACGGTCAAAGTTGGCCTCTCTGAAATGTTGTCAGGAATGCAGATGCAAAACTGAACAAACTGCATTCGGTTTTGATCTGTTAAAAATAGAAAATCAGATCATAAGGCTCTGAAAATTGACATACGTGCTCATTTACATGTGGAGACAGCAGAACAACATTCGTTCTAACTTGACAGTTATCTAATTGAAAAATGCAAGCTCAAACAAGATGCAACTTTGTAAAACTGAACGTTTGCAAACAACAAAAAAGTGTCAAAACCCTCCAGCTTCACTTTTCAAAACCCTGACAAAACTCATCGTGGGAAGCTGAAAATTGACATGCATGTTCACCTATGTCAATTAATATGTCTACAAATGGGTTTTACATGAAAATCGATAGGCTTTAAATTACAAGCCTCCAAGGTGGGTTACTTAGGCAGATTCATTAGGTGCACTTCTGAAAGTGCAGAAGAAAATTTTTGAAATAGGCATCTCAAATTTGAAAATTTTGAGAGTGCCATCAAGGCCGCCTTTTTTTTTTGGGTGGAGTTGGATCTGTGGGCGGGGTCTCCCCTTTGTGGGGGGTTTGCCTCTTTGAAGGCGGGGTCACCCCTTTGTTTCGGGCAAGGCCGCCTTTGTGTACCTGAACCTGCAAAATATCAAAAAATAGAAAACATAAAATAGAATAGTGGGTGGGGTCACCCCTTTGTGGGCAGGGTCGCCTTTGTTAGGGTGGGGTCACCTCTTTCAGCTTGGGGTTGCTTCTATGTACTTGAACCTGTAAAAAAAAAGTGTCAAACGTAAAATAGAATAGACTCGTTTGTGGGTCCCACCGAGCATGCTATAAATGGTGGGACAAACGTGTGCAAGTGATTTTCTACTTTAAGCTACAAAACAAAATGAAATGAGAAAGGAAAAATACAAACACACACTCAATATTAGCCTAAGTTGAATCCAAACAAAAATAACAAAGAAATGAAACTTTATACCTTGCTTGGATTGATGAGTTGGTTGGCCCTTTGATGATGCTTGATTTGTATGCTCCTTTGACAAAAAATGAATGCAAAAGTGAATGCAAAAAGGAGAGGAATTGATGAGGGTTGCAATAATGGAAATTTGTGTTGTGATAAGGATGGTAGGTGGATGCAATGATAGCTTTAATGGCTTCAATAATAGAGGATGCAAGTGCTAAATTGCTTGGCTTGAATGCTTGAATGAGAGTAAATGAAAAATTATCTAACTCTTGTCTAATCTCCCTAATTTGAGACCATGTCTTCCAATTTAAAGAAGAATCGATGGTTAGGATTTAGCCATCATGGAAAAGATGGAGGGTTGTGGTGAATTGATGACTCACAAGTCCTCACATATTGCCATGTGGAGAGTGAGGTGTGAAGAGGACAAATGATGTGGAAAAGGATATGTGAGGTAGAGGTACTTGCAAGTACCTTGGGATTAGGAGAGGATTTCCTCAAAAATGAAGTCTTTGTCCCCATATGGGGTTGATGATGACAATTGAGGAATTTTAGAAAGTCCTCTTTTGTCACCATGGGGATGGGAGAAGTTGTTGGAGAAATAAATATGAATTTTAAATTCACATGATTGGACGTACCCAATGGATAAGACAAGGTCCTCCTAAAGGAGGTCCTTGTCCCATGTAACTGATATGACCTGTGAGGGGTTATGGGGAAGAGAAATGTATGGGATAAATAAATGTGAATTTTAAATTCACATGGGGAAGAGGTTAATGCCTGATAAGGAAAGTACCTATGAAAAGTTGACTTAGAGGACATACTAGAAAAGGTAAGTGATTAGATTAAGATTGTGCAAACAAGTGATTAAGAAAATTAATGAAGATTAGAGGCAAGTGGCCAAATATGGAGGATGTGACATTAATCCTGATTAAGGATGTGCACATCTTAGTCGTGGATTAACTAAATTAATCCAGATTAGAGGAAGGGTTATGGAGGATGGGACAAGGAGAGAGAAAGAGTGAATTTAAAATTGATTTAAATTCAAAAATGTAGATGATTAAATCAAATAAATTGATACATTTATTTAATTTAGAGAAGAAATGATAAAGATAAAGTATTTAATTAAATACTTTTAGAAACCTTAGAGGAAGGAGAAATATTAATATTAATTAAATAGGTCATTTAATTAATATAAATGAATTAGACGAATAAATGATAGGATTTTGACCATACAGGAGTGGTCAAATTTGGATGCCTACAAATCCATCTTGGAATTGTAAGTGCCCTAAATATAAAGTGTCAAATCATATATTGTTGAGGGGATTCTTGATTGAGTGATTTGGGGGGTCTCTTGGTGCATTCTTTTGATCTGTTTTCTCATGCTCTTATTTTCATGGTCATTCTAAGGTTCCTTTTCTCACATCATATAATTATTCAACATGGAATCAAAATGCATCGAGTATTCTATTGACTAAAGGTCACTCTCTATATGTTGAAAATAAGGTACCTGAACCTACAAATGCAAATAAAAAAACAATTTAATGGATGATTGAACATACCAAAGCTCTTGGATGTCTTCGTAGACTAGTTTCTCAAGATTTATTGTTTCAAATTGAATCATGTAAGAATTCTCATGAAGCTTGGAACAAATTGAAAACATTGTATGGTTCTAAAAATAAAGAGGCTATCAAATTGATAATGAACTGATGAGCCTTGATCCTAAGAACTTTGACAACATCCAAGACTACATCACTAAGGTTAATGATCTAGGAGAGCAATGTAAAGCATGTGGAATTGATAATGACATTCAGTTCCAGTCTACAATACATTGAAAAAAATTGGTCCTGCTTATGCTTATTTTGTTTCTAGATTTAAGGTATGTGCAAGATCATGGGGGTCCAAAAAGTGGCGATGTGGCAAAAAGTCATTTTTAACATGCCCAAACATGTAAAATTTTTGCTTTGACTTTTTTTGCAGACTTGGATACAATATTCGTTTTGGTTTGGTAATGCCAAACTGAAATGGATATTTGTTTATAATGGATATTTTTTCAAAAAAGATATCCATTTATAATCGATATGCATTTTTTTTTTCAAATGGATATTTGTTTTGGAAAACGAGAACCCATTTTTTTGAAAAACAAAACGGATATCCATTTTGAAGACCTAAGAAATCCTCTTTAGTAAAATGGGCATAACTTTTGTGTTTCTTATCAAAATTTTGACATTTTATGGGTGTTGGAAAGGTGATTGAGAGATCTACGCAATGGACTAGGTGGTGTTTTTATATTATATAAAAATAATAATTATAATAATTTTAACTTCATACTTCATTTTTGAAACATCAAATGCTCACTACTTTCATATGCAAAGCCTTTTTTCATGATTTTTTTTGTAACACTCATCTCAAAATACTTGAAACATTAGAAAAAGTAATGAATAATGAAATATTTATATTTTTTGTAGCAAGGAAATGAAAAAATCTCCATAAATCATCATATCTCTCTATCCCTTTCTCTATCTCTCTATATATCACCATGTCTTCCCTTAAGCTCTAGACATATCCCTCCCTCCTTTCTTCTCTCATTTTCCCTCTTTATACCTATCTTTCTCTCTCTCTCTCTCTCTCTCTCTCTCCTTGAGCTCTATACATATATCTCTACCTCTCTCTCCATCTTTCATTCCTTCTCCCTCTCTCTCCCCTCCCTTTGAAGTCTCTCTTACACTTAAGTCTCTCTCCCTCTTAGGTCTCTTTGTCAAGTCTCTTCTACTCCCTCTCTCCCTCTTAGGTCTCTCTCTCAAGTCTCCCCCACTCCCTCTCTCTCTTTGTTCTCTCCCACTCCCTCTCTCCTTCCCTCTTTCCCTCTCTCCCTCCCTCTCTCCCTCTCAAGTCTCTCTACCTCTCCCTCCCTCTATCTCCCTCTCTCCCTCTCAAGTATATCTCTCTCTCTCCTATCTATCTCACTCTTAGGTCTCTCTCTCTGGTCCCTACCACTCCCTCTCCATCTCCCTCTCACTCTCCATCTCCATCTCAGGTCTCTCTCCCACTCTCACTCTCATCTCTCCCTCCAAGATTTCTCCCTCTCAAGTCTCTCTCTCTCTCAAGTCCCTCCCACTGCTTCTCCCTCTCCATATTCCTCTCTCCCCCTCCCTTTGAAGTATCTCTCCTTAAGTCTCTCTCTCTCTCTCTAGGTATCTTCCACTCCCTCTCTCTCTCCATCTCGATCTTAGGTCTCTCTCTCCCACTCTCTCTCTCCTCTCTCCCTCCAGGCTCTCTCCCTCTCTCTCCCTCCCTATATAAATCTCTCTCCCTCTCAAATCTCTCTCTCTTTATATATCTCTAAGGTCCCTCCCACTCCCTCTCCCTCTCCCTCTCCCTCTCCCTCTCCCTCTCCCTCTCTCTCTCCCTCCCTTTGAAGTCTCTCTCCTTATATATCTCTCTTAGGTCTCTTCCACTACCTCTCTCCCTCTTAGGTCTCTCTCTCTCTCAAGTATCTCCCACTCCCTCCTCTCTCTCTTCCTCTCCCTCCCTCTCTCTCTCTCTCTCTCTCTCTCTCTCTTTCTCTCTCTCTCTCAAGTCTCTCCCACTCCCTCTCTCTCTTCTCTCACGTCTCTCTCTCTCAATCTCTCTCTCTCTCTCTTAGTCACACTCTCCATCTCCCTATATAGTCTCTCTCTCACACACACTCTATCTCTTCATATCCATCTTAGGTCTCTCTCTCTCCCTCTCTCCTTCCCTCTCTCCATCTCAATTCACCCTCTCTCTCTTTCTCCCCATCTCAAGTTACTTCTGAGGGAGAGGGAGAGAGAGAAGTAGAGGGAGGGAGGGAGGGAGAGACTTAAGAGGGAGAGAAAGGGATACATACTTGAGAGGGGGGGAGGGAGAGATGGGAGAGAGAGGGAGAGAGAGAGAGAGTAATCTAGTTAGGGTGGGAAGGAGACACCTGAGAGAGAGTTATATAGTTAGGATGGGAAGGAGACACCTGAAAGAGAGAGGGAGTGGGAGAGAGAGAGAGACCTAAGAGGGATGTGGAAATTGAGTGAGTGTGAGAGAGAGAGGGGAAGTGGGAGACCTAAGAGGGAGAGAGAGGGAGAGAGTGAGAGTGAGAGTGAGAGTGAGGGTGAGGGACCAAAGAGAGAGGGGGGGAGGGTGGGATGGAGGGAGGGATGGAGATAACGAGATAGAGATTTGAGAGAGAGTGTGGGAGAGAGAGAGCAAGAGAGAGAGACATGACAGAAGAGAGAGAGGGAGTGGGAGAGACCTAAGAGAGAGAGAGAGAGAGAGGGAGGGAGTGGGAGAGACCTAAGAGAGAAAAAGAGAGAGAGGGAGATAGAGAGAGAGTGAGAGAGACTTGAGAGAGAGACCTAAGAGGGAGAGAGGGAGTGGGAGATACCTAAGAGAGAGAGAGAGAGGGGGATATAGAGAGGTGTGAGAGAGAGAGAGAGGGGAGAGAGACCTAAGAGGGTGATGAATAGTGTGAGTAAGAGAGAGAGACATGAGAGGAGGGAGGGAGAGAGAGAGAGAGAGGGATATAGAGAGGTGTGTATGAGAGAGAGAGAGAGAGTGGGGAGAGAGACCTAAGAGGGGGATGAATAGTGTGAGTAAGAGAGAGAGACATGAGAGAAGAGAGAGAGGGAGTGGGAGACACCTGAGAGAGAGAGAATAAGGGAGTGGGAGACACCTAAGAGAGAGAGAGAGAGGGAGGGATGAATGAAGGGAGGGAGGGACATTTGAGAGGGATATAAATAAATAGAGGGAGGGAGGAAGAGGGAATTGAGAGGGATAAAGTGAGGGAGAGAGGAGAGAGAGTGGGAGAGAGAGACCTGAGATGGAAATGAAGAGTGTGTGTGTGTGAGAGAGAGAGAGATACTTCAGAGAGGTGGAGAGAGAGAGGGAGAGAAGGACATGGAGAGTGAGAGGGAGAGGGAGTGGTAGGGACTTGAGAGAGATATATATAGAGAGAGAGATGTGAGAGGGAGATGTAGAGTAAGAGAGAGACTTGAGAGGGAGATAGGGAGGGAGAGAAATACTTGAGAGGGAGAGAGGGAGATAGAGTGAGGGATATGGAGAGATACTTGAGAGGGAGAGAGGGAGGGAAAGAGGGAGGGAGAGAGGGAGAGAGAGTGGGAGAGAGAGACCTGAGAGGGAGAGAGTGTGAGTGTGAGTGAGAGATTGAGAAAGAGAGAAAGGGAGTGGGAGAGACCTGATAGAGAGAGACTTGAGAGGGAGGGAGGGATTCAGAGAGACCTGAGAGAAAGACCTAAGAGGGAGAGAGACTTAAGAGGATGAGATAATTCAAAGGGAGGGAGAGAGAGAGAGAGGGAGAGGGGAGATGGAGAGTGAGAGGGAGATGGAGTGGGAGAGAGAGAGGGGTAGGGATTGGGAGGGACCTTAGAGAGAGAGGGAGAGATATAATTGAGAGGGATATGGAGAGTGTGAGTAAGAGAGATAGTGGGAAAGACCTAAGAGAGAGAGAAAGAGAGAGCGAGAGAGATATAGGAGGGAGTGGGAGAGACCTAAGAGAGAGAGAGAGATGGAGGGAGGGGGACTTGAGAGGGATAGAAAGAAATAGAGGGAGGGAGAGGGAGAGGGAATTGAGAAGGAGAGAGAGAGAATTGAGAGGGAGATAGAGGGAGGGATATGGAGAGATACTTGAGAGGGAGAGATGGAGTGAGAGAGGGAGGGAGTGGGAGAGAGAGACCTATGAGGGAGAGAGTGTGAGTGTGAGTGAGATATTGAGAGAGAGAGGGGGAGTGGGAGAGACCTGATAGAGAGATGCCTAAGAGAGAGATGGGGAGTGGGAGAGACCTAATAGAGAGATGCCTAAGAGAGAGATATGGAGTGAAAGAGACTGAAGAGGGAGAGGGAATTAAGAGAAAGGGAGACTTAAAAGGGAGGGAGAGAGAGGGAGAGGGGAGATGGAGATGGAGTGAGAGAGAGAGGGAGAGGGAGTGGGAGGGACCTGAGAGAGAGAGGGAAAGAGAGAGATAATTGAGAGGAGGAGAGGGAGGGAGAGAGGGATAAAAAAAGACTTGAGAGTGTGAGTGTGTGTGAGAGAGAGGAGAGAGAGTGTGGGAGAGACCTAATAGAGAGATAGAGACTTCAAAGAGAGGGAGAGAGGGGGGGAGATGAAGAGATGGAGATAGTGTGTGTGTGAGTGTGAGAGAGAGAGACCTGAGAGGGAGATGGAGAGTGTGAGTAAGAGAGAGAGACATGAGAGAAGAGAGAGGGAGTGGGAGAAACCTGAGAGAGAAAGAGACTTGAGATGGACAGAGGGAAGGAGAGAGGGAGTGGGAGAGAGAGATACCTGAGAGGGAGAGAGTGGGAGAGAGAGACCTAAGAGGGAGATGGAGAGTGTGAGTAAGAGAGAGAGATACATGAGAGAAGAGTGAGAGGGAGTGGGAGAGATCTAAGAGAGAGAGATACTTGAGAGAGAGAGAGGGAGGGAGGGAGACTTGAGAGGGATAGAAAGAAATAGAGGGAGGGAGGGGGAGGGAGAGGGAGAGAGGAAGGGAGAGGGGATATAGAGAGGGAGAGAGAGACCTGAGATGGAGATGGAGAGGGAGTGTGTGTGTGTGTGTGAGAGAGAGAGATATACTTCAGAGATATTTAGAGAGAGAGAGGGAGATGGAGAGGGAGAGGGAGACAGAGGGAGTGGTAGGGACTTGAGAGATAAATAGATATATATAGAGAGAGAGACCTAAGACGAAGATGGATAGTGAGAGAGAGGGGGAGAGATAATTGAGAGGGAGAGAGGGAGAGAGATAGAGGGAGGGAGAGAGAGACTTGAGAGGGAGAGAGGGAGGGAGAGGGAGACAAGGACAAAGAGTGGGAGAGAGAGACCTGAGTGGGAGAGAGTGTGAGTGTGAGTGAGAGATTGAGAGAGAGAGGGATTGAGAGAGACCTGATAGAGAGAGACCTAAGAGGGAGAGAGGGAGTTAGAGAAACCTGAGAGAGAGACCTAAGAGGGAGAGAGACTTAAGAGGAAGAGAGACTTCAAAGGGAGGGAGAGAGACTTAAAATGGAGGAAGAGAGAGAGGGAGAGGGAAAGGCAAAGGGAGTGGGAGGGACCTGAGAGAGAGAGAGAAAAGGAATCATGGAGATAGAGGTATAAATATAGGTCTAGATCTCAAGGAGAGAGTGTGTGAGAAATATAGGTATAAAGAGGTACAAAGAGAGAAGAAATGAGGAAGGGATAGGTCCAAAGTTTAAGGGAAGACATAGTGATATATAGAGAGGTAGAGAAAGGGATATAGAGATACGATTATTTATGAAGATTTTTTCATCTCTTTACTACAAAAAACATAAATATTTCATTATTCATTACTTTTTCTAAATTTTTAAGTATTTTTAGATGAGTGTTACAAAAAAATCATGAAAAGGAGACTTTGCATGCGAAAGTAGTGAGCATTTGATGTTTCAAAAATGAAATATGAAGTTCAAATGATTATAATTTTTTTGTGTATAATATAGAATCACCACCTAGTCCATAAAATAGAGCTCTCAATCACCTTTCCAAATATTGTAAAAAATCAAAATTTCGATAAGAAATGCAAAAGTTATGCCCATTTTAGTAAAGTGGGTTTTTTAGGTCTTCAAAATGGATATACGTTTTGTTTTAAAAAAAAATGGGTTCCCGCTTTCCAAAAGGAATATCCATTTTGAAAAAGATATCCATTTCAAAATGGATATCCATTTTAGTTTTCTATTACCAAACCAAAATGGATATTGGCTCAAGATTTAGTTTGGGATAGCCTAACCTAGAAAGTCAACCCCAAAACCGTGTTTTAAAAATTTTCTTAGTTTTTCGAAGTTCGCCCTTGTGGCTAACGACTTTTTTTTATCCAAAATTCATCAAACAAAAAGGGTTTATAGAAAAAATTGTCACCTTTCCACCAATAAAATTTTTTCCTTATTTTGAATTTAATAAATAATTATTATTGATTTTCTACCTACATTACGTCTAAAGTCCTGAGTGATAGGATGATTGAAAAAATTCTATAACTTTTAAACTACTTAACATCTTTTGAATCTACAAGATGCACCACATTCTATGCTTCACATACTATATGATAAAAAAATAAATTGAATTTCATTCATTTTTTACCAAGTTATGGTGGTCAAACACATACGTTTTAATAATTATGAGAAGTTCTAATAAAAAAATCATAACTAATTATTTACATGGAAAAAAATTACAATTTTTTTTTGGCACATCTGGGCATGTGTTTCCTCTACTTATATTGAAAATTTCAAAAAAATAAATTTATTTTTCTTGTACTTAGGGTGGTCAGATATACACCTACTTCTTATATTTTTCTTGAAAATTAAGTACCACTCCATTGAAATTTAAAATTTTATCCAAAAAAATTTACTTTTTTCTAAAAAAGGACTAGTAGCCTAGAAACTAAATTCAATTTTCTACAAATTTTGTTCTTACATATCTTTAAAATTATGTTAATAAACTATTCAAATTTTTATGTCAAGTTGCCTAACTTTGATTTTCTGAATTTTCATCGCCACTTAGAGGCCTAGTTTGGACCCCCATGATCCTGCACTGACCCTTCCATACTCATAGATTGATTATAGTACATTTGCTTATGCTACACCTTCATTTGCATCATTTTTTGAGATTTTAATATATGAGAAACAAATGCTTATCTCAATGGGTCTCATCAAGACTTCTAAATCTCAAGCATTGTTGGTTAGTCAAGTGAAAGAATCAAAATTAGATAAGAAATAGAAGAAAGCAAAGAATAATCCACATTCAGATCAAGCAATGAAGAAAACCTCTTCCATAGATAAATCACCTACGAAGCAAAAGACAACTTGTTGATATTGCAAGAAGCTTGGACATGATGAACATTCTTGTTATAAGAAGGATTTTGATGAGTTGAAACATCTTCTCAAAAAGAACCAGATTGATTTTCCTTCCAAAATATCTGAGTCACCTTATTCTTCTCCAAAATAGTCTAAAAATGACAAAGGTCATGCTAGTTTGGCTTCTACACCAGGTAATAAAGGGAAATCTCTTTGCGTTTTTATAGGTCTTGGATCAGGGACATGACTTCTAGATTTAGGAGCATCTCATCATATGACATATTCATAATCTATATCTCTTATTTTGAGCATTGTACTATGTCTCCTATTTTGATGGGAAACAATACATACATGAGTGTAATTGGGAAGGGATCTATTGATATTGGGGAGGGCACTTTCAATGATGTTTTGTGTGTACCTCATTTGTCAAAAAATAATCTTTCCATATATTAGATTTCATATGATGGAGATGGGAGGATTGCGGAATTAACTTGTGATTCAATTATCATTAGACTTGGAGATTAGAGAGATTATCACTACTGGGATGGTTGATCATTCATCTCAATTGTATACCTTTGTAGATTTTTATTTTGATGATGATTGTGTTCCTTCGGTTGTTGATCACACATCCAGTGTGAACCATGACTTTGAGGAGACTTTTGGTTACTTGAACTTGGGTGTTCTCACATCAGATCCCATTCTTGAGCCTTATATTTCATCTCCTCCATCTATTGTTTCATTGGATGATACTTGTATTGCTACAGATATGGCTTCTTGTGATTCAATGCAGCAGGATCTTCATTGTCTTCTAGCTACATCTACTTCAAATGCATACTTGATAGAAATTCGTGGGTTGTTTGTTGAGTCACATATTTCAGATTTGGGAGACATCATTGATTGTATACATCTTCTCTTTGATGAAGATTATTCTTCTTCAATTGTTGTGAGGAAGAAAATTGAACCTATTATTCATTCTCTACGTGATCATTCTTCAAAGTCTGATGTGAGTGTGGATAATTTTGGATAAAATTTGGAGGAGGATTCTTTGTCTTCAAAGGAGGTATACTTTTCTTTGGATTGTGTTCTGCATTCATCTCTAAGAGATTCTGGAATGACATCTTTAGTTGTGTGGCCTAGAATGCTTGTTTGGAGTGTGTCAACTTTTGGCATAGACATGGAGACACTTGATCATTCTTCAGAGACATCACATATCATTCTTCTTCCCACATCTTTCTTTCAGGAATCGGAAGACATCTTGCATGCTATCTTGGTTTGTTTCTTCCTAAGGGGAGGAACGTTGTTCGACGAGATTATATCATCAACATTCAATGTCAAGCTTCTAGCATTGTAGGAGACTCACCATTGAGGGGGGTTTGCATGGTCTCTCTTCTTCTTCTCTCTTACAGGGGGTATTTTTCCTCACATGGGTTTTTGACCCTCTCATGCATCATTGAGAGAATTTTGTATTTCATCTCTTTTAGGGAGGAGTTTTTCCCCATCGGGTTGTCTCATTTTCTCCATTTGTGAGAGATTGCATTTACATTTGTACATGGGTACCTAACTTGGTCTAGTAGTCAGGACCCATCCTTGCATCTTTGAATCATTTGTATAATAATATACTCCCCAAGTTGCACTTAAATAGGGGTGTTGGTATGAATAAATGTCTTTTATCTAGTTAATTCACTCACTAGGTAATTAGGGGGCATATTCACATGTTATGTTACTTAGGTCCTAAGATTCTTTCTGTAGACACTCAAAATATCTTGATTGATATCATGCACCTAATCCTGAATTACTAACATCAGTTCTCCTTGAATCGCTTCTTTACTAACCAGTTAATTAAATAATCCTTGTTTAACTAATTCATAATAATTCCTCTTTTAATTAAATAAATCATTTTATTTGATTAAACAATTATCTTCTTTCAATTAAATAAATAATTTTATTTAATTAATCCTAATGTTCCTCTTTTAATTAAATAAATCATTTTATTTGGTTAAATCATATTTCCCCTTTTGATTAAATAAATCACCCTTATTTGGTTAAACCTAACATCATCCATTTTAATTAAATAAATCAAAATTTATTTAATTAAATCTAATGTCCATTGTTCCTCTCATTTGATTTAAAAAAAATCCAAAAATCTAAGTCAAATGTCAAATCAACTAATCTCCATCTAAGTTAATTAAATCCTAATTAACTCTAACTCTAATCCATCAAATCCTCTAGATTTTGCAACTTGATCATGTAAATCAATATAATTGATTCATAATTTCTTCTATTTTTATTCAAAAGGGCATCTCATTAGAATATTCCTCCAATTTGAAATCTCTCTCCCAAAAGGACTTTTCCTCCAACATGGCATTTAAGTCTCTTACAAGTCCTTTTTCTTGAGCCAAGTGGCATTAACTCCTCTTTCACATCTTCCCCCACAAGCCATATTTCAAAATTCAAATTTCCACCTAATTGCATTTATTTGCACATTGATCAAAATGTGCTCCATGTCTCTTCAATAACATGTTGACAAGTGGCACATTGTTATTGGTTCATCTTTAATCCCATATCCTTCATGTTTCTCATTCCTCCATCATTCTTTCTTATAAATAGAGAGCTTCTCAATTGATTTGAGGGACACAACTTTATGCAAGGTTATTATCTACAAATTTTAGGCAAGATCATCCATCATTCATCAAGGTTTTCATGACATTTCATCAATATTAGTTAGGTTATGGTCAAATTTTCATCAAGGAGCACAAACTATCAACAATCTTCATCAAGTCTTTGCAAGGAATTAGGAAAGGGCTTCTTCCCACATCAAAGAAGCACCAATTCCCCCATGAGATTCTAGTTTGAGTTTTCTTGAGCAAGATTTGATAAGTTTATTTGGTTTATTTCACTTTATTTCTTATTCTTGGCATTTGAATGAATTGCATGAGAAATGTTAATTTTAGATGTGTTTATTGACTAACATTATGTTGTTTTATGATGTTTGAAAAGTTCTAAAGCAACCATTCACATTTTGGCGCTAGAAGGAGGGAAAATATCAAGAAATTAACACATTTGTTTCAAAAATTCCACTATTTTTGTCAAATTTTTATGTCTACAGGAAGGAGGGATATTGCAAAAGACAAACAATGACGTTATCAGTCTAGTGACACTGCATTTTCTCCAAAAGGTGAAACTCTTGTCATTTTTCACCTGGGCTAACTAGTCAAACTCCAAAGTGTGACACTGGGTGAAATAGTGATGCACACGTGGTCTCTGTTTCTCCACAACGTGACGCTGACTTCACCAGAGCACCATTGAACTACTCCAAACAGTGACACATATGCGGATTGTGATGTTGGGGTGGGGTAAAAGTCAGATTTTCAGTTTTTATTTAACATGTACCTTTGTTTTCATCTCCTTGAGATTTAAACCTGTTTGTGTCTCTATTTTATGTAGATTAATCAACTTTTGTAGGTTGAAGTGATCAATAAGAGGAGGAGGAAACAAGGAGAAGTTCTACTATGGAATTATCACATGATTGTATCAAGTGTTTTTTAACACTTTGGAAACAATTATAATCCCATTTCAAGGACATTGTTATCTTCAAGTTTTTTAGGATTCAAATAATTTTTTTTTGGGTTTCAAAAAGAACAAGCAAAGGGTTAAAAATAACCTTAGGAACTTACTAAAGCTGGTTTTGGATTTAAAAATTGAACAAACAAACTTCACACTTCATCTTGGTGCTATTAAAAAGAATCCATTACTGCTTTTGAGGTCTAAAATGAACATGTGTCTTTTGTGTTTTGTAATCTCTTTTACAAATTAATATCATTTAAAAGACGTATGCACTTCTTTCACACTTCACGACGATCTTGATAATCAAAAGTCTTTTGGTGATTAAGTTTTATAAAATATTGCCTCCACACTTCAATTTAGGTTTCTTAAAATTGAACAAATCTTGCTAGTGCGAGTTAGACCTATATCACGTGTGTTCTCTCTTTGTTCACGCAAATAAAGATTGATCGAACTATAGATGCACTTGCTCGCTATTGTTTACCTTTAGAGGGCCTTCCTGGTGGTAAAAATTAATCACCCTAGGGAATGACCCAACCGGGAACATGCTAAAGCCAAGCGACTACCACCCAATATATAAGTGTGGGTACTTGAGGAAAGTTCAAGTATCACAAGGATTTTTCTAACAAGAAGGCCACCAATGGTCTCTTGTCATATGGATGATCCCCCATGAATAAAATGCCTATACTAAAACCTTTTGTTATAGTAAGCCAAATTCCTATCTATTTGTTGGTGCAAGAATGGTTGTTCTGAAGCCATCCCACATACTTGTGGTTCAAAGTATAGATGAAAATTTCATCATGGGAGATTCATGAGAACTGAAGCTTGTCTGACCCAAGAAGTGTGTGTCGTGGAGGGGAGCCAATGTGGTCAAACTTCTAATTATCCACTTTGAATAAGCATAGTTGGATTTATCCAAGTGGGAATTCAACAAATATTTTCTTTTCCATCCTAGGGTTGTGCAATCTTTGAGTCAGTTAAACACATTTCTTGGATCCAAAATCTTGAGAACAAACATTCAACAGGGACATAAAATTTCAAACCCTTTAGTAGGATCAAATACCTTTGAAAAAATCCAAGTGCTACTGCTTGTCCCTAGGGATATCATCCTTAGAGGATTCTAAGTATTTGGATTTATATCTCAATTTTCCCTCTAAAGTCAACATTAAGAAACTATGCTCTTGAAACCTTGATTTTCACATAATGGACCTTGTGGAATGAAAAATAATTGAGGCATAGACATTCAGTTTGAAACTTAAGCAAGACATTGGATGTGGTAAAATAAATTTATCAATCAAGATGAAACCAATTGAACCCCACACATTTGCTTGTTTATCTTTTGTCTTATGGCCTTTTGAGAAGACATTGATCTTTTGGTTTGAAGTACTCTTAGGGAAAAGAATGTTATTCAAAACCTTGGTCTTGTAAACAAGTCCCTCTTATGTTCATTTAGGATCAAATCAACACCTTTTCATCCATCTCCCAATCATCAATCAAATCTCATCTCACAAACAACTTTTGGAACCTTGGAAAAATAATTCATATTAGACTTTTGGTAAATCCTTCAATCAAAATCAAAATCACTTTGTTTGGCTAAGTGTGTGTGGATGAATCCTTCCTCACACATTTAGTTGAATTGTCACCTTTGTGGACAATTTTTCCCCAAGATAACATCCAACATCTTTGGATTTATAAGTCTATTATCCAAATCAAACCCAATCGAAATCAAAATCCTAAATCATAAAGTCTAGTATTCCTCCAAGGGTCTTAAAAGTTCAACACCCATATAATTCACCCCTTTAATCCTTCATGTCATCATTGGTCCTAAACACCTTATAGGTTCACTTTTGCAACAAGATCAAAACACAAGAAAAACATGGAATATAAACTTGATTCATACATCATGAGTGATCTAAATCAACCAAACTATCAAAGCCTTACATTTATACAATCCATACATGAGATCATTATCTCCTACAAACCTCAATGGTACAACAAATGTGAGTACGTCCAATCTAAGTTTTGGAACACCTTTCCCTATGATAGACTTAAATCAAATTCAAAACCTACAAATCTATCAACCAAACAATCAATGCACAAGTCTTCAACAAAACAACATTATCCCACAAAATCCATACATACCAAATGTGAATATACCAAGTACAAGTTTACCAAACATGAACAGTTCAAATCCACACTTGGTAAAATTTGGGATAGATATGTTTACGAATCATACAAATGTTTTTCAAAGTCCAAACAATATGTTAACAACTCCATGTATTGATCTAAGTCAAGGTAAAACAATGAAAAATAAAAGTTTCCCAAATAAAAGCAATGTGTTTCCCAACCATGACAATGTTCCATGCCAACCTATAATGCAAAATCTAAATAGCATCCCAAATCAGAACATTGTTCAAAATCAATTTTTCCATGATCCCATACAAACACCACAAGTATACATTCCAAATATGCTTGAACAAAAACCAAATCAACTATATCAAGGGTGTCAAAATCAAAATCAAGATCAAATTGCTATACTTAGAAAATTCATTGATTCATATCACCAAGAGACATCTCCACCCCAAAATCAACACACTCTTCCATTGGTTAAACCATGTCATCAAAGCATTGAGTTATGTCCACAACCACATCAAGAACAATATCTCCAATGTCAAGAGGTTGGATATCAAGATCAACAACATCAACAACAAACCCAATCACCCCATCTTGAAGATTAGTCATCACATCTCCAAGATCAATCAAAACTATCCATCAATGAGCACCTTGAAGATGTTTCTACCTCATCCAATGATAAAAGCAACATATATCAAGAGTCACTTTTTAATCACGATCAAAACCCCCCAACTATACCCAACAATGATCCAATTCAAGAAATGTTAACATCATTTGATCCTATGGTTGAAAAAAGTGACAATCTCTCTACCACAACTGTTGAGGACAATGATCAAGATCTATCCATCAATGAGCACCTTGAATTTTTTTTTACCCCATTCAAAGATCGAATCAACATGCATCAAGAGTCACTTTTTGATCATTATCAAAATTAACCAATAATGTCCAACAATGATCTATTTCAAGGAGTTTTAGAATTATTTGATCCTATTGACATAATCCAAGATCCATCCACCAATGATCATGTTGACAATGTCTCTACATCATCTAATGAGTTAGAGGACATATCTCAAGAGTTTATTCCAAATCATGATCATCATCTTTCACCAAAGTCTAGCAATGGAGCTTTCCAAGATATATTGACATACTTTGACATCATGGTTGTGGATATTGAAGGGATCCTCAACTCAACACTTGATCCAAGTCCACTCAAAGATCAATAGGATTTTGAGCCACTTCCCATGCCTAATGACGATGTACAAGAACCCTTTGTAAGAAATCCATCATATGAAATTGACCGATGTCAAGAACTTGATCCAAAGTATGTCGAAAGCAATTCCAACATTAACCAAGATCAATAATTTGTATCTCGAACATATTACAATGATCTAATGGACACTCTCCAATCTATACAAGATGTTGCAAATGATGATCATATCCATATAGCACATACTCCTCCATCTACCCATGAGATGCTTTATTTGGATGGACTTGTGGATGATCTTCATTCAAAACAAGCGTATCATACTCTTGATATCATTACCAAGGAAAAAGAGTCTCCTACCCTTAACATTTGTACACATGATCAAGATATAGAAAAATATAGACATATCAAAAATGGGTCATGAAGAAGGCTCCTATAGAAGTGGTCAATCAGAAACATCCTGTGAAGGCATATCAAAACTAAATCATGAGGAATTTTTTTATGTGGATAATGAATCATCAACAACTCTTGAAGAAGCATTAAAATATGATATTTCACAAGATCAAGCCAAAGATATCAATCAAGAAGTCATCCCACATATGGAGGATCCTGTCACTTATAAACTTGGATCACTTACCTTTTTAAGAGAAATATATCTTATCAATGAAGAAGCTATCACCTTTGAAGATCCACAATAGAGAAGAGAAGGATTAACATCTTGTTTCCAAGGTAAATAATATCCTATTGCAAATAAAAAAATTTAATAGATGAATTATCAAGGTAGAGGATTAGGCCTACATGAATAGGGTATCCTAGAACCAGTGCAGATTATTAGCAATCCTAAGTATCAAGGTCTTGGTAATTAGACAATTAAGGGATCTAAACATATCAATGATACCTCTATAAAACTAGGGGCAACTTTATCTCAAGCAAAGGTCAACATAGGGAGCATGAAGAATCCTTATGATGAAATCAATACAAGTACTACAACTCGCCACATCATGAATCTTCATACACCCATCACCCCATCTACAAAGTGGGACCAACATCAAAAGAAAGATTTGAATAAAATAACGAAGAAAGTTATCAAAGCAAAAGAAGTAGAAAGCATGAAGGAAAAAATCAAATACAAGTGGATACCAAATAATACAAAGAATGATTATCCCTATCCAACTCAATTAGTCAAAGAAACTATGGGGAAAAATAAAAAAGGGAAAATTATCCATCAAAGATTTCCAAAAAGGAAAAATCAGGCTTCTCAAGCAACGTACAAAGTATATCAATTATTTGGTCCTAATTCCATGCACACTTCCATATCCACCCATCATTGCTCATCTTCCCAAGTTTGGAGAGTCAAAGATTCCAAACTATCAACCAATCTATCTTTTATTCCTAAACATACAACACCATCCCCTCCTCCATGCATGATATCCAATTTTCACATTGACCATGTACTGGTAGCAACCCTTGATCATAAGGATGCATAAGGCATTCTATTGTGAGGTGCGCAAAGAAACAAAGTTAACCTTGGTATCAAAAAAGTAGACCAAGAATCTCAAAAGTTGCATTCAAGTGCACATATCTTGGAAAAGCAACTTATTCAAGTAGGATATCAGTGGAACATCATGAAAAAGGAATCTACATAGACACCACTAGATGATTCAACATGAGCTTAAAATCTTTCAGCAAAAAATTCAAAAAAAGTCAAAAAAATAAAAAAATTATGAAAATAGTAAAGATAAAAATCGTCCTCCAGTGAAAACCACATGGGCGATGCTTTGGGAAAGTACCATGATGAAAACCTAGAAAATATGCATCATGTGTAGAATCGAGCATCTGCGTGCGCCAATTTAGTTGGAAGCATCTTATTGTTGAGAAATTATGTCTCAACTTCCAGCTTGAAGTCCTCGTTTTCATGCCTTGGTGATTTTGTGTTGTGTGCAATGTTCTGGCAGAGGTGGAACTGGGATGGAACTTGGCATTGTTCTGTTTGCCTAAGTTTCGGGTTTCGGTTCTCGTTCTTGCTCCGACTCTGCTTCCTACCGTCTGTTTCTTCTCGCTTCGTTTTGCAGGTTCTGGCGGAGGCAGAACCAGTTTTGGAAGTTGGCAATGTCTGTTTGCCAGGTTCCTATTTTAGTTTCTGTTCCGACTCCGCACCCGACTCCTCCTTTTACGATCTAGTTCCTCTGGATGTTTGGATTCTCCTCGGGGTGTTTTCCTTCACCTTGTCCTGGTTCTGGATTGTTGTTTCTTGCAGTTGGCGAAGGCGGAACCAAAACTGGATTGGTTCCTGATCTTGGACTTTTGGTAAAGTCCTGTTTCTGTTCCTGTTCCATCCCCGGGTCCGACTCCGACTCCGGTCTTTTGTGTTCCCATCTTGGTTTGACCCTGGGTTGACTTACCTCGGTCAGAACTATTTTCGATGGTTCCCCTTTGCAGTGGGTGGACGCAGAACCGAATTGGTTCTTGAACCTGTAATTTCGATAGGGTCATGTTTCGACTCCAGTTCCGTCTCCGACTCCGACTCTGACTCTGGCAGTGTGTATTTTCGGTGGAGTCCTATTTTGACTCCTGTTTCTACTCCGACTTCGGCAGTGTTAGAAATGACTTGAAGTCTTGGTTGCGTTCGATGTTTGTTTGACCATTTTGGTTGCTCTATCAGCTATGATTGCTGATGGGTCTTGGATGCGTGGCACCTGGTTGAATAGTGATTGGATGGATACCAAGATAGTTATTGTGGCAGTTGCATTTGTCAACGAAGGGTGGCGAGCTCAACCGTTTTGAGTAATGGATTTGAATGCAAAGTCGGCTCGTTGTAGGAAATCTGTCAGATCCGACCAGTTGCGTGATTTGAGGATGGACTTCATCGCTCTTCTGAGTCGGTTACTTATACATGAGAGATGTGTTATTTCTCACAAGTTAGACAAGTCAAGAGTTGAGTCATAAGTTGCAGAGCAAGTTTGAAGTTGCGAGCTGAAGAATAGAAGGACGTGAGTTCTTGAGAAGGGTTTTGAACTGTATGTTGTAAAAACTTTGTAATAGTGAATCTGAAACTCTCTGGGTGATTGTGAGCTGAACAAAGAAGTCTGGATATTGTATGTAATCGATTCATTACTATAATACAATAGATTTGACTTTGTGTGGTGGGATTTTTACCTGAAAGGGTTCTCCCATGTAAATACTGTGTCATCTTTGTTTGCTTATCTTTCTGGTTTCTCATTGCCATGGTTGTATGCATCTCTATAAGTTTTAGAAACTATTAGTTTTTCATTTTTGCTTCTCTCCCCTGTAGTAAAGGTGTTAAGGGAATGTATTCCGCACTGTTGGGTCAGTAGATCCGCATTCTTTTCCCTTCAGAGTGGTATCAGAGCTTGGCCAGTTCGTGTTATCCTTGTTAGGGAAAATTAGTTTTTTGCACTAATACTGTTTCAGTGGGAGACTTGCATTGTTAAACTTGTTTCTATTGTGAGATGGCGAGTAAATCTGGTAGAATAGATATTGAGAAGTTTAATGGTAGCAACTTTGAGTTATGGAAACTCAAGATAGAAGACTTGCTTGTGGATAGAGGCCTCTAGATTGTAGTGTCTGGAACTAAGCCACAAACTACGACCCAAGAAGCGTGGGATCTTGCTGATAGAAAAGCAAGAGGATTGATAAGACTAAGTCTAGCTGATTTTGTGCTCCTGAATGTTCATGAGGAAACGTCTACAACTGCTTTATGGAAGAAACTTGGTGATATTTACCAAGGAAAGTCCCTGGTAAATAAGTTGTTCCTGAGAAAGAAGTTGTACTCCTTAAAGATGGACGAAGGTGCATCTGTTGTAGACCATCTGAACTCATTTAATATGAGTGTTACTTAGCTGGCATCTGTAGGTGTAAAGATTGAGGAGGAGGATCATTGCATGCTCCTGTTGCGTTCATTACTGATAGCTGGGATCATCTTGTGATGGCTATTGGAAGCACAACCACTGCTTTCAAGACTGATGATGTGGTTGCTTCACTTTTGTTTGAAGAAATGCGAAGGAAATCTTCTGAGATGGCTAAAGATGCTCTTTCTGTTCGAGGTAGAACAAAGGAGAAAGGCAAGAAGAAAGACAAAAAGTCGAAATCCAAGTCTAAAGGGAGATCAAAGTCTCCTGGTAAAAAGTTCAAGGTAAAGTGCTGGAACTGTGGGCAACTTGGTCATATCAGGAAGGACTGCAAGGAGAAGAAGAAGAAGAATTCCTCTGACAACAAATATTTTCAAAGTGATGCAGATGCCTTCATTGTAGCAGCCTTGACAACTTAGCATCAGATGATGTTTGGTTAGTTGATTCAGGTGGGTCTTTTCACATGACATCCAATAGAGATTGGTTTTCAAAGTATGAGAAGTATGATGGTGGAAAGGTATACTTGGCAAGTGATTCAATGCTGGAGATTGTTGGCAGAGGAAGGGTCAAAATTTAGTTTCCTAATGGGAGAGTCAAAAGAATTGGTGGTGTTCTTCACATCCTAGGTTTGGCTCGAAATCTTCTTTCTGTTAGTAAGTTAAATGATGCTGGTGTAGAAGTTTCTTTTTCTAGTAAGGGATGTAAAATGGCTAGAGGTGCAATGGTGTTAGCTAAGGGTGTTTGTACTGGCACTCTGTACAAGCTAGATGCACGACCTATTCTTTGTAACAGTGCCTCTGTAAAGTCATGTAATTATGCACCTATAGAGAAAGATGAAGACTCTTCACTATCTGCAAATGCTTTGGAGGTAAAACTCCCAGTAGAGAAGACTATGTTATGGCATCATAGACTTGGTCACATAGGTGAGAAAGGTTTAAAAACCTTGTAGAAGGGCTTGATGATTGTAACCTTGAGTTCGATTTCTGTGAACATCGTATCTATGGAAAGCAACACCGTGTTTCTTTCTCCTCTAGTCCTCACAAATCTTATGGTATACTGGATTATGTTCACTCAGATGTGTTTGGTCTAGTTAATGTTCCTTTGTTATCGAAGTCTAGATATTATGTTTCTTTTATTGATGACTGTTCGAGAAGGGCATTTGTATACTTTCTTAAAAGTAAATCAGAAGTGTTCAGTCGGTTTAAAGAGTTCAAATCTTTGGTAGAAAATCAGACTGGAAGGAAAATAAAGTGTTTAAGGATAGACAATGGAGGTGAGTTTTGTTCTGCAGATTTTGAAAGGTACTGCACTGATCATGGAATTAAAAGGCATAAGACAACCCCCTACACTCCACAACAAAATGGAGTTGCTGAAAGGTTGAACAGGACACTGATGGAAAAGGCAAGGAGTATGCTGAGTGGTGCTAGTCTGGAGCAGAAGTTCTGGGCTGAGGCTGTTGCTACATCATGTTATTTGATTAATAGATCTCCTTGTTCAGCGCTTGTTGATAAGACACCTTTGGAAGCATGGTCAGGTAAGAAACCCTCATTAAGGCATGTTCGGGTATTTGGCTGTGAGGCATATGTTCATGTGCCAAATGAAAAAAGATCAAAGTTGGATAACAAGGCTGTGAAATGTATTCTCATCGTCTATGGAGTTGGTGTGAAAGGATACAAGCTTTGGAACCTTGTTACTGAGAAGGTTTTGTATAGAAAAAGCATGATATTTCATGAGCTGAAACCTCTAGTAAGTGATCAACAGTTTGAGACAAATCAAAGTGACAAGAAGAAGGATGCAGCTGAGATTCCCCAAACTCCAGAAAGGGAAGAGCTGCAAAGTGTACCTGAGATTGAGGAGAGCTCAAGCAGCTCTAGAAGTTTTGATGATGAAGAACAACCTCAGCTTCTAAGGAGATCTACATGAGAAAGAAGGCAACCAGAAAGGTATGGTTTCTCTATGTTAGATTCAAATTATGCTTATGCCTTAATTACCATCATTGATGAGCCTAGGACTGTGAAAGAAGCAATTAGCATGGCTAATTCAAAATCTTGGCTGGAAGCCATGAATGAAGAGATGGATTCCTTGAAAAAGAATGATACCTGGAAGTTGGTACCACTGCCTAAAGGGAAAAAGCCTATTGGCTGCAAGTGGATATTCAAAAGAAAGACAGGCCTTGATGGTAGTGTGAAGAAGTATAAGGCACGACTGGTTGCAAAGGGTTTTTCCCAAGTTGAGGGAATTGATTATGGAGAGATCTTTTCCCCTATAGTAAAACTGACATCCATCAGATTTTTGTTGTCATTGGTAGCTATGTATGAATATGAAATTGAGAAGATGGATGTGAAGACAACATTTCTCCATGGTGAGCTGGAAGAAGAAATCTACATGTCCCAGCCTGAGCATTTTGTTGAAAGAGGTAAACAAAATCTGGTTTGCAAGTTAAATAAATCTCTCTATGGTCTAAAGCAATCTCCTAGAATGTGGTACCAGAAATTTGACACATTTGTGTTGTCAATTGGGTTTGTTAGATCAAAATCTAATCATTGCATTTATTATAAATGTGAGAATGATCATATGCTTGTTATTACTCTGTATGTGGATGACATTTTATTCATTGGTAATAGCAAGGCAATGATTTCTGATCTTAAAACTTAGTTGTCTGCTAAGTTCGAAATGAAAGATCTTGGAGCAGCAAGGTACATTTTTGGGATGGAGATAACCAGGGATAGAACAAGCAGAAAGCTTTGCCTCAGTCAGAGTAAGTATGCGAAAATCGTTCTAGAGAGGTTCAACATGATTGATTGCAAGCAGCTAGTTGTTCCAATCATGCAAGGATTGAAACTATATGTTGAAGACTGTCCAAAGTCTGCTACTGAGATGGAGGACATGACCAGTGTGCCTTATGCAAGTGCAGTAGGCAGTTTGATGTATGCTATGGTTTGCACAAGACCAGACATTACCCAAGCAGTCGGAGTTCTAAGCCATTTTATGGCAAATCCAGGGAGATCACATTGGGATGCTGTAAAGAGAGTGTTTAGGTATTTGAAGGGTACTTCAGATTATGCTTTGTGTTACCATGGCAATATGGTTGCATCACAAAGGGTTCTTTGCATTCAAGGATATGTTGACTTTGATTGGGCAGGGGACATTGACAGCAAAAGATCCACCAGTGGATACACTTTCATGCTTAATGGTGGAGCAATCAGTTGGATGAGCAAGCGACAAGCTGTAGTTGCTTTATCCATGATAGATTCAGAGTACATGGCAGCAACTCATGCTTGCAAGGAGGCAGTGTGGCTGAGGCGTTTGTGTTCAGACATTGGATTTAATGCTGAGCAAATTTCAATCTGCTGTGATAGTCAAAGTGCCATTTGTTTGGCAAAGAATCTGACCTTCCATGCCAGGACCAAGCACATAGATGTGCAATATCATTTCATGAGGGATATGGTTGAGGATGGCAAGGTCAGTATGGATAAGGTTGACACCTTCAAGAATGTTGCAGATGCCTTGACAAAGCCAGTTAGCACAGACAAGTTCAGATTGTGCACAAAATCCATGGGCCATGGGGCCTATGATAGACAGTAAGGTTTGATGTTTTGAGGAAGCTAGAAGTGTTCACCAAGTGGGAGATTGTTGAGAAATTATATCTCAACTTCCAGCTTGAAGTTCTCGTTTTCATGCCTTGGTGATTTTGTGTTGTGTGCAAAGTTCTGGCAGAGGCGGAACCGAGATGGAACTTGGCATTGTTTTGTTTGCCTAAGTTCTGAGTTTTGGTTCTCGTTCCTACTCCGACTCCGCTTCCTACCATTTGTTTCTTCTCGCTTCGTTTCGTAGGTTCTAGCGGAGGCGGAACTAGTTTTGGAAGTTGGCAATGTTTGTTTGCCAGGTTCTTGTTTCAGTTTCTGTTCCGACTCCGCGCCCAACTCCTAATTTTACGATCTAGTTCCTCTGGATGTTTGGATTCTCCTCGGGGTGTTTTCCTTTGCCTTGTCCTGGTTCTGGATTGTTGTTTCTTGCAGTTGGCGGAGGCGGAACCAAAACCGGATTGGTTCCTGATCTTGGACTTTTGGTAAAGTCCTGTTTCTATTCCTGTTCCATCCCTGGGTCCGACTTTGACTCCGATCTTTTGTGTTCCCATCTTGGTTTGACCCCAGGTTGACTTACCCTGGTCAGAACTATTTCCAATGGTTCCCCTTTGCCGTGGGCGGACGCAGAACCGAATTGGTTCCTGAACCTGTAATTTCGGTAGGGTCATGTTTCGACTCCAGTTCCGTCTCCGACTCCGACTCCGACTCTGACTCTGGTAGTGTGTATTTTCGGTGGAGTCCTGTTTCGACTCCTGTTCCGACTCTGGCTCCGGTAGTGTTAGAAATGACTTGAAGTCTTGGTCATGCCTGATGTCTGTTTGACCATTTTGGTTGCTCTGTCAGCTGTGATTGTTGATGGGTTTTGGATGCGTGGCACCTGGTTGAATAGTGATTGGATAGATACCAAGATAGTTATTGTGGCAGTTGCATTTGTCAACGAAGGGTGGCGAGCTCAACCATTTTGAGTAATGGCTTTGAATGCAAAGTCGTCTCGTTGCAGGAAATCTGTCAGATCCAACCAGTTGCGTGATTTGAGGATGGACTTCATTGCTCTTCTGAGTCGGTTACTTATGCATGAGAGATGTGTTATTTCTCACAAGTTAGACAAGTCAAGAGTTGAGTCGTAAGTTGTAGAGCAAGTTTGAAGTTGCGAGCTGAAGAATAGAAGGACGTGAGTTCTTGAGGAGGGTTTTGAACTGTATGTTGTAAAAACTTTGTAACAGTGAATCTGAAACTCTCTGGGTGATTGTGAGCTGAACAAAGAAGTCTAGATATTGTATGTAATCGATTCATTACTGTAATACAATAGATTTGACTTTGTGTGGTGGGTTTTTTACCTAAAAGGGTTTTCCCACGTAAATACAGTGTCATCTTTGTTTGCTTATCTTTCTAGTTTCTCATTGCCATGGTTGTATGCATCTCTATAAGTTTTAGAAACTGTTAGTTTTTCATTTTTGCTTCTCTCCCCTGTAGTAAAGGTGTTAAGGGAATGTATTCTGCACTGTTGGGTCAGTAGATCCGCATTATTTTCCCTTCACTTATCACATCCATAATAAAACCAACATTCCATCCATCTTATCCATAATAACTCCATTCATCCATTTATCCACGAACCATTTATCCAATCCATTTTCATATATCTGCATCCATCTTCCAAATTATCTTGATCTTGACAAAGTTCGGTGCACACTTTACAATTGCTTATGGTAAACATCTTGACATAGGTCATTTTCATCGATCCTATCCTACCCAATATTATCTAAGCCATGAAGCATTATCCAAATGAGCATCCTCTATTTGAACAACTTATCTTATCACAAGATAATCCTTGGTATCCTTTACATGCTTACCATGTCCATCCATCCATCCATCTATCCAAGAATCCACCCATGTCCTTTCAAACATAGCTAGACATTGGGGGCAGATATTTACATCTTGCTTCAGGAATAAATCTTGATCTATATCTTCCAAGTTATGTGGTGATCCAAATATT
This sequence comes from Sequoiadendron giganteum, assembly GCA_007115665.2. NCBI lineage: Eukaryota > Viridiplantae > Streptophyta > Pinopsida > Cupressales > Cupressaceae > Sequoiadendron > Sequoiadendron giganteum. The sequence goes on from CM021100.1 coordinate 73,979,280, forward strand.
GGGAAACATAAAATCAAATTGGTCAAATCATTTGTGATCCAAAAATCTAAATCACTAGCATATTTTGACAAGAAGATGTCCCTTATCAAGCTTTAGCTTTCATCAAACATCAATCCAAACAATCAATATCAGTTGCATCTAACTTGCACTTCAACGTCATGACAAATCATTCAAAAAAAATTTGTTCTAAGCCAAGCCTCAAAATATCGATCAATCAAATCCAATCAATCCATCATCATCTCGGGATATCCTTCCCAATCCTCGTGTTGCTTAACACTATCCTTGCATTGTTGTGTATCCTCAACAATGTTATCATCATCAAATCCATCAATTTGATTAGTCAAACCTAGCTTGGTTTTCAACAAAATCCCAAAATAGATTGCTAATATCATCATATATATCCATATCCAAATGATCAAAATCATGCAAAAATCCAAAAAACATCCCAAAACATGTCTAATCCCAAAACAGGTCAAAAAGTCAAAAAATGTCAAAAAAATGGTATCTGAACTACCTTGTCTTTGATCTTAAACATTGGCAAGGCTATTCCTTGATCGGCCCTCGAGACACAAAATCCAAAAACATTCATAAAATCTCATAAAAAATAAAAACATTAGAAATTTTGAAAATCAAAACATTTTTAAAACATCTTGAAAAAACCCAAAAACAACCTCATAACATTTCAAAAACATGAAAAAAAACCCCAAAAATCATCCATCCCATTTTTCTTTCACCTGCAATAATCTCATCCATAATAAATCAATTGTCACCTTCATCCTTTGGCAAAAAAAATAGAAACAACCACAACAATCAGCAAAAGCAAACTTCAAATGCAAAATCAAAATCGAAACAACAAACTTTTAAATGCAAAATAAAAATCTTGATCATTCACAAACATGTCAATCGACCTTATATCAACAGCCTTTCAAAAAACCTATCAACTTTCCACCATCCACTAACATGTCCTAGGATGCATCCTTCCTACAATGGGCATTATCTTTGGAAAATTACTTTGGATACTTATCCTAAACAAAACACATCCCCTTGGCTAGAGGTATGAAGAACATTGGCTTGTTTTTTCACTTGATATTTTCTTTGATTTATCTTATTGCACTCATTCCAATGACCTCTTGATGATGTCTAATCAAGAAGATTTAGAGAGAAAGGAATGGGGCATTGATCATTATCTTTTGTTTGGTGTGCTTGTTGGACGTTCTTGTAATATAACCTTGGATAATACTTTCTTTGTTAGGTATGTATGGAGGGTGTTTTTAATATCTTGTTGACTATTACATTGGAAGGTTATGCCTTTCCATGTTTTGGTCCGAGATGTTTGAAAAATATGAAGTACATTTTGGTGAGGTTTTTGTATTTCAGGTGTTGACAAGAATACTCCTATCTATTTGTCGAGTCAAAGTCCATCTCACTAGATACCCCTCCATCCTAGTTATCTATACCTTGATGCATTGTATCTATGTGTTTTATCAAACATAAGGAAAGTTGTACCTTTTATGTCCCAATCCCTGATAAGCAAATCATCATCATTCATCATCATATCTAATAAAGTCTTAATGCTTCATAGACTTGTTGGACTCCTGCATATTTTAGGAATCAAGGGTTAATCCATCCATCTTATTCTTCTTATTATTCTATCTTTATTACCATTTCTATCCAAATTTGTGTGATATCTCAAAATATACATGAGGCTACCCATGGTCGATGACTGTATATACATCATCAAAATTGTCTACGCAAAATATCTGATATTTCTAAAGAATTATATTTCATCCTCTGATTAGTGGAACCACTCCTCTCACATTTTATTTCAATCTCGATAAGAAAAATAATATTTCTGCTCAATCTCTCAAGAGGGCAGTATACCAACATAATTCTTCTCGTTGGGGCAATAGTGGGGCATCTGAAAAAAGTTAGAATTTTTTTAAATTTTGATCTCGGCAAGGTTATTTTGTGAACCAACACAATAGGTACATTGCTTCAAAGAGGGAAAAATGCAGGCACTTGAAATATCCTGATTGATATCATGCACCTGATCCTGATTTACTAACATTGATTCTCCCTGAATCACTTCTTTACTAACCAGTTAATTAAATAATCCTTATTTAATTAATTAATCATAATTCCTCTTTTAATTAAATAAATCATTTTATTTGATTAAATCATTATCTTCTTTCAATTAAATAAATCATTTTATTTAATTAATCCTAATGTTCCTCTTTTAATTAAATAAATCATTTTATTTGGTTAAATCATATTTCCTCTTTTGATTACATAAATCACACTTATTTGATTAAATCTAACATCATCCATTTTAATTAAATAAATCAAACTTTATTTAATTAAATCTAATGTGCATTATTCCTCTCATTTGATTTAAAAAAATCCAAAAATCTAAGTCAAATGTCAAATCAACTAATCTCCATCTAAGTTAATTAAATCTTAATTAACTCTAACTTGAATCCATCAAATCCTCTAGATTTTGCAACTTGCACATGTAAAGCAATTTAATTGATTTATAATTTCTTCTATTTTCATTCAAAAGGGCATCTTATTAGAATATTCCTCCAATTTGAAATCTCCCTCCCAAAAGGACTTGTCCTCCAACATGGCATTTAAGTCTCTTACAAGTTATTTTTCTTGAGCCAAGTGGCATTAACTCATCTTTCATATCTTCCTCCACAAGCCATCTTTCAAAATTCAATATTCCACCTAATTGCATTTATTTGCACATTGATAAAAATGTGCCCCACCTCTCTTCAATAGAATTTTGACAAGTGGCACATTTATATTGGTTCATCTTTAATCCCACATCCTTCATATTTCTCATTCCTCCATCCTTTTTTCCTATAAATAAAGATCTTCTCTATTGATTAGAGGGACACAAATTTATGCAAGGCTATTATCTACAAATATTAGGCAAGATCATCCATCATTCATCAAGGTTTTCATGACATTTCATCAATCTCAGTTAGGTTATTGTCAAATTTTCATCAAGGAGCACAAATTATCAACAATTTCATGAAGGCTTTGCAAGGAATTGGGAAAGGGATTCTTTCCACATCAAAGAAGCACCAATTCCCCCATGGGATGTTGGTTTGAGTGTTCTTGAGCAAGATTTGATAGGTTTATTTGGTTTATTTTACTTTATTTCTTGTTCTTGGCATTTGAATGAATTGCATGGGGAATGTTCATTTTAGATGTGTTTATTGACTAACATTATGTTGTTTGATGATGTTTGAACAGGTCTAAAGCAATAGTTCACACTTTCTAGAAGACTTAGTTGTCATGGCTATATTTTATCATTTCCTAGGTAGTTATAGTAATTTTTCTCATGTCATAAGATTATGACAAGTGGTCTCATGTCTCACCTTGGCTATATAATCGAGTGGTCTCATATGTAATTCATATATTGAGTTGTTGGATAATCAATTCCATTGCAATCTTGAGCATTGCATATTTATCTCTTTGTTCTTTCCATTTGGTCTCTAGATCTTGGGTATCTACATAGCCAACTCTAACATGAATTTATTGGACATATATGCTCAAATTTATGTCAAATTTGATTTAAATCAACCAACCAAATTGGTAGTTAAGTTATCTTCTTTGATGTGAAATAGATTTAGGACTTAGATTATGAGTACCTCCCATTCCCATGTTTCTCCTACAAATGTGTAGGTAATACATAAAAAAATTTAGAAAAAATTAAGAAGATGTGTCACATAGTGTGAAGCCTCAATTCAAATAAATCTAGGTGGCCGAACAATCATCCACAAAGAAAGAGATGGCTCTAAATGAAACTCATAACTGAAAAATATATGAGTTAGAATTATAAATAGAAGAGGAAAATAATTCCTTGAGGAAAGAGGAGGGTGGAATAGAAATTACCCGAGATGAAAAAGAAGACGAAAATAATTCTTTGAGGAAAGAGTGTTGGGAAAAGGCGTCTCAACCTTGCATTCCTAATTTTTATATTTAATATTTCGTTTGTATATACAGTTTCATATTTGGTGTTTTTTTCTTTACATGGAAAATTTGGCATCCCATTTAGAGGTGGAATTAATTTCATCTTTAGGGGATTTTGTCCTTACATTAGAAACTAGGTGTCCCACATTGATGTGACATGTTTTTCTATGTGTTGGCATCTTGGAAGGTGTATAAGTATCATGCCTAGTATTCATGAGGGTTACTTAAGGAATATTCTTATGACATGTAAGAGCATGGAAGAGGTTAGGCTCTTAACTAACCTTATGATATATCCATACACTTGTCATGAAACATCTAATGCATAGGAGAATAAAGATAAATTGAGTTCCCAAGTTTGGGTAGTTAGATATTCTATCTAATGACATATGACAACATATATAAGGAATGTACTGATAATAGCTAGGGGCATATTACACCAAAGGGATGCTATAAATTGAGTCCAAATAGTTTTAGTACTATAAATACTTTGGTCTTGTAAATGGTTTACCAAAACCATCCCATGGATTCACTTTGTAATCATTCTATAAATTGGTGCTTAGATTTAAAGGATGTAAAGGTTACTTTACGATTTGAATGAATAATAAAGTGTTGTTTGAATTCAAAATGGAGAAGATTTATTTGTGCAACTCTCTTTTTAAGGATTACTATTTAAGCTTGGGTCTCTGTGGGTGTGGATTTTTCCCAAAAGGATTTTTCCATGTAAATGTTGTTGGTTGTATTCTCTTTCATGGTTGATTCCATTATTTTAATGTTTTATCATTATTAATGAATTTGAATGATTTAAATTTTAACATATAGTTACACTCTAATTAAATAAAGAGGATGATGAAAGAAAAATTGCATAAAAAAGAAGAAAATGAGTTAAATCCTAAGGAAGAAAAGGATTTTATAAAAGCTAAGTATGAATAGAAGGCATGATTAAAAGATAGCAATCTCACACAAAGGAAGGTAACCAAAAGTAGCTTTCAAAGTCTAAACCTCTCTTTTGTGACATCCATAGTTGATTTAGGGGAGGTAGGCCCAAAGGAAGTAAATTAAATAAAACTAAGACAAAATCAACAACTAAATAGGATATAGGATATTATAAAAGGTACTCAAGGCATAATAATCAATTCCTATCATGGTAAGGAGGAACTCCTCCCACCAAGAAGAGATTAAAACCTTAAGTTGGAATGTTAGAGGACTTTATTCCCCTAACAAAAGGTGTTTTATGAAGCAAATCATTGAGGTTAATTATCTACTTATTGTCCTTACCAATAAATTAAGATGGAACAATTAGTGAATGTTATGGAAAAAGAGTGAAGGGTGTGTGATAGGATTTGAAGGCATGGACAAAGGTTTAGTGATATTCTGGGATAACTACTATTGGAAAATAAGGCTTTTATCCTCTTCACAAAACTCTATACACCTAAGTTTCCAAGGATTGAAAAAGAACATAAAGTTTATTTTGATAAATTTATATAAGTTGAATTCATAGAAAGATAAAGTTAAGTTGTGGGAAGAGATAAAAGAGTTTAGAAAAAAATACTCTAGGAATGGTTTGTTGATTCAATGATATTTTAATTATTTTCTCTATCTAGAGAAAAATAGGGGGCAATATATCACCATCTTAAAGATCAAAGGATTTTGAAAGTGTTTGCATTGATTTGACACTAATGGACTTAAAACCCAAACAAGCATGGTACACTTGGGGGAAAAAAAAATATTAAGCATGCATTCAAATCCATCTAGATAGATTATTATTTAACTTAAAATAGATGTTGGAATAAGTGGCTATCCGCTCAAAGGTCTTAAATGATTTTACATTCAATCATTGGTAAATTTCTCTAGAGATTATAGGAGACCCAAATCATAAGCATCCACCATTCAAGGTATATTTTTTGTTTGAATAACTAAAATTTGAATTAAACTTGTTAGAATTTGGAACATGAAAATTAAGGGGTGCAAAGATTGAATCTGCAAGAAAAATTGAGCAAGCTCAAACTAGAGTTAAAATATGCAATATGAGTAGAACGATGAGTAGTTTAAAATAAATTAATAATTTGGAGGAGGACCTATCAAAGGTAGAGGGAACCATTGGTAAATAAGGATTGATAGAGGAATTAAAACTTTAAAAAATCATCATTCTCGATGAATAAAACACCTTCTTATAATGGATGAAAATTTTGGTTACAAAAATTCATGGTAAAGTGGATTAAAGAAGGAGATTAAAAACAAAATTTACTCAATCAAGGATCCTCCAACAAGTATTGTGAAAATTTTAATCTTTTAATATTACAAAAATAGAAAACACATTTAAATAGAAATAAATAATATATACCATAACACAAGTGTACATAGGAAAAATACTTTCAAGAGAAAAACTACACACTCCAAAGTAGCTCAATATATTATTCAATAAATCACAATTATAATACACTTACAGAGAAATCCTTCAAAGGAGTATCACCAACAAGAGATATGGAGGAATTCTTACAACTTAACCATATCTAAAAAAATCTACACACTGAACCTCCATCTCAAGAACCTAATATATAGTAGATATAAAATCATAAACCATCAAATGGTAATTAGAAATCCATAAGCTAAAACCACCCAAAATTGGTGCCCCAATTATCCCCAAATAAAAATTTCCTTATGATGTGCCATAAAACATATCATAAGTTGATCAATAGTGTTACCTAAAATAAATACATAGTATCTAGAATGTTAAACTCATTTCCTACATAACCCCATGAGAGAAAAGAATGCATGCAATCTTATAGAATAACCATAATTCATAGATCAAATGGACAAGACACAAGATAACATAAGATATTCCCTCGAAAAAACCTAGCCTCCAAAAGCATCCATAATCCATCTATTATTTAACAATAAAATAATACATGCACTTATAGGGTTACAATGAATACTCCTAAAATATTAATCATCTCTCATGCATCATCCATGTGTCTAAGAATGACTCCACACATCCCATGCCATGCTTCACATATGCACTCCTCAGAAAGACTCGATACTATAATAGCCCACTTACCCAACCAACCTTAAGCACTAATTTTTTTTCTTCATATAGACTCAAGCTCACACAAATACAACTAGGTATTAAGATAAAACCATGTTCCCCAAAACCATGAGTACAAAAAAACATTGAATCCTCATTTAATTTTTGATACTAAAAGCATTAATGAATAGAAAGTACTAATCCAAGAGAAATTGTTTGAAGGAAAATATTACCATCAAGATGAGAACCATGAGAAAGAACACCAACATCCAAAAGGAGATGCAAGATTTTTTAAGGGGAAAAAAGAAAATAAAAAACCCCAATATTATGAAGATGGCATAAAGCCTAAGAATATTATAAAGAGAGAATGAGAGAGAGGGAGCTGCTCAAGAAGAGAATGCTTCATATGAAGAAGAAAAGAACCTCAAATAAATATCTTCTAAGAAAGGATTTGCATAAGTAACTCTCATGCCTATTTATGCCACATTTCATCATATGTGTGTGCAAGGTATCAATATCCTCATAAAGAGGAGGCTACACCTAAGCCTTAATATTCCTCCACAAAGGAATTCTAAAAATGAGTCATTCTCACACATACATGTGAGAATACTCAAATAAGACAAAAGAAATAGGGATTCCTTTGGAATATTCCTACAAGTATTTAAATAATACAAATTAATAAATAATCATCACCTAAGTAAATATTAATTCCTAACAAATAAAATATTAAATACTTTTTCCCAAAATATTAATTAATTATTCTGTCTCCCACACATAAAATAACTACACCAATGTTACATACAAGTTCACAAGTGGCCCCAAATAAATATCTAATGTGGCTAAACATAACTCCTACATGCACTGCACTAAATATGTGTTTAATTTGCAACATTATAATATTTAATTTTATGCAAGGTGTACAACACCCAATCCCAACAAATAGGTGTAACTCCCCTTTAACACATTTCTTTTATGTGTCCAACAAATTTTTATATTTCCTACACAAAATTTCATTGGCCATAATTTTTTATTTGTTGGACCAATTGGACCCATTTTAAAAAATTGAATTACTCAAAGATATCTACACAATAGGCACCCTTGTAGGTGGTATCAAGCAATTTAGAATTTTTATTTTGGCAAAAAAAAAATCGATAGCCCAATAATTGGTTTTTATATTGTATGTCTAAAAATCACACTTTTCATAATCTTAACATTAGGAGTGAGATTTAGAAACCTTTCCCAACAACTATAACTATTATATGCTCATCCTAGGGCATATATCATAATTCCCAAGTTTCAATATTTTTACAAATATAACTATGAGATTGAATATTGAGGTCCTCACTTTTATACTTCATATGTCTAGACATCTTGATAGCTATGGGATATTAGTTGTTTTAAAAATAATATGTGAATTATACCTCAATGTAAAGCCCAAAATAATTAGAACTCTTAATCTATTTATTGGGAAAGAAACCATGATGTACAAAAGTTATAGAACCATATTCTAGTGTGATTTTCCCTTTCTATTTCCTATTGAGAGGGGGGAATCAAAAAAATGGGGTGATGGAGAGTATTCCTATATGGAAGGCATTTTGTATCTAACATTCTCTATATCCCTTATCAAAGATCTTGAAATTTAATTTAGGAAATGAATGAGTGGATTAATATTAAAGTTTGTAAAGATTGATGTTGGATGATAATTTCTTAGATTTAGTATCCACGACTACTTTGGTGATAAGAAAATGATGAGACTTTTGATAATGCCCTTTAAATATTTTATAGTATTGGAAGAGGTGGGGGTGAATAAGGATGGTGATTCCTATACCCTCATGAAATAATTTTAGGAATTAATAGAAAGTTGAGGGGACAATTTGCACTTCATTAATCTAAGGGAATCCCAAGAGGATATTATAGGGTAAGTCAAGATAAATGACATGAAATAGGGTTTGTTGAATTATTGGACTAGCTTCAATTGACAATCTTATAGTACCTTAGGTTTTTTTGTGTACCTAATAAGTTGTATAAATTTTAATGTTCAAATATTTAACCCAAAGCCAGTATCTTGAAGTACCTTATTGTTATGCCCCTAACCTTATAGTGTGTATTATGTTATGAGTAGTCCTCTTGTGGCTACCTTAACTCTTAAATAAGTTACATAATCATTATTATAATCATATATATATGTATTTATGTCATCCTAGGATTTAAAATTAAGTATCTATGTCGGCCTAGGTGGTATCCAAGGCATTAGTACAATATATATATGAGGTATAGGTTAGTTATTATCATCATGTTGAGTGTTGTGTTCTTATTAAAAAATATTGGAGGTATCCCCCTCAAAGTGGATTAGGAGGTTTCCCCCTTGAAGTGGCATATTAATATCAAGTATTTACATTATGTTTCCTATTATATTATTTTATTATGTAAGTTGATTAATAAAAAGTGGTATCAAAGCATGATCTTGGATCATGAAGATAAGGCATTTTTTTCAATTTTGGAGGTCATTTTGTGAAACACATATCTCTCAAATTTTGGATATTTTTTCTAATTTTTAATGGGTTTTTGAAGAACATATTAACTAAGATACATCCATATTTCAGAGGAATCGAAGCATACTTGAGTGATTTATTTGTAAAGAAAATATTTCACAAATCATGTTGAATTGGTTTCTTATCTTAGTGGGTTTTTTAAGTAGTAAAAGAGGATCCTATAGTCAAATTTTCAAATAAGTTGAAGCATAATTAAGTGATTTATTAAAGAATTATGTTTTCCAATGAATTCACTGTCAAGGCTACAAAACACCTAATTGTTGGGATATTTTCCTGAGAAAGTGTAACCTAGGCATTGGTAAGTTATAGTAAAAAAAATATAGAGTATTTCAAGTTTATTTGTGTGATACATTACAAAATTATTGCTTTGGAACATCTTCACAATAAAAAGTAACCAAAAAAATAAGAACAAGAACAAGAACAAGGACAAGAGCAAGAAGTAGAAGAAAAAGAACAAGAAAAGAAAAAGAACAAAAAGAAAAGTAGAACAAGAGAGATCAAGAACAAGACCAAGAAGAAGAATAAGAAAAATAAGTAGCAAAATAAGAAGAAGCGAAAGCATAAAAAAGGAGATGAAGAAGAAGACAAATAAAAATTTAGCATTAAGGACAATGCTTTTGTAAACTAGGGGGTAATGCTATGCCCCTAACCCTATAGTGTGTATTTTATTTGTGTCGACCTTAAATCTTAAATAAGTTACATAATCATTATGAAAATCATATATATGTATTTAATTCATATTATGATTTATACTTAAGTATCTAGGTTGGCCTAGGTGGTATCCAAGGCATTAGTATGGTATAAATATGAGGTATAGGTTATTTATTATCATCATGTTGAGTATTTTGGTCTTATTGAAGAATATTGAAGGTATCCCCCTCGAAGTGGATTAAGAAATTGCCCCCTCAATGTGGTATATTATTATCAATTATTTTCAACATATTTCACATTATATCTTCTTTTGTGCAAGTTATTTAATAACACCTCTTGATCTTATTTTTGGAAATAATGGCCTCTATATGAAGGGTAATTATGAGATGGATAAAATTATGGAATATCATGTTGGATAAAAGTGAGATAGAAGGTGGATAAAATGTGTCTAACAAGTGTCTAGAATTCTGAATGATAATTTTATTGGGGACCCTTGACTCTTGTAATAATTTGTTTAATACTTCCCTATGAATAGTAGATGTTATGAGAAGATACATAAACAATATTTATGCAGGGAAATTATTAATTTATTTGATTAGGCTATATCAAAATTTAAGAGTGGGCAAAGGAATCCCTTAGATAGTGACCCTACCATGACTCATGATGATGACACAATTAGGCGATTTAATTTTGATGGTACTCACTCAATTATTGATGTCCTCAACATAACCAACAATAGAATCATAATTATGTGGGGGATTATTAGAATATATATTATGGGTAAAAGTGTCTTAATTTAATATTGGATGAGGGGAATTCTTGATCATTATTTGGGAATGGATCTTTGAAAATTACCATTTGGATGTTTGACAAGGATGACATTTCCATTTATATTTTGATATTCTTGATCAATAAAATAATTGACATAGTTTTTTTGTTTCATTCCCTTGTTGGTGGCACAACCATTGATTTTATGGTACTAACAATATTCACTCTCCTTGTACTAGGATGATTTGGTATTATTCTCATCAAAGGGCTTGGTGAGAGGGAAATTGATCATGTTTTCCTTAACTAGTTTGTGAAACATCCCCTCTACAGGTTATCCTATGGGTGTGTACTATTATTTATTTGATGGTCCTCCTAGGATAGTGACACTATGATGATTTTTAATGGCTTGGATGATTTTTGAATCTATGACCCCATCACCAACCATATTTTTTTCATATTGAATAATTTGGACTTGTCATTATGGCTTCTATCTTTGGTAAATATTTTAACAAGTCCTTTGGCTACTAGGGACTTCTCAATTTGTGCTCTTTCTCAATAATTTTATCAAAGGTAGTTACACAATGGAATTGTAGACAAAAGGTTTAGGTTGGTGTAAAATATGTGGAATGATTGCTTTTTGTGTATAACACATTGGAACCTACTTGCTAGGATCCTACAACATTACACTAAAGGAGATAAGATCTCTACATTTCTTTTTATGTTGCACAAATCCATCAGAGTGAGCTCATGCTCCAAATTATTGGAATTTTTTGTTAGATTTTTTTAAGATCTACAAATTACATGATATATCCCTTAGTTAGATGAAGTAACTAGTCAAGGTATCCTAGATTTTTTTTTTTTAAAGTGGGTTATAAATTAATCACCATATAGAATTCCTCAATATGATTATGAGGTACTCCCTTTCCTTTATACCTATCAATCTTAGGAATTTTAAAATGGGATGGGAAAGATGTTTGAGATCCCTTATAGTAAATTCCCATTTAGGTTTTTTACAAGGATGGTATTTCAACTTAAGACCCCTTATGGTAAATTACCAAATAGGATTTTAATATTTCAACTTCTATTTCCTCATTGGTAAATGGCTCATGCTTCCCACTTGTAGAATCTTTATGAAATCTTTCATGGATTTCCATTCTTTATCAAATAGTGTACTAGGAGATTGTAAGCATGATAGCTAGTTCTAGATATATAGTTTTAACAAGGTTGTCCGTTGTTGTAGGTTTTTTTTGGAATTTGTTTTGATGTTGGAATCATCGGTTTCCATATTTTTTATACTATCACTATGATCCAAATTATTTTGGCTACCATCGTTTTGGTTTATATGATCATTAGATTTAGTATGGCTTTGGAATGTAGATCTTGACCTATGATTTTTTTGAGGTTGAAGTCTTGGGGTAACCTAGCACTTGATCCTAAAATATTTCTAAGGTTATCATCTTTATTTTGAACCAAGAATAGATTTGGAATGACAAACCCTTGAGTGGAGTGCAAAAATTCATCTTCACTAATGATCATATTCGCTATAATATTGGAGGAATAAATTATAACTATCATGATTGAATTGGTTCTTTTTAGAATCATTAGAGGCATTCCCAATGAGGAGCCTTGGATTAGAGAAACATTTTTCTCGTCAAAGATAAATTTAGTTTTGATTTTGTATATTTTTGGGTTTTAAGTAAGAGTTATAATGGGTGAAGTAAAAAATAATTTGACTTGATTAAGAGGTTTTGGATTTAAATGTTCTGGGTATTTGAGGGTTTAAACACATTTAAAACAAAAGGGGAAGAAAAATTAAATACAACAACCTATTCTAGCTAGGTGGGATTAATTGGCTTATGAGCTCATAAATATAGTTGATCTGGTTATAAATAGTATTGACCCAATATCTTAAAGTGATAAATATGAAGTGTTAGGGTAGTTCATGTAGCCTTCTATTATGCTTCAAAATTAGAGTACGAGTGAATTTCAGGGGCTAACCACTTATGAATGCATACAAGTGACAATTGTTGAAAGGTTTTCTATTTTAGGCTTACACAAGTCTCAACTAAGATATATTTATATATATTAGAGGATACATAGATCCAAGTCTATGTGAAAAGGGTGTTATCTAATGACTTGGCCCAAGAGGGAAACCCTCTCCTCCTTCATTGAAAAACTATAATGTGGCTGCTAGCTTAACTTGAAATGACAATTTTTTGAAAATAATTACCCTACCAAAACACAATGTGTGTTCTAGCACTTGGTGATGAAATTCAAGTCACTAAATCTTAGAAAAATGAAAAATAAAAAGGAACACTTTATTTTAATTTTCAATATCACTAAAATATTAAAGGAAAGAGCATGTGCAAGGTGCTTGGATGACACAAGTGAAGAGTTTTTTTTTAACCTCAATATTACCTTGTAATGTGAGAGGAGAGCATAGACAACCTAGTCATGAACACAAACACAAGAAAAAGAAAGAGGTTTTATTTTTATCCTTATGATCAACCTAATTACACAAAAAGAGAGAAAGCACAACCAACTTGCACATGTTGCAAGTATGAGTGGTTGGTGTTTTCATTGATATCAACAAGCCTTTTTTGTCATTGGTGTCAACTATATGAGAATAAGATTGTTGAAAGAGTATGTGTTGTTGCATTGATGATGCTTTGATTGGTTGTATTATTTTATCATTAGTAAGCTACTAATGTCAACCTCCAGTGTTGCTTTGATAAGCTTATGTCTATGGTTGAGTAATTGATGGAGATGATGAGGATGTGTTCTTGGTGCTTGGTTTCCAATTTCTTTTGAGAAAATTTGATAAAAAGAGGAAACAATGTGTTGTAGTGTTGTTCTAGGTTGAAGAGTAGTGTTCTGGTGTTGTTCCACATTTCTTCTAGGTTGAAGATCTACCTATGAATTTTAGATGTGTTCATTAGAGGTGTTTAGAGGTGTAGTATTCAAAATTTGGTATGTTGGATCATTATGAAAAATAAGTTTTGTTCACTAGTGTGTGAACAGTGTATTGCAAAAGTGTCTGAGATAAATGTTTTTGCTCCGCGTTTCTTCATAGTTTGGTTTTAGGTCTTGCGGATTTGAAGGTGTGTTGATAGTGTTGGTGTCTTTCTTTAGTAAAAGTTTTTTGAGGTTTGGTGCTTTGTAATTTAGTTTTCTAAATTGTAGTGTATGGCAGAGTTGATTAAGTGTACTATGTGTGTACATTCTTCAAGTGAAAGTTGTTGCGAAGGAGTTTGTTGTATTTTAGGGTGTTTAGGGAATAGTCTAGACTATTTTTAGGTGAAATTTGTTGTCAACGATTTGTTGTTGAATCAAAGGAAGCATGTACTTAAAATTTTAATGGTGTTTACATGGGTAATGCCCGACCTTGGTGTTTACACAAATTGTGGTGGATGTTTATTCTTTGTAGAAGTGTGTTGTAGCATGGTGTTATAGAGTTGGGTCCTAGATAAGCAGTGGTGTGGTATGCCTTCCCTTCTATCCACCATGAAAGTGTTTTGGTGCTGACCTAATTTAAATTTTCATGATTGATGTGCATAACCAACCTTGGGGAGTGGTTTCAACGTTGAGGATGATATAAATATGAGTTGAGTTTTTGAGGGGTGTTAAGACAAACAAGTAATATGTGAATTTTGTGAAGTGAAAATTATTAGAATGTGAATTTGAGAAGTGTAGTGTGAGATTTCATGTGCTAGATTGTTGGATGCAGTGAGCAGAAGGTATCTAAAATTCTTCTCAGTAATGTTGCGAAGGTGTTGGTGATATTGTGGTGGATTTCTTTGTGTAACATTCTTATCTATCTTCTTTCTATTTTGGCAGTGATCTTTTCTTATTTGGGTAGTGAGCCCTATTGTATTTTGTGTTGATATTATTTTATATTGTGAGCTAATCCTTAACATGGTTTTTCCATGTAAATCTGGTGTTCTCTTGTGCATGGTGTTGATTTATTTCAATTTTTTATTTGTGTTTCATGCTAAATCATAATAACAGATCAAGGGTTAATTAATTTAATGTGGATCCTAAATGTGTATGAGGGCTTTGAAGGTTCAAGGTACAAATGATTCACATCCCTCTCAGTTATCTTGTGCATACAACAATTGGTATCAAAGAAAGGTTCCTTGGAAGAAATATTAACTGCTTGAGGTAGATCTGGGATGGCACACAAGAAAGAGATCCATATATTTGATGGAACAGATTATGCATTTTGGAAGACACGAATGCAAGGTTTTTTAGTTTATCTTGGATATGATCTCTAGAAGTCTATTAAGAATAGTTACACTAAACCTACAAATGGTACAAGTATTTT
This sequence comes from Sequoiadendron giganteum, assembly GCA_007115665.2. Taxonomy (NCBI): domain Eukaryota; kingdom Viridiplantae; phylum Streptophyta; class Pinopsida; order Cupressales; family Cupressaceae; genus Sequoiadendron; species Sequoiadendron giganteum. Next base: position 73,994,578 of record CM021100.1, read on the forward strand.
TGATGAGACCAAATCCTATGAAAGCAATGGTAAAGCAAGGTATGCTCTCTTAAATAGTCTTATAAATTTTGAATTGGTGAAATTTATGAGTTTAAAAATGACTAAAAAAATTTGGGAAAAGTTAGAAAGCATTTATGAAAGAGATGATAAGGTCAAAAAGCTAAGATACAAAATCTCAAGAAGAAAATTTTACAAGACATATCAAGAGGGTAGATGAAGTGATCAACTCCACCAGAGGTCTTGGTGGCAAACTCAAAGAACTAGAAGTGGTAAGAAAATTCTCAGAACTCTTCCTAAATCTTATAGTCATAAAGTATCTACTATTGAGGAATTTGAAAATTTGAATCATTATACTAGTGATCAATTGTATGACACTTTCACTACTTTTGAAATGAGAGAATTTGGAACAAATAGTGGTGCAAAAGTTGAGACTACTTTTAAGGCTACTAAATCAAAGGAGATCAAGGAATCATATCAGGAGGATCCTGATGATATAGAAGCTAGATTTGTAAGGAGAATGAATAAGCATACTGGTAAGTACAATGGTAAGTTTCCTTTTAAATGTTTTAATTTTGGAAAGATAGATCATTATTCTTCAAGATGTCCAAACAGAGCTTTGAATAAAAAATATAAGGAGAACAAAGGTAAGATGATTAAGAAAATATATTATGTTAGAGAAGATTCAAGTATTTCTCATGATGAATCTAATTATGGAGATGATGATGATGAATTATTATTCAAGGACCTACAAGATGAATTTGTTTAGGCTAACTCTGAGAGATGCGTGAAGGGAAGCCCTCTGAAGACAAAGGATGAGATTGAAGGTACTTTGGTATCTTCTTTTCACGCTAGACAGGAGAAGAACTACATAATCATTGATAGTGGATGCTCTAATCATATGATCGATGACAAGATTAAGTTTGTTAAACTTTAAAAATATGATGGAGGATGTGTTATAGTTGGTGATGATACATCTGCTAAGATATGTGGAAAAGTTTCTATCATTTTTGAAGGCAATCATAATACTAATGATTTTTACTATGATAAGGGTTTTAGGGATAACCTCTTGAGTTTTGGAAAAATGTGTAGAAAATGATACAATCTTATGTTTCAAGATGATGGATGTGAGATCAGAAAAGGATCCAGAAATGTGGTTGTTGTTGGAAAAAGGATAGATGGAAATGTTTATCAGCTTAAGGGTGTTAATGGTCATTGCTTTATGACTCATATTAATGAAAGTTGGTTATGGCACAAGAGGATGTGCCACATCAATTTTTGATAACTTAGTAAGAATCATTTCAATTCAAGTTGTAAGAGATCTGCCAAAGACTACAAAGCCTATCAATGTTGTCTATAAATAATGTCAAATTGGAAATCAAGCAAGAAGAAGCTTCAAATTCAAAGAACAATCAACTACCAGACTATTGGAATTAGTGTATACAAATATTTGTGGCCCTACAAGAATAAGAATTATTCAAGGTGACAAGTATTTCATGCTATTAATTGATGATTATTCTAGAATGACATGGGTTACTTTTCTCAAAGAAAAATCAAAATCTCTAGACAAGTTTAAAAAATTCAAATTTATGGTTGAGAATGAAATGGATATGAAAATCAGATTTTTGAGATCTGATAGAGGTGGAGAGTTAAAAATCCAATGATTTTAACATATTTTGTGAGAATTGTGGCATAAAGAGGTACTTTTCTGCCCCTAGGAATCCTCAGCAAAATAGAGTAGTTGAAAGAAAGAATAAGACTATTCAAGAAGCTACAAAAACAATGATGAAATAGGAAAGTCTATTGGAATTCTACTAGAGAGAAGGAATTCATACTGTTATTTATATACTTAACACAATTCAAGAAAAAGAAAAAAATAGAAAGAATCCCTATGAGCTATGGTATGGAAGGATTCCTACTATCAAGTACTTTAGAGTGTTTGGAAGAAAATGCTATATCAGATGAGATGAAGATAACTTAAGAAATTTTGATGCAAGGTCTGATGAAGGTATATTCCTTGGATACTCTACTAGAATAAAATCTTATCGATGCTACAAAAATAGATTGAGAATGATAAATGGAAATGAATCAGATGAGTCTTCTCTCAGAGAATAAGAAAAATAAAGAGAAGTGTAGATTGAAAAGGAAGAAGCTTCAAAAAAGACTCTTAAAACTCCTAAGTATGTGTAGAAGAATCATTTTGAAGATCAGATCATTGGAGGTAAGAACAAAGGTGTATTGAAAAGAAGGAGAGATGTTGAAGAGCATGCAAATCTATGTTTTCTTTATGAAGTTGAACCTAAAACAGTGATTGAGGCATGCAAGGATGAATATTGGATCAAATCTATGGAAGAAGAACTATTGTAGATTGAGAAGAATCAAACTTGGGAAGTTGTCCCAAGACCAACAAAAAAATGTGATTGGACCTAAGTGGGTATTCAAAAACAAACTAAATGAGAATGGAAAAGTGGTAAGGAACAAGGAAAGGCTTGTGTGTAAAGGCTACTCACAAGTTGAAGGAATAGATTTTGAGGAGACATTTTCTCTGGTGGCAAGAATTGAAGCTATCAAGATTTTTTTGGATTTTGCAGAACACAAGGATTTCAAAATTTATCAAATGGATGTGAAGTATGCTTTCTTGAATGGAGAGTTGGAAGAAAAACTATACATAGAACAATGAGAAGCATTTCAATTATCAGACAAATCGAATATGGTCTGTAGATTGAAGAAAGAATTGTATGGATTGAAGCAAGATCCTAGAGCTTGGTATCCAAGGTTGGATAACCATTTGATACAACAATGATTAATAAAGGTACCACATATAGCAATATTTACTCTAAAGTTCAAAAATGTCAAATCTTGATTGTGGTTGTATATGTTGATGGCATAATTTTTGGAGATAATGAAGCTATGTGCAAGAATTTTGTAGAGGAAATACAAAAATAATTTGAAATGTCCATGTTTGGGGTAATGAATTTATTTATTGGATTACAAATAAATCAGACAAAAAAATGTATTTTCATTTCATAATCATAATCAAAGTATGTCAAGGAAATGTTGAAGAAGTTTGGAATGGAATTTTCTAAACCAATATGTACTCCTATGGTTACTGGTTGTAAGCTGAGAAATAATGATGAATCTCCTAAGGCTAATCAGAGAAAGTATAGATCAATGATTGGTAGACTGCTATATCTAATTAATACTAGACTAGATATCATGCATGAAATTTTTCCCATGGCTAGATTTCAAGAAGATCCTAGAGAGTCACATGTTGCAATAGTAAAGAGGATATTCAGATAGTTGAAGGGAACTCCAGAACATGGCTTATGGTATCCAAAGGATATTGATTTTACCTTGAGTTCTTACATATATGGAGATTGGGTTGGTTGTGTAGATGATGAAAAAAATACAAGTGGTGGTGCATTCTTTCCTGGATGTAGATTGGTGTCATGGCTAAGCAAGAAACAAAATTCATTGTCTTTATCTACTATAGAGGTAAAATACATTGCAACAACATATTGTTGCACACAAGTGTTGTGGATGAGGCAAAAATTGAAGGAAATTAGGGTGTGATGAACCAATTTCTATCTTTTGGGATAATACAAGTGCTATAAATATTTAAAATAATCTAGTAATGCATTCAAGTACAAAATATATCTCAATCTAGTATCAATTTTTGAGAGAGAAGGTTATGGAGAATGAAGTTAAGCTTGAATATGTTTCTACAAAGGATTAGGTTATTGATATATTCACTAAGGCTCTTCCTAAGGATACATTTGAGTATCTCTGAGAGAAGTTGGGGGTTATTCCCCCTCCTTCTTTGAACTAGATGCATAAGGATATGGATCAGTCCAATGGATTTCAAGGTTCATTCCTTGGTCTAGACTGATGTTGGTGGCTACCTCTTAGGGGGATTAGGTAGTAACATTGTTAGTTTCTATAGTTAGGGGGAGTATGTGTTGTCATTATACAATGGTTATTGATTCGTGCAATATGGTGTGTGCTCCTAAGGGGGAGTATACTAAGCAGTAAAGAAATAGAAGTTGCAAAGCAGTTGTTAAAAGGTTGATTGATGTCAAAGGAGAAACTGAAGTAATATAAATATTTAGTCATTTATCATTGATTTCAAAGGGGGAGAGAGAGTCATGTGAAAAATAATATGGTTAAGGGGTATATAGAATCATGTGAAAAATATTTGGTTTTCAAAGGGGGAGAGAACAGTATAGCAAGAGGGAATGTGACTAATGAGAAAAGAGAAAAGGAAATAGGTATGGAGAAAAGTTGTCTTTAATGTTTTTTCACATCATGTGTTGCCATCAATGACAAAGGGGGAGATTGTTGCAAGTATGAGAAGTTGTAATTTTCATTGATGTTAATAGGGTTGTGTTGTCATTGGTGTCAACTCTATGAGAAGAATATTGTTGAAAGAGTATGTGGTGTTGCATTGATGATGCTTTGATTAGTTGCATTATGTTATCATTAGTAGGCTATTGATGTCAACCTCTAGTGTTTCTTTGATGAGATTTTGTCTATGGTTGAGTAAGTGATGGAGATGATGAGGATGTGTTCTTGGTGCTTGTTTTCCAAGTGATTTTGAGAAAATTTGATAAAAAGAGGAAACAATGTGTTGCAGTGTTGTTCTAGGTTGAAGAGTAGTTTTCTGGTGTTGCTCCACATTTATTCTAGGTTGAAGATTTGCCTATGCATTTCAGATATGTTCATTAGAGGTATTCAGAGGTGTAGTATTCATAATTTGGTATGATAGATCATCGTGCAGAATAAGTTGTGTTCACCAGTGTTTGAAAAATGTATTGCAAAGGTGTCTAGGAGAAATGCTTTTGCTTTGTATTTCTCCAAAATTTTGTTTCAAGTCTTACATATCTGAAGGTGTGTTGGTAGTGTTGGTATATTTATTTCATCGAAGTTGTTTTTGGTTTGGTGCTTCAAAATTCATTTTTCTAAATTGTAGTGTATGGAAGAGTTGATTAAGTGTATTGGGTGTGTACATTCTTCAGGTGAAAGTTGTTGTGAAGTATTTTGTTGGATTTTAGGGTGTTTATGAAATATTTCAGATTGTGTTCAAGTGAAATTTGTTGTCCGCAAGTTGTTGTTGAATCAAAGGAAGTGTGTACTTAGAATTTTAATGATGTTTACATAGGTAATGACTGACCTTGATGTTTACACTAATTGCAGTGGATGTTTATTGTTTGTAGAAGCTTGTTGTAGTGTGTTGTTATAGATTTGGGTCCCAGTAAAGGAGTTGTGTGGTCCACCTTCGCTTCTATCTACCACAAAAAAAATTTTGTGTCGACCTAATTTGAATTTGCATGGTTGATGTGCATAGCCGACCTTGGGGAGTGGTTTCAAGGTTGAGGATGATATAAATATGAGTTTATTTGTTGAGGGATGTGAATATAGACAAGTAATATGTGAATTATGTGAAGTGTATAGTATTAGAGTGCAATTTTGAGAAGTGTAGTGTGAGCTTTGATGTGTTAGATTTTTGAATGCAGTGACCAGAAGGTATCTCCAACTATTCATTATTTTGTGAAGGTGTTGGTGATATTGTGGTGGATTTCTTTGCTACATTGAGATGGATTTCTCTATGTAACATTCTTCTCTATCTTCTTCCTATTTTAGCAGTGAGCCTTTCTTCTTTGGGTAGTGATCCCTCTAATAGAGAGCCCTATTGTATTTGATTTTGATATTACTTTATTGTGAGCTAATCCTCACTGTGGTTTTTCCCATATTGGGTTTTCCACGTAAATCTAGTGTTCTCTTGTGGATGGTTTTGATTTATTTTAGTTTTTGTTATTTGCCTTTCATGCTAAATCATCATAACAAATTAAGGGTTAATTAAGTTAATGTGGATCTAAATGTGTGAGGTTTTTGAAGGTTTAAGGTACAATTGATTCATCCCCCTCTCAGTTGTCTTGTGCATTCAACAACACACAAACACAAAAAATGAGATTAATTATCTTATTAACAAAAATATGATTTAACTAGGTTAAAAAATGAGTTAAATAGATTTAAAAAATTTAATCATTAGCAAAGAATCTTATAACACAAGAAGTTATTAGTTTTTAATTATTTTACCTTGGATTCATGATTTAATATTAGGGATTAATAGGCCAAAATCAAGAAAAAATTGAAAATAATAGCAACAAGATAGATACACTAAAATAAACATAGATATTCCAATTATTAATCATATATACCAAAAATAAGCAATTACAACAAAATAGGGGAAAAAATAAATAACCAATAAAAACATTAATGGAAGAGGTAGATATATTGAGGATTGGATGGGTGCACCAAATATTGTGTAGGTATTTCATCTTGTAGATAATGGGTCAAGGTATAGATGTGTCAAAAGATGTGACATATATTCAATTATCAAATGCATACATATAAGATTAAAAATACACCAATTCACTTGTAGGCCCACAAACTAACAAAAAATCCTACAAAACTATAAAAAATAAAACAACCATGTAAATCTTGGTTAGTAAAAACTACCTAAAATGACACCTATTAGCAATATGATATCTATAATCACCTATAGTGAAAATTTTATGCCAACACTATAGTTAGAGGATAAGAAGTCATGAAACCCTAGCTAACCAAACACCCACAAATATTTCAAGCTAACATACAATCCCTACAAAGTTAGAATAGAATTGGATACCCCTACTATTGGCAATGGTTTTCATTGATGTCAATACTAATGGTTAGTTGTCTTTGATTTCAAAACTTGGTGAGATCGCTACACAAATTTATGAGTTTGTTGAAAATAGTTTGTGACAACACTTGGTAAACTATTTGTGGCTATTATTGTTGTTAGCACCTGAGAAGTAAGGAATTTTGTTGGAATTTGATGTCCCTAATGGAAAGTACTTAGTGAGATTGTTTTAGTGATTGTTTCTTGGCATCGGTTTTCATTTAGGTTGTCATTATGGTGGTGTTTTTGAAGTTCATGGTTGGATATCATACTTATATTGGAAGTATTAAGTATAGTTGTTGTCAACATAGTTGATTACATAATGATGAGGATTATAAGTATTGTTGATTATGGAGATATGTTGCTAAAGGTATACAATATTTTTTATGATCTCTCGTAATGTTCCCGATAAAGCATGTATTTTTGAAAGAAAGTTCTATCCTCCACAAGTTGTTGAAAGGTTATGTTTCTGTAAGTTGCATTAAAGTCTATTTGGGAGAGTGCTCCACATTCCTCTATTGTTGAACATATGGTCCTATGGTTTGGGATTCAAATTTAGTGTTTTGTGGATATTTCACTTCTATATTTTTAGGTCACTAGTGTTTTTGAGGAGATTTATATGAATTGCAGAAGGTTGGCAATGTTGTTAGATGTCTCGATTGGTTTGAAAAATGCTTTGCATTTCTATGCATTGATGTATTTTCTCCTGTTGATTGATGAATGTTTTCTCAATTCCTATGCAATGTCTCAATTCTAATTTCATGTGTTGAAGTGGTCCACAAGTTGATATGTTAATGTTTTATCTCTTGAATGAATTATCTGAGCTTCCTAGATGAAGTATTATGTTCCTATTTGGTTTGTGGTGGTTGTTAGTGGCATGACAGTATGAAGTAGTTTCTAGAAGTTTTTTTGGATGTTTGTGGAACATCCTCATGTAATCCACACATTGTTGTTTGGCCTCATTGATGTTGAATTATGTATTGAGTTGGTTTTGTAGGTTATTTGTAGATATCTAGTCGACAAGGCTTATTTTATTTCTTGTGTCATGTACTTGGGGCTCTGCGCTAGTATTTAAAGATGTGTAATGATAGATTTAGGTCCTGACCTATCCTATTAGGGATAACATCAAGTTAATTCAACTAAAAGTATGTTTTTGGGCTGATTGGTTATGTTCTTCACATTTTATCTACACATTTCCTTGATGCTGAATTAGGTTGATGTGCACTAGTATGCGAATGATTTTGGATTACATTGAAAGATGTAATAATATTATTTTTGGTCCTCTCTATATGTAGGATAGGACCGCATTGTGTTATTGTGGTAGACTTGTTGAATTTATTTTTTCTTCTCTCCTATTCGACCTAATTAAAGTTTTGAAGTTTTATGGTGGATATAAATGCAAGATCATTTTTGATGAAATAGGTATGGAATTGTGAAAAAGTGTGAGGAAGTAAAAATGTGGAATATATTGAAAATCTAGCAAAGATAGCACTAAAGAATGTGGAATAAAAGATCAAATGTGCTTTAATGTCTCAGTCAGTAGAGTGAATTGTTGATAAATATTGTAATCCCTTATAAAGTTTTTGTATCTTTCTCTGAGATAGTGAATTTCATTAGGCCCTCTGTATCTTGCCTTTAAAGTTGTATTTTCTTCAACTCTGCAAGTTATTTGTATCTTTCTCTAAGATATTGCACCTAAGTTTTCAAGTCCATTTTGGAAATGAAACTTTATATTGTAAGTTAACTCTCATTGTGGTTTTTTCCTCATTTGGTTTTCTACTTAAATCTGGTGTCTCCTTGTGCATGTGTGTCTTCTTTGTTTCTTTTGAATTGTTGCTAATCAGATTAAGGATAGAGTTGTTATATCTTTCATCAGGGTTTAAAGTGTTATATTTGTTTAAGGGTTTTTGGTTGAGTTAAGAAGTTTGTATTATGTTGAATAGTTTCTAAGTTCCAGAAAGGATTAAGTTTTTAATAATATTGATTCACCTCCCCTCGCAATATCCAGGTGTGTTCAAAAATTGGTATTATAGCCAAGTTCCTCTGAAGAATCTTAACAACTTGAGGAAAATATCTAGGATGGAAAATGAGGGGTCATACAAGGGTCCTAGGTTTGATGGGACTAATTATAATTTATGGAAATTGAGATTGGAAGGCAACCTAAAATCTTCAAGGTTTGGTTTGTAGAAATTAGTCAAGGATGGTTGTGTTTCTCTTACTAATCCTCCAACAAATCTAGCTAAAATTAGATTATATAAGTGTAATACCAAATATAAGAATGCTCTCTTGTGAGGATTGGTTGATTGAAATATTTTGAAGGTGATGAATTATAGTTCTGCTAAAGATTTCTAGGGAAATCTCAACAACATCTATGCAAGTGATACAAAAGTAAAGAAATCCAAGATGCAAATCTTTAAAAGAAAATTTGAGACATTTAACATGATAGTGGATGGAGACATTCCAATTTATAAGCTCTGGGTGCATGAAGTTGTTTTTGGCATAGCTATTTTTGGTGAAGTAAAATAAATTCAGATTGTAAAGAAGGTTTTGAGGTCTCTTCCTAAAAATTATAGTCATAAAGTGTCTTTTATTGAAGAATCCAAGGATTTGGATCAGTACTCTATTGATGAAATGTTTGGTGCTCTTAGTGCCTTTGAGATGAGAGAATTTGATAAAGATGTTCCAAAAGGGGAAGCTACATTCAAAGATAACAAAAGGGTTGAATATGAAGTTGTTGACTAGAATGATGACTTTGATGAAGTTGAAAAAAATTGGGAGAGAGAGAGTAATAAGTTAGGTGTGTGAGGGAGAAAGTAAAGAAACGAGATAATGAGTTGGTATGAAGCAGAGTACTGAGGATCACAGTTGTGTTTATTGTTGATGTTTTTTCACATAATGTGTTGCCATCCATGACAAAGGGAGATATTGTTACAAGAATGTGCATTTGGTGGTGTCATTGATGTCAACAAGATTTGGTGTTGTCATTGATGTCAATTGCATAAGAATGGGTTTGTTTTTGATAAGATAAGAAACATTTACAAGGTGATGTACCCTTTACACATCGAGACTCAAGAGGCAAAAAAATAAGGTCCATAGAAACATAACTAAAACCACCAAAACAAAGCATAGTAACAATAGACAAACAACCGACATAATAATGACCCAATAGATAAGACACTGCAACATCAAACTAACTAGAATTCTCCCAAATATGAGTGAGGAGGCAAACAACATCCTCCACAACCCATTTGGGGACTTCTTTCATAGCCTTCTTATCCATTTCATCCTTAAGTATAGTAGAAAGGTTGTTAGTTGCATAATGGACCATCTTGACAGTGAACTGAGCCAGACCACTGAACTTCTTCTCGAGCTTCTCAACCCACTCCAGCAGCATGTGATCCTCCTCTTTGCCCTTCAATCTTTGTTATGTCATCATGATCCATAGCCTGAGGTTCAAAGGACTGGGAAGTCAAGTTCTCCTTTAGCATTTTGTTAAGGTAATAAAAGTGGCTAGGCCCTTCAAAATTCCTCCTCTTCCTCTATGTCTTCCTCATTCCTATTTCCCTTACTAGCAGATTGCTTCTCATCAGTAGAAATTTCATTAATCTAAACTTTCTTGTTATTTTTGGCCAGCCTGCCAAATCTCCTACATTTGGTAGTTTCAACACCAGTCTCCACTATAGTAGCAACCACCATATCCACCTTGGATTATCTTCCCACCACATTCTTCCTGTCATTGTTAGTGGTCGATGGATCCACCAGACCTTTCCCCTCTTCTTCCACTTTTTTCTTAGCTACAGGTTTGTTGTCAGTCTTGTCGGGGGTGGATTTAAGCTCACAAAGCCCAATTATAGCATTCGACTGGGCAATCCCCACACTCCCCTTTTTATTTTTGGTAGATGGTTTAGGCTTGGGGGTTTCAGTATTCTTGGAGGGGCTTTCCTTTTGGGGCCCTTAGACTCGACTGAAGATATATTGGTCTGAGTAGGGGATTTGACTTCCTCAATATGAATAATAGAGATGGGTTTGGGAGGCCACAACACGAGGTGAAAATGATAAGTCCTCAAGATGATTCCTTGGTGGGGTAGCAAGGGAGGAGAATCCTCAGGGTTTTGGGCAAAAAATTCTAAGCATTTCTCAATGGAACTTTCTAAATTAGTGAGTAATAAAAATGGGAAGCTCAACAACATTTTATGGCGGAGCTGATTCAAAAGAGGAAAATGATAATAATAGAAATATCTATATCTACCCTCAAGAGTGGCATACTTCATGAGAGCGAGACAAACCTAGTCCCATGGATGTAGGAGAGCTTCTCTTTCAAATCTAGACTAGGAGCGGACAAGTTTTTCATTTCCTTTAAAAAAGGCATTAAGGCTTTCATTGTCTTGAGCCTTGGTGTGCTTAAGGTACTTCTTCCCGATACAAGAGAGCCTTGTCACCTATGCAATCACTTACTCATTGAACTCAAAGGATATTCCACCCATGGTAACCCTTCTTTATTTCCAAGAGCTCACAAATTGTACTGACATCCTTGGATCATGACCAACCAAGCACTCCATTAAAGGTGCTAGCCCACCTTCGACACAAATGTGTTAAAATAGCTGGTCCTTGTGGAATTATCCACAATTGTATGACTCCATCCTCACCATTTCACCACCCATTTCAACACTCTTCACCCTAAAAAACTAGGAAACCTTTGAGAGAAAAATATTAGAAAATTTATTAATGTGAGAGGCCGCCCAAAAAATCTTCTTTTAAGCCAACCAAGAAGGTTCTAGGAAATCAAGATGATATGCAGGACACACACTTCAGAAGTTAAATCCAAAAAGGAAATCTTCACGAGCTCAATAATGAAAATATTTAAACACCTATGACCAAGTTTGCAAAAAATGATGGCATTGGAAGGTTTTCCATCCATGTTTCCATTGCACAAGTACTAGTGATGGTTGGTTGTCGAGCCAAATTTAGACTTTCCTAAATATCTTTCTTGTATCATTAGAAAATTTTTAACATATTTGATAAGTCAAAGCAAGAGCTTCATGCTATAATTATTAGTCACACCAAATTTGAATTTGGAAATCCGTAAGGATATGCGAAGGTTGAGAAAAGACTACAAATAAAGATTGTGTAAGGCCTGACCCAACTTGGTCGTTACCACATTGTACTTCCCATTACTCCTCATAATTAGCTCCGTAATTTCTATATCTACCCCATTATTCAAAATTTTCCACGAATTTGACACCTCAACATTAATTTTCATCCACATCACCCAAAAATCAAATATGTGGAGCACCCAAAAAGCCATGATGAATTCAAATTTAGATATAATCATGATAAACAAATGTGCCTTGCTCCTTGAGGATGATACATTGTATTCCCTATGGTAGGTTCCCCATATTCCTCTAACACTTAGAATCTCTCCAATGGGAGCCAAGATTAGCTAGGGAATCAACAACTTGATTACCCTCCCTATAAATGTGAGTAACAATCTTCATATCCAACAAAAACAGCAAATGATTTATGTCTAACAAGATATCCCTAGTACTCCATCCTAATAATCTTCCCAAATTTATAGAGTCAACCACCGAATTATAATACCCTTTTATGTGCAATTTCTTTATCCCCATAGTAATAGCTAACTAGACACCCTTTAGCAGCACCCTTGCTTCCACATTCATGGAGGTATGAATCCCTATACCCTTGAGTAACTAGCCACAAAGCTACCCCTACAATCCCATATAATACCCCCTCTACTTGCCCTGTCCAGGTTTCCTTTGGCAACACCATCAAAATTAAGTTTATGTCATACACAATTCGAGGGTTTCTAGGTAGTGTCTCATCTAGCCAGGGACCAAGATCTGTCAAAGGAGTTGACAAGATTTTGGCTCCAAGCTTTATCCATTTTAATCTCCCATTTAGTAGGAGCTTTTTCTAGGGTTTTCCCATTGAAAATTGAAATATTTTCAGTAATTAGCCTTAGCCCTATACCAAAAACCTCCTTAGGACTCATCTTGATACTCCCAAATATCTAGTTTTTCCTCTCTTTCCATAAGCACCAATAGAAGATGGGGGGGACCTAGTTCCAAATCTCTCTAGGTAAGGGGTGATGGAAGGGGCCAAACCAACTCAAGATAAAGGACTTGATGTCCTTACACATAGTCCGGTGAGTACCCAATCTCTCCAAAGCCACCTCCCAAACACCATAGCAAACGGGCAATGTAGAAGTAAGTGATTCACAAATTCTTCATTGCATTCACACATCAAACACCTATTAGGGATCTAAAATCCACTTTTCCTTAGGTTATCCTAAGTGAGGATCCTATTATGGTAGGTTTTTCACCAGAAAAAAGTTTATTTTCAGAATCATGTGCCTATTCCAAACCTTTTTTCAGGGTCCATGCTCAATACCCTAAATCGATAGCAGATTGTAAGCCATTCTAACTGTAAGATTTCCCTGCATGTCATTAGTCCAATAGAATTCATCCTCCATGTTGCATAAAGGTAATATGGTAAGGGAGAGTAAGTCTTCTAGAGACTTAGCCAAAGTTAACAACTTAGGGGACAAAGGACAACAAAGAAGCATATCTTTCCACCTCCTAGCCCCCGATTTACCGAGAAGGTAGTCACCAATGTACATACTGAAGAAGAGTTGTGTCGGTCTCATAAGATTCTTGAAGTCAGAGTGTGAAAGGGGGGTGTCAAACAACCAAGGCTCTTCCCAGAATATGATGTTATTACCATTCCAAATCTTCCATTTCATCTTGGTCATGAGCATCGCTTGCATTCTAAAAATGTTCTTGCATGCCATAGATCTTGAGGGGTGATAATTAGGAAGGTGCTTAATCATAGGTATATTGTGAAGATACTTAGCATTCATAATCTTGCACCAATGATTTTTTATTCCTCAAATATTCCCAACCAACCTTAGCAAGTAAGGCCTTGTTGGTGCATAGGATATTCTTGATTTCAAGCCCACCACAAGATTTAGGCTTACAGACTTTGTCCTAGCTAACCAGAGAATTGTTTTTCTTTTCCTCAGTCCCGGACCATAAAAAAGTTCCTTTGAATTTTTTCAAGCTTCTCAGTAATATATCTAGGGATCTTAAAGATAGAGAGGAATTATACATGGATCCCTTGATGGGAAGTAGACAAGACTTGCAGTTTTCCAGCATGACTGAGAATTAAGCCTTTCCAACTCGCCAATTTCCTTTGAATCCTTTCAAGAACTATGTTCCAAAAGGTAGGAGTGACTTCCTTAATAGTAAGGGGTAACCCTAAATAAACCGACGAGAGAGAGCCACTTGCACAACCAAGGACAACAGTCACCCAATCTTGTAGAGCAAGAGTGTTGTTGAAGAAGTAAATCATGATTTTATTATAATTTATACATTGGTTGGAACAAGCAACATAATTATTAAGACAAATTTTTCATTTTTTGGCTTCAACCATAGAGACCTTCCCAAAGAGTATCGTGTCATCAAAAAAATGTTGGATAACAGTAGGTTCCAAGGAAGAGGCAGGTTTTCCCCCCTTTATAGACCCCTCTGATAACAATTTAGATATGTTCCTACTCAAAACATTCGCGACCATGATAAATAAATAGGGCAAGATGGGATCACCCTATCTGATACCTCTCCCAAATTTGAAGAAACCAAAGGGGGGCCCATTAAAAACACAAAGTATCTCATTGTGGTTATGCATTCCATCAAGAAGTTGACCACCCCTTGATCAAAACCAAACTTAGCTAGGACTTTGGGGATAAATTCTCATAACACCTTATCATATGCTTTTAAAATATCTAATTTGAGGGCCATACTAGCATTTTTGCTTCTATCCATGGAGTGGATAATTTAATGTGTAGTTATGGTAGGATCCAGAATATGATGACCTAGAACAAAATATTTTTGGGTAGGGCTAATTAATTTTTCCATGAGGGGTTTAAGGCAGTTCACCAAGACTTTAGAGAATATATTATAAATGGCATTACAAAGGCTAATGGGCTTCAAATCAGTCATTAAATAGGGTTCAACAACCTTGTGAATCAGGGAAATAAAAGTGTGGTTTAGCTATTTGAGAATATTACCAGTTTGAAGAAATCCCTGGCAACCAAGAGAAGGTCCTCGCCCACAATATCTAAAAATATCTAGAAGAAATCAGGGGAGAAACTATCTGAGCCAGACGCCTTACAAGAACCCATACTGAAAGTTGCCAGACATACTTCCTCAGGAGTGATAGCATAAAGAATGTTATTATTATCATCTTGGGTTATGGTGGTCGAGAGAGGATCCAACAACAGGTTATACATAGTTGGGTTTGGAGCCTCAGTAGGAGCTAAAAAATCCCTTTGAAAAGAGTTTGACGTTAAGAGCCCAATCTAGGTAGGCATATTGTCCAAGACCCCCAACTCATTTTGAAGCTTAGTTATCAGGTTCCTTTTCTTAATTTTTAGGGTAGAAACATGAAAAAAGAGGTATTTTTGTCCCCTTCTACAACCATTGAACTCTAGATTTTTGTTTCTAGAATATTTCCTCCTTTTTAAAAAATTATTCCCATTCCCTACGACTCTCTCTTTCCTAGTTGCAGGTCAGAAGGTTTACATCCCCTTCTTCCATTCTTTTTTGGATGTCCTTTAGCTTATCCCCTAAGGCACTTTATTTATGGAAGACATCACCAAAAACTCTCTTATTCCATCCTTTCACCATATTTTTTACATGTTTAAGTTTGTTAAAGATCCTAAACATGGGGGAGCCATGTATAGGGATTTTCCACCATTTAGCAATTGTATTCCTAAAATCTGGATGGGAGTTCCACATTATCTCAAACCAGAAAGGAAAAGGTCTAGTTGTAGATAGATCATTCATGACCAACAACAAAGGGTTATGGTTAGAGATAGTTTGAGGTAGAGCAAGAAAATTAGCACTAAGCAAGGTCATCCAATTTTGGGAACAAAGAAATATATCCAATATGACCTGAATAAAACCACCCCCAAGGTGCCTATTGGTCCACATAAAATATTGACCCAACAAGTCAATGTCAACCAAGTCGGTGACACTCAATTTTTTTTCCAAATCATCCATGCTATCAGAGTAGTCTACCAGACCTCCACATTTCTCTGAAGGATACAAAGGAGAGTTGAAGTCTCCAGCCACCAACCAACATGACCCCTTATTATTATTTATCTAGTCTGTAAGATCCTATCATAGGGAATTCCTAGCATTCCTCTAATTAGGGGCATAGACATTAATGAGTGACAAAGAGCCATTCGGGTGAGAAAACTTGACTCCCACACTACTCTGACATTGGAAAATTTCAAACCCAATGATCCTATTAGGATTCTATAACACAACAAGCCCACAAGACACACCCTCGGCATGATTGCATGAGAAAAGGCCACCCGACCATATATACTTAGCAATATTATCAAAGTTAGTTTTCTTCATTTTGGTTTCCTGTAAAATTAAAACATCAATCTTATGTTTTAAAACATAGTTTTTCAGCGCTAGCTATTTGTGAGAGCTATTTAGCCCTCTCACATTCTAGGACGTGACTATTTTTTCCCTTCTTTGAGGACACTTCCAATATCCTCTATTTACCAATGGCTATCTCTTTCACTATCTCCCTATGTTTGGTTTGTCATTGGTTGGGCCTTCCAGGTTTAGAGTCACCACCCACATCCACTTTCCTCTATTTCCCCTTCTTCTTTGGGGTTGACCAAAATTTCTCATCCATTGTTTTTTTCTATGTCAAGCCCACTGAATCCATTTTAACCATCTCATCTTTAACTTTTGAATCTTCCTCTTCCATGATTTTTCCTTCTTCACCTCCAGTCAATATTGGCCTATTTGCTAAGTTAATCCATTCTTCCTTCAAAGAGTCACCATTTTCACCATCTTCCCATAGCACCTAGATAGGGGAAGGAGCACCAACCCCCTAAAACCCACAACTAGGAATAACCAAGCCATCAACCAGAGCAAAAGCAACACAAACCAAAATTGAGTCCCCAAAAGAGACATTCTCCTCAAGAGTGGGGCAATTAGAGCCGACCTAGGAGTCAACCAACTTCAGAGAGCCAAACTTGTCCGAGGAGTCAACAATCTTAAAAATATCATCTTCAAAAGGGTAGTGGTCATTAGCAACAAACTCACTAGGGTTAGGAGTATGTTTTAAGGAAGATTTGTAGTCTGAGACTAGGTGGCCAGGTTTAGCACATTTCTGGAAATAAACTACAACATTCTCATAAAAAAATTGTTGGTTCTAGTAACCAAACTTATAACAGAGCTTCATTGAGGTAAGCAAAGATTTATGCACTTCAATATTAACACAAAAATGGGAAAAAATTAACCTGCAGTTGGACTTGGTAATGGAGCCTAAAGTGATAAAATAGCCCGAGGAGTCCCCAATACATTTAAATATGGTTTCATCCTAGTATTCCAGAGGCAGACTAGGAAAATGAACCCACATCGATGTTGATTTTTTGACATCCACTGTGGGGTCGAACCCTAGCTTCCATCGATACAATGCCAAACTACGCTTTCCATAGACCCAAGGGCAAGAAGAGAGGACCGATATTAAGTCTTCTAAAGCTATTAAATTGAAGATAAAAATCCCACTCGCCATAGCAAAAATATCTACACTTCCTTTGAGCCACCATTTAGTCACAGTCCATCTTCTGACCATGTCCACTTTGGGACGAAAGGAGAGGAAACGACCCACCACTACATTTTCCATTGACAAGACAATCCTATCACTAACTGTATCAGGGATAGAAAAGTTAGTACCCATTACAATAATCCCTTCTTCAGGGTGAGGAGATGGAGCCTTAGCATTTTGACTACCCTTAGTTAGCACATTCTTCCAACCTTTAACTTTCGATGAGAGAGCGACCACTAACACTTCCCTACCATAAAAATCAAGAATCACGGGTGACCTGGGCCGACCCAGAATCATGAGAGCACCAGAAACGGACAAGTCAGGAGTGGCCCCCGAGGGACATGACCTCATATGCATCTAGGCAAGGATCAGGTCAAGGTAGGACAAGGGGGTACTGTGGGGTACCCCCAATGTAGAGTTTACCATGCACGCAAGAACTTAAAAAACTGGCGGAAGAGAGAGAAGCGAGAACATTGTTTATGAATGAGTTTGTTGTAAGGGTGTGAGAAGTTTTTATTGAGTTGGTGTTTTCCTTGATGATGCTTTGATTAGTTGCATTATTTTTTCATTATTAAGCTATTGGTTTCAACCTCTAGTGTTTCTTTGATAAGATTTTTTTTTATGGATGTATGGTTGAGTTGCTATGTTGTAATTGTCTTAATGGTGATTAGGAAGTATTGAATGTGTTATATATATATATATTCTTGGCGCTTGGTTTTTGTGACTGATGACTTATTATAGGAAGACCACACTTGATTCATGAGGATTCAAAGTATAATTAATCCACTAAACATCAATCCCAATAATATCATTCAATGAAAAACTAAAATAAGAATCCACTAAAACTAACATATTAAAATGTGAAAGTTTCAAGAAAACCTATTCTAATCCATTAAAACTTATCCTATTGGGGGAGTGGTGTTACATTGATGTGGAATGGTGACCCTTTCCCAATCATGTGGATAAATTGTTGGAAACAAGCTACACTGAGAGGGGGGGTGAATCAGTGTTGTGCAAAAATTAACTTTATTAACCTTTAACTTCAAAGCATTCACAACATTCAATCATAATGCATAAATAGTAAAATAAACACAACATCATAACAACAATATTTTTATGTGGAAACCCTATTAGGGGAAAAACCATGGTGGATGGCCAATCCACAATTATGATCTGAGTATACTCAAATGAATATTACAAAAGGGGAATGCACTTGCATTCAGGTGCACTGCCTAGAGCTCACTGCTTAAAGGGAAGGCTCACTACCTTACAAAAGACAATCAGATTAAACCCATATGAAAGTTTGAACTAGGGATATTAGCATCTACAAATGCCTAATTACAGTTCTGGTTAAGCACAATAATAGATCTGCTACCTTACAAACTGATTATGCACTTGTTTTATGTTCTGCTCATACACACAATACAGATATTCTATGCACAAGTGAAACTACACTTAATTGTTCTTTTGCTCTGCTCTTATTTTCAATTCACACCAATACACAACTCATACATCAAACAAAATGATATGAACGATATTATATATATATGCAACATAGAATTAAATTACACTTTGTCGACTTCAATAGGACACAAAAATAATTACAACTATCGACTAGATCAATGATTAAATCTTTATGTTTATCCTCCAAAGTAGGTTAAGACATAGAGGGGACCCAAAAAAACATGATCAAGCATGAAATTTTTTATTTAATTATTCCTTATACATCCACGACACAATATATTCATGAAGTTGGCTCCAATACAAGAAAAACTACGAATAAGCCAACCAGACCTCCTAACTTCCACACGAATTGATACGAGCCACTGCACTTCAGAAGTAACAGAGATAATATACCAAAAATCATTTCCTGAGATGCACAACACAAAATAATAACCCAAATTCTTCATACAGATCGATGAACATTGTGCAAACGGATACTCTATTTTGCCTTACCAATCTTCAATCTGCCTACCGGTATGATCAAATGATAATGTGTGTATCTGATCATTGACTTGAGTTTCCATCAATGAAAACACTAAGTGATACTATAGTATCTCTTTCCAACAATCTCCCCCTTTGGCATTGATGGCAAGACTTAGTGAAAAATGACTAAGTGTCGGATCAATACCAAGATAGACTACACTTCCTTCTCCAAAATTCAAAAATACAATTCTCCAAAAATGCAATTCTTCAAAAATGAAATTCTCCCCTTGAGATGATTAAGAATTTTTCACTCCACACTTCTCCCCCTTTGACATCAATGGAAAAGGCAGGGATTGCACACCAAAAATGGATCAATCAAAACTGTTATGCAAAAATGCTTCTTTAACTTACAAGAGTTGAAAAATATCTGCAAAATCTTTCTTCAGTTGAATTAGGTTGGCATCCCAAACTATTTTGAGACTCTCCATGATTGTGATATGGCCACAAATCAGATAAGATTGTGTCTCTGTCGATTCTAGGTTGGCTGGATCACCAACTGCCATAGAGTCCTCTCCTTCTTTTAGAGAACTTGACACTATGTCAATCTTTGGACAAATTATCCCTCTAAGTTCACATGTTCTAGCAATGATTTTATTATTCTCATGTTCTAATATTTTTATCTTATCAAGAAAATACATTACTTCATATTTTGTTTTTCCAATAGCACCAAATAGAGGATCAAATCCATTAGAAATGGTTCTTAACTATTGTTCCAAATATTTGATCTTCTTCTCATTTCCTTCAATAAACTTTGAAAAAGAAAAACATGCCTTGTAGATCTTACCACCTTCTAATAAATAATTTTGTACATTCTTTATACATGTGGCTAAAATAGTTTTGTCTTTGGCAATCAATACGTTCAATCCATTGAATTTTTTAACATCAAATTCCTTTTGTTCTTTTTCCATAACATATTTTTCTAGTGAATCAAAATGAGCACTCGTCAATTTGATAGATTTTTTCAATTCACTGGATGAAGATCTAGTCGAGTCTTTCACAAAAGAGGGCATGATCTTCTCCAATACTCCGAAAGCAAGATTCAACAATTCACCATCTTCAATATGAGATTTCAATAGCTCTTCTTGTGCTTTCACTTAAGCGAACGAATATAATTTGATTTTTTGGATTGGGCTTAAGGTAGAAAGGTCAATATGACCTTCAATTAGTTCCCGTTCAATCTCTTCCTTGTGATCAACCAAGAATTTTTTCACTGTCTCAGCAGTATCTCTTGCCTCAGTTGGAATTGCCTTGGCATAATATTTATTTTCCTCAATTATTGCTTCCTCAATTGAAGGTTTTGATTTGTCTTTAGAGATCTCTACCTTGTCAACTGATACATTCTCAGGTGCCTCCACTTCCATAGGAATTTTGGTGTTATCTTCTGCAGGAGGAATTTGGAAGTTTTCAGCAACATCAAAATTTCCTTCTTCTGCATCTTTCACCGGATTAGATGAGACATTTTTAGCATGTGTTTCCTCAGCCACAACTTCAATTCTTTCATTCAACAGTATTTCCCTCAGAATTTTCTTTGTTTCTTTTGTGACTTCATCAGTTAAACCAATTATAAACTTGTTAACCCTTGTTTTTCTTTTAATTTTCTTTTGGGCTTTGTTCAAAAGTGTCTTCATCTCATCCACATACATTACTGGAAATAGTTCTACAAGAATTATTTCTCTCATTTGTTCCTCTATAGTTCTAGCACTCAACCTTCTTGATTCCAAAATTTCATACAAACTTTTAGGCAAACTATGCATAATTTAAATCAATACTTTATTGAAATTATTCATATGTTTTATCGTTGCTTCTTCACGAATTATTTTGTCAGTTTCATCAAAAGAATCATACCATTTGCAAAGTGGTGTTAGATTTCCATCCTTAACCAAAGCTTTTTCAACTGCTTGTACTGACATACCTGGTTTTCCAGTCTTTTCTTTCTTCTTTGCCTGATCATCCTCACTGGAAGGATTGCCTTTTGTGACTCTTGATGCCTTGGTTCCTTGATGCTTGATCTCTTTGAAACCTTCATCTGACTCAGTTTCCTCATCATCAGAAACAACCATATACACTC
The DNA here is from genome assembly GCA_007115665.2 of Sequoiadendron giganteum. Classification (NCBI taxonomy): domain Eukaryota; kingdom Viridiplantae; phylum Streptophyta; class Pinopsida; order Cupressales; family Cupressaceae; genus Sequoiadendron; species Sequoiadendron giganteum. The sequence continues at coordinate 74,016,000 of CM021100.1, forward strand.
TTTTTCTCTTTTTATTTCCTTCCTTTCTGGATCTCTTAGACTCATTTTTTACAAGGGTGGGATTAGCTACAGGAGTTGAATGAGATAAAAATCTTTTAGTTGTTCTAGTTCAAGAATATGGAGTTTTCAGACCAGCTGATTTAGTTCTATCTACCTCCTTTGTTGCTTCAACTTCTTCCTTTTTATTTTTGGCTTCTTTTAACAATTATGCAAATACCCCCGTTATTTATGTAAGAACTTATACTTCTTTTCTGACTCTTTTAGTAATATAGGTTTCCTAAGTTCATTATGAACCTGTGTGTCCTTCTTTGAATATGTACCAAACCTTTCCTCTATCGGATCCACTGGTTTGCTCAATATGTGTTGGACATACATATCTAGAACTTTCCCATCAACTTCATATCCCATGGGCATGATCTAGATTGTTTTGGGATCATCCACTTCCATCATACACAAATCAATGTCCACCATGAAAAAAATTGAGTCCTTGTACTTCTCTACAATAGAGGTAGGGATCCTCTCCCTTGCTTTCATCATATATTGAAAACCCTTGAAGTATCCCCACATAGCTGCATTTCTTGTTTTGATATCTGTAACATTGTACAATAGATCTTTGATATGTTTGACTACTGACTTGTTATTTTTCCATTGAACCTTTCCTACTCTCAGAACTTCACCCATGAAATAATATAATAAACACAAAAGCAGGTTACCATATTTGAAATAATTTTTCTTTTCTTTCTTTATCTTTGCAAGATTCTCTATTAACTGAATTCTTAGTAGTTCACAGAGGTTGTAATCTGTATTTTCCTTCACCATTTGGTAGGCGGCATAGATTGTTGTGTCAGAAACAAAGTTGTCTTAGCTAGAATGGTAAATCTTGTACCCAATCACCATAGATGCAGATTTTACATCTATATCAACAATTTTATCAATAGTCATTGCCCTTCTATCATATGTAGATCCTGTAGCATCAGTGACGGTTTGGTTTTTCACATATTTTAGAATAGGTAATCCAACAAAAGAGTTTAGACTGGTTACTGCACTGATATCTTCCTTTATAATTTTGAACAAAATGCTAAGCCACATAAATTCATCATGCACTCGACTCAAAACATAATGGACCCACTCTGACTCTCCAAATACGGGAAATTTTACAATCTGTGTGAATTTATTTGTTTCTAGGATTTTTTTTTTGGATTTACACAGTAATCTTCACCAATGATATGGTTATTGTACAGCTTCATAAGTTGATAACTTCCTAGTTCTTCAATATTGGCATGAATATAAACCCTAATTTCTTATGTGTGTATAACTCCATGTGGAACAGATGAAAACGCTCCTAATGGATCGGTCTCTAATGAATTGTAAGGATTCCATTTGAATTTAGGATGTGGTATGTCCTTGACTTCAACTACTAGAGGATTATTCATTTTGATCAAATCACAAGTTCGTGAAGTTTTCTGAAAAATGCCTTTTTCACCGGATCACAATTTGAATGCTAAATCACTTCAACGCTTGAATTTTGCCTCAAATCAGCAATGATCACTTGAGAGCTCTTCAAAATTATTTTCTTCAAATGCAAAGTGACAAATGGAAATTAAAAATGACCTTTTATCACTTGCATACCTAACCCTTTTTTTTGCAATAAATTCTTCAACTCTAATACATCTGGTTACCCTGTTCCTGTACACTATGATGGGTAAAACTTCCGCATACCTCTAGTATAGCATACCATTTTCTTCAATGATTTTAACGACAATTTTTTATTGTTTATGCATCTACTGTACACATCCACATCCGGTGACATTTCTCGGTTAGGGGGTTATCTTGACTGCTACCCCTAGGCCAAAGGCCAAAGATTAATTCCTAGAGGAATTACCAGAAGTAGGTTATGGTGCTGCCTCATTTTCTTCAACAACAATAGAGGGATCTTTCTTCAACCATTTCTTTTGCATCTATTTTTTGACTGCATCTATAGTGAGTTTTCCTTTTCCTTTGATATCCTTCTGCATGTTTTTTTTTTGATTTACCAGACCTCTTATGTTCCAACAGAATGTAGCAATGTGTCCAATTTTGTTGCAGTTGTAGCACACAACATTTATTTTTCCAGACCATTTTTTCCACTGATTTCCTCTTGATCTGCACCAATTAGCAGTGTGGCCAATTCTATTACATGTATAGCATCTAATGTTTCTATGAAATTGATTCATCACATTTCTGCATTCATTTGACTTATGACCAACCTTATGACAATTAAAACATTGATCTAAGAAAGATGGACCACTTTGATTCATCCTATTTCTACACTAATAAGCCATGTGTCCAAACTTATTGCACTTGTAATAGTATCCATTAAATCTCTGAGCATTAGTTTGCCTTACCAAATACCTTCCATATTTGTTCATTTGATTTCCTTGTTTGGATCTCCTTTGCTCGGATCTAGAACTTTCCCCTTCTTCATATCCAAGACCTTTTTTATCACCATGAGTCCTTTGACTGCTAATTAGTTCATCAAGCATGTCAAAGCTAGCTTTGAACTTCTCTTTATACTCATTTTTTGTAGCAAGTTCATTTCCAAGATCATCCAATTGTCTTTCAAGTACTTTTTCACTATTTTTATATTTTTCCAATTCATCATCCAGTCGACTGCATACTTCATATTTTTATTTCAGGGACTATGCTAGGTTCTCTTTATTTTTCTTTCTATCTTCAATCTCCTTGGTCATCTTCATCATGATAGATTCCATCTCATGCTTTAGGACTGTATTATCTTTGGCAAGATTTTCACATTCTTCTATTTTTTTTCTTTCAGGGCTTGACTGAGTTGTTCTTCCTCAATGTTCTTACTGTCACTCTACTTAATCTGATCACAAAGTTCCTTTCTTTTCTCTCTAGACTTATTGATTTTGTCTTTCAAAGACTCAATGAATTTCTTAGCATCTAAGAGATTTTCTTGCAATTTTTGAACTTCATCCTTTGACTGATCAAGATCATCCAAGGCCACCAAAAGTTGTTTTTGAAGACTACTTGAATCCATTAGAACACCTTCCAAGATATCCCCAAGATTTTAGACTTCTTTCAGAGGAACTAGCTCTGATACCAATTGTTGGAAACAAGCTACACTGAGAGGGGGGTGAATCAATGTTTTGCATAAATTAACTTTATTTACCTTTAACTTCAAAGCATTAACAACATTCAATCATAATGCATAAACAGGAAAATAAACACAACACCATAACACCAATATTTTTATGTGGAAACCCTGTTAGGTGAAAAACCGTGATGGATGGCCAATCCACAATTATGATACGAGTATACTCAAATGAAGATTACAAAAGGGGAATGCACTTGCATTCAAGCACACTACCTAGAGCTCACTTCCTTACAAAAGAAAATAAGATTAAAACCATCTAAAATTTTGAATTTTGAATATTAGCATCTACAAATGATTGATTACAGTTCTGGTTAAGCACAATAATATATTTGCTACCTTACAGATTAATTTTGCACTTCTGTTCTATTCTTCTCATACACACAATACAAATATTCTATGCCCAAGTGAAACTACGCTTAATCACTCTTCTTCTCTGCTCTTATTCACAATTCACACCAATACATAACTCACACATCATACAAAATGATATAGACGATCTTACATATATATAAATATATATCCACAACATAGAATTCAATTACACTTTGTCAGCTTCAATAGGACACAAAAATAATTACAACTGTCAGCTAGATCCATGATTAAATCTTTATGTGTATCTTCAAAATTCAGTTAAGACATAGAGGGGACCCAAACAAAAATGATCAAGCACGAAAACATTTAGTTAATTATTCCTTATACATCCACGACATAATATATTCATGAAGTCGGCTCCAATACAAGAAAAACTAGGAATAAGCTAATCAGACCTCCTAAATTCCACACAAATTGATACGAGCCACTGTGCTTTAGAAGTAACAGAGATAATATACCAAAAATAATTTCCTGAGATGAGTAACACAAAATAATAACCTGAAATATTCATACAGATCGATGAACACTATGCAACCGGATACTCTGTTCTGCCTTACCAATATTCAATTTTCCTATCGATATGATCAAATGATAATGTATGTATCTGATCATCAACTTGAGTTTCCATCAATGACAACACTAAGTGATATTGCAGTGTCTCTTCCCAACATAAATGAGCTTGTTTCAATTGATTCTATTGAAGAGAATTGATGAACCCGATGATAGATGTGTATCGAAACATGATTTAAATCTATTTAAGCATGATGCAAGCTATTTTAACATGATGTAGGCTAAGGTGATCAATATGGGTGTATGCAAATCTAGTCTAAATGGAGTTTAAGCTAGAAAGATTAAAACCCTAATTATAAAATAAGCTAAATAAATGCATCTATGTTACCATGGAAGCCATTAATGCAAGCTAAGATAATATGATGCAAAAAATTAGCCTAAAATTATTTCTAAAACATGAAATATGAGTTCAAGATGAGAGATATTTTAAAAGAATAAGTTTTCTCTTAAAGATGGATCCATTTGTCTCCAAATAGTGACCTATTTATAGGACAAATGAGAAATGAAAGGCTAAGATTGAAAAAGATAATCGATAGTCAAAATAGAAGGAAGATGGAGGCATGGATCATGGATTCCCATCAAGGGTTGACGATGCAAGATGATATTTAATCAAGGGCTCACATTCATGCAAACAAACACACTTTCAAAACGTGCACAAGAAGGCTTGTTGACAGTTTGTTTTAAAAAGGAATATTCCCTTTCAAAAGAGTGAAGAAAGAGAATATTCTCATGGGTGAGGAAAATTAGATATTTAGTTAATTAAAACCAAATTTAATTGTGTGAAGGAATATTCTATGGGAATATTCCCTTTTTGGAGGAATATGTAAAGGAGGAATATTCTCTTGGAATATTCCCTTGCAAGTAGGGGGATTAGATTTAATTAGTAATTTGATAATTAAATAAAGTTTCAATTGTGCAAATTAGGGGCATTAGGATATTCATTAAATAATTTATTTATTTAATGAAAAGGGGGAAAGTGTTATGATATTTAATTAAATAAGAGGACTTTACGGATTAAATTAAATAATTTGATTTATTCAATTTAATAGTACAAAATGTTAGCATGAAAGGGGATGAATTTACCTAATTAAGTTAATTAGGTTAATAGATGAAAAATGATGCAATTAATTAAATAGCTAGGCTAATTTAATCAATTAAGTGAAAAGAGCATGGGTTTTAGGACAAAACGGTGTTAGTATATCTTATTCGAGTGCATGATATCATTCAAGACATTTTTAAGTGTCTACATTTTTCCCCTCTTTGAAGCGAGGTACCCGTTTCATTAGTTCAAAGACTAACATTTTTTTCATATTAAAACTATTGCTTAGATCAAAAAATATAAAAAATGATGCTTTTGTCATTTTGGGGGATAAAAAACTCCAAACTTAGCCATTTTTAGCAAAATTTGATGTCATGTGCTTCATGGGTCTAAGAGGTTATCCAACCTTTGATGTCTTGTGAGAATCGGCCTATTGTTATATCCAGACTTGATGATTTATCTAAGCTTTTACAGGAGGACCTTGGGGAGATCGGATTGTGGTATGTTTCCTACATGCTCATCATGTAGACCCACCTGACTATGATGACAAAATTGGCATAGTGACAATAACGCTAGAGGATGTATGGTGGATATTGTGATTTCCCATACATGGAGAGCAGGTGATCTATGGGAGTGATGTTGGATATGATGCATGTCATGAGTTTCTTGACCAAGAGAGTATTATCTTGGTCAACTCACAGATTGACCTAGAGATGTACAGAGGTCATGCATCGACCTTGAAATTGATCATTATTGTAGTGATTTTGGGGCTGGTTTCCCTAGATCGACAGAGCAAGAGATTCAGTCCTAGATGGGGCTTGGCTTGGCATCAGATGTTGTTAAGGAGGACCCAGTATGCATGGGGGTAGTGATGTTGGCCTTTATTTATCAAGATATGCATGACTTTGTGTACTACAATGATAGAGCTATTGGTATAGGGGTCACACTTTTACATATATGGGCATGGGAGCACATTGACGTGCTCTAACCAATTGATCACATGGCCAATGTGGAGCTAGATGATCTGGTTGTGTGGAGGTATAGAGGAGCCATCACTCTACAACACATAGGGCAGCTTGACATCTCATACTGGAGGAGAGTAATTGATGATATGATAGTATTTTGATGGCGGTCGTGGCTACAGATGTTGGCCTAGTATGATGATTTACAAAAACTCTTCTTTTCTCGTTACACTTGGTACACGTAGGGTCATGAGCACATCATGATTGAGAGGTACTTGCTAGATAGAGTAGCCAGATAGTTTTGCGAGAGGTAGGATAGGCCTGATGATCAGTACAGTACTATATTTGTAAGGTGGGTGCAAGAGGTGACTTGGGGACACACCATACTGGCCCATGAGGTCTTTGAGGGATTCAGACAACTAGTTTCCAGGCCATGGGCCTATGATCAAGGGAAGGTCGATGCTCGCATATGATGCTTGGTTAGTACCCCCTCCTAGACTTACAGATCCAATGGGCATACCTCCATGAGGGAGGCTGAGAGGGAGGGGAGTAGGCAAAGAGAAAGGTCAGCCACATGATGGGTAGGGCAGAGGACCAAATGGTTGAGGCAAAGGACAGAGTGGCTAGGATGGCCAATAGCATGATGGAAAATTCCCTAGTGCACCTCCACCAAAATTACATCAGCAACCACCACAACACCCACCCATACAATAGCAGTCTATACAACCACCACTGTCGAGGCTAGATCCCTGAGATATTCAGATACAACAATTGTAGTAGCAGCTATAGGTTGTGACAGCTAAGCGAGACTAGGCTTAGTAGTAGGTTCTAGAAGCTACAAATGAGAGTGACCATGAGCGATAGCTCAAGAAGACTTCAGATGTTTAGTTGGATCAAGAGACCGACCAACAAAAACACCTAGAGGCAGTGTCTCAGTAGCAGTCTCAGTAGGCTCATGGGTTGGTTGGACAGATGGTGTCGACGCAGTTATATGGTATAGTGAGGGAGGAGGTGGCATATAGGAAGACATTGTACTATAGAGATGTACCTCCATGTTGTAAGTAGCTTGATTTTGAGCATCAAAGCTAGGTGTACCAAGTGCATCCACCTCAGTTAGGTAGGTAGATCAGATAGGACATGGTGATAGAGCCAACGAGGGATAGACCCCCTTTGATTTTGCAGATACCTTTTTGTATAGCCTGATTATTTATACACATACACTCTTAGGCTCATTTTTGATAACCTTGTGTAAATTTTACATTTTGATGATATTTATACACATCGATTTAGATATTGTACCATGAGAATCTTTTTTTGATATATACTAGATGATACGGATTTATGATGTGATGCACTTTTATTTCATTCTTTATGAATGTATGGATGCATATGATATGATGTGATGTTATGCATTATGATTATGTATGGATGCAATGTGATGGGTGCCCTTCTTTTATTTATGTAATAAATGATATGTGATGATGATCTGATGTGATGTATATGAGATGCAAAATTATAGGATGGATGCAATGCAATGCAATAGATATGTTATATTCTTTTTCAGTACCTTTCTATGATATTTTTATGGGTGGATGTTATGAAATGTTATGCAAATGATATGGATGCATTTCTTTTCATGTACTTTTCTATGTAGGTTTATGATGTCATAATGATGTATGCATATGGATGTATATGTTCATGCATATGATATGATAATGCAATGTATGTGTATGCCTAGAATATTAAGATGCTTAGAATAACAAATCTATGTTATCCAAAACAACTTAAATTATGATAAAATGTATTATGTTTTTATTTTATTATGCTATGTTGTGATAATGCAAGATGTATGCATGCTAACGATCAGTGTATGCAAGATGGATGCATGATGTTTTTGTTGACTATCATGATATCAAGTTAGCATGGAAAGAAGATAGAAGAATATAATGATTGATTTGAACATCGATTTTGAAGATTTTCCAACAAGTCTTTGATCCACCGAGACTTTATTAGATGTGGTGATGAGAGATGATGATGATGAGTTTCTCGTATCTAATTCGGATTGGGATTTTTCGTCATTCCTTATTTTTGATATAACACATAGACACGATGAATCATGGTATTAATAAATAGGATGGTGTTGTACCTAGCGTAATGGAATTTGACTCTGCAAACAAATAGGATAGTTCTTGTTCACATCTTGACATACAAAATCCTCATAAAAATGTAGTTTATAAGCTTAGAATATATCAAATAACCCAAACAACTTCCCTACACACAACTAAGCAAGTATGCACCAAGATTATTTAACAAGAATACCCACAAGCACAACAAACGAAAGATAATGATCGAAGCCCCATTCCTTTCTCTATAAATCATTTTGATAGAAATCATTGAGAGGTCCTTGGAATGGGTCAATAAGATAAATTAGAAGAAAATTTGTAAGACGAACAATCAGTGTTATCTATATCTCTTGCCAGTTTAACATAGCTAAGGCGATTTATTATGTTGATGTCCATTGTAGGAAGGATGCATCCTAGGAAATGTTGATCAAGTGTTTTGATTAGGATGAGGTGTGTGATAATCCATTGATACAAAATTCACTAATTCATTTACCTATGACCTAGACTTTAGATTTTGACACTTAGGTTCTCACTTTATGACTTGTGATACTTGATTTCTATTTCTTTTTTCCAAAGGTTGAAGATGACGATTGATTTTATTATGGATGTAGGTTTATTGTGACTGAAAGTGAAATGATATGGATGATTTTGGATTTTCTGGAATATTTTGATGTTTTTGGTATTTTGAAAAATGTTTTGAGGTTTTTTTTGGTCTTTTTGAAAGTTTATGTGAATGTTTTTGGTTTTCGATTATTTGAGGCTATTTAGGGTTTTTCCTAAGATATTTGATGTTGTTTAGGTCTTTTGAATGTTTTCTAATGTTTTGGGCTTTTCAATTTTCAATTGTTTTTGGATTTTTATGTTTAGGGATTTTTAAAGCTTTCTGACCAAGAACCTAACCTCTAAAAGACTATCCTAGGGGCCTCAGGGGTTGATAAAATATTAGCCTTTCCTACATTATACATGTAGAGACCGCATAGTTTGACTGACTTGACTTATTCGATAATAAGAATTGAATAGTTGATGGATTTTCAATTTATTATGACAAACTCTTAAAGACTAACCTAGGTTGTCTCAAGGGCACATCAATGATGGCCTTGCCTACGTTCAAGCTCAGAGACTCGTAGTTTGACATGGTACTATTTTTGGATTTTTGATGTTTGACATGTTTAGGGATTTTGATGTGTTTTGGATGTTTTGGTTTTTTGACTTTACAAATTTTTAAATGTTTTGGAATTTTAGTTGTACATGAATTTTGATGTTTTTTTTTATTTTGATGAGATTTTAGGAATGTTTTGGTATTTTTGATGATATTTCTAATAACCTTAAGATATACAAGAATCCAATCCGATCTAGGATGAATTTCCCCGAGTTTTATGCAATAGACTACCTCAATATAGGTAGGACAAATCGACCTTTGGAATAAGCCAAGTAGTTCTAAAGGGGAATACAATACTTCACAACATCAAACTATGATACGAACATAGATGGGTGATGGAATAAATAGGATGGATGATGTGATTGAAGGACGTGATGCAAAGAATGATAGGATAAAGAGCTATAGATAGATGGAGATGCTTTATTTACATGAGGCACCTATTTGCTAGGTTTTCACCAAGGTGCTTGCCCAAAGCTCTACCAAAGTGGTTTTCACTAGAGGATGATTTTTTCTTTACTTTTTTCAATCCTTTTTCTTATTTTTTTGGATTTTTTCTCAATTTTTGATTTTTTTGTATTTTTTAGATTTCCACCCTTCAAGCTTATGCATAATTTTTTTTAAGATGCAAACTATTGGTCGATTCCTGCAAGGGTTCACCTTCAGGCATTGATAATTGCACAACACAACAAGCAATTAGTGCTGAATTTTGCACTGGATTTTAGTGTATTTTGAGTACATGAATTGAACAATTTGGTTGGCACTCAACTCGGCATAAACATGCATGGTCAGCTCAACATCGGATTTTGCACTGACTTTTTCATTGGATTTAGCATCGGATTTAGTGCCAAAAAATCATAGCGCCTCTGTTAGCACCTAAAATAGCATCAAGAAGTAATGTTGGAAATTGTGCCAAAATGGGCACCCAATTTGGCTTTCGATTTTGCTTCCATGTCTACTCCCATTTTTGCTTCTAGTTTTGCTTCTAGTTTTTCTTCTAGTTTTGCTTCTAGTTTTGCTTCCAATTTTGTGTCCAGTTTTGCTTCCAATTTTGCCTCCAGGTTTGCTTCCAATTTCGCTTCCAATTTTGCTTCCAATTTTGCTTCCAAGTTTTCTTCGGGTTTTGCTTCCAGTTTTGCTTCTGATTTTCCTTCCAATTTTCCTTCTAGTTTTTCTTCTGGTTTTGTTTCCAAGTTTTCTTTCGGTTTTTCTTCTAGTTTTGCTTCCGTTTTTTCTTCTAGTTTTTCTTCTAGTTTTGCTTCCAAGTTTGCTTCTAGTTTTTCTTTTGATTTTTCTTCTAGGTTTGCTTCTGGTTTTGCTTTTAGTTTTGCTTCTAGTTTTTCTTATAGTTTTTCTTCTAGATTTTCTTCCAGTTTTGCTTCTAGTTTTTCTTCCAGTTTTGCTTCCAAGTTTGCTTCCATTTTTGCTTCCAGATTTTCTTCTTCCAGCTTCTGGTTTTGCTTCCAATTTTTCTTCCAAGATTTCTTCTGGTTTGCTTCTAGTTTGGCTTCCATTGTTGCTTCCTTTTTTTCTTCTAAAAATTCTTCTTGTTTTTCTTCCATTTATTAATTTAATATTTTTATTTCAATTTAATTAGTTAAATATATCGTGCCTCTTAAATAACTCATATGATTATAGAGTAAGTAATTTAATTATTTAACAAATATGATTAAATAATAATATAATTATCGTAACATGATCATCATCTATAATTAAAACAAGTGAGTCAAATATCTATAATTTAATTGAATTTGACAACATCCATCTTGAGCAATAAATTAAAATCATCAACCACTTTTAATATATATAAATTGGCAAGTCAATACTAATAAGATCATCATCATATATAACTAAAATAAGTGAAATTCAAATATTCCAATACATCAAAAACATGTCAAAATGATACATGTCCAATAATTGACATAAGTGAAAATGATACATGTACAAATGATATAAATAAAATTGATAAATTATGTAACTCAAATTGATACAAGTTAAGATGATACATGTCTAAATGATATATTGAAAATGATACATGTCAATATGATACAACTCAACAATATAGTACCTGTAGGCCATGAAAATTATACATATGATAGAAACCATGAAAAGAGACATCATAATGATATAGCAGCAATAATCCATGATGTAGCCTATATGATCATGAATTTCACTGGTTACTATCACCAACTGTCTCATCATCATCATCACCATCATGATCATCTTTGTTGTCGTCGTCATCATCATCATTATCATCAACCTCAATGTCTTTCATATCTGCATCATCATCATCCTCTTCCATGTGATCTATACTGGCAGAACCAATATTTTGTGGATCTATATCATGTTGAGGATCATCTTGATCTTCTGGAAGACCCATGTTCTACAAAAAAAACATTTAAAATGAAAAATTATTTATTTCATGCAATAAATTATTCTTCTATTATATATCTAATATTACAACATATGAGACGAAACCATAATCATATTAAATCATATGAAAGTGCACATACCGTAATAAAATTTCAAAAAAATTACAACTAATACTGGTGAGTCAGGAAAAACTTCAACTTTAAAAAATAAAGCCAATTAGGCTGGCAGACTTGTTGATCAGGCCAGCTTTTGGTGGAAGAGGAAGGAAGATGACTAGAACTGTGGAGGCACACCATAATGGATTTTGGTATTCAACAATGACAACGAAAGAGAGAGATGATATCATGTATCAAAACATTAAGCATGCATTCTTCTAGCCAATGAAGAAGGAGATGATTACTTTGCTTCATTTTCATTTGCATAACCATATCACGGCGTGGGAACCAAGAAGATCAAGGATGCTCAATTTTATGTGGAGGTAATGTATGTGGTCCAAACTTTAAAAGGTGAAATAAGGTCACTGTATGATCCTGATGAAATTAAGGAAGAACAACAAGAGAGGGATAGGAAAAATAAAATCAATACAGAGTTTCAAGGATTTTTCAAGTGAGTAAGAGAGCTATGGGAGCAGCCTCATCTAAAATATTTTGAACTAGAGTTTGATATACCATTTAGAGAGCTTTGTTTTCATCAAGTTCCTTTCAAATCCTATGCTTTTATTGTTTCTATGGTAAACTATTTGGTAGATTTAGTGGAATTACCTTTCTTAGTAATCACTATTAGTGAGATTGAGATTGTTAACCTTGAGAGAGTAGGAGTTGGGAAAAATGCATTTGATATGGCTATTGTTTTCAAAGACTTCCAGTGGGGGATGTACTCCGCATTGATGTCATTCCTCAATCTTCACTTGATGGCATCAAGGAATGGTTGAACTCCATGGATATAAAGTATTATGAAAGTAGAATTAACTTGAACTAGCAGCCAATTTTGAAGAGTATTACTGATGATCCAGATAAATTTATTGAAGATGGTGGTTGGGAATTTTTGAATATGGAAGATAGTGATTCTGATTCTGATAATTTAGAAGAGTCAGATCAAGGATATGAACTCTCTGATGTAGAAGAGGAATCAGAATCAGATTTCATGTAGCCACCATCAAGAGTGTTACAATCCAACAAGATGGAGGGATTATTTTATAAGGATAATTCTCAATGTTGCAGGCATTAATTTTAATGCCAACTACAATGGCAAAATTAAAATTCCCTAGCATTATTTATGTTAAGGAAATTTCCTTTAGATGCAAGGATTCAAATCACATCAACCATGTGGTACAAATGATTAAATCCCAGAGATGATCTGTAGCAATGAAAGAGTCTAAAAAGGCAAAGAGAGCTACACTGGTGAGTTAAGAGAAACTTCAGATTTCAAAAACAAATCCAATTAGGATGGAAGACATGTGGACTAGGCCAACATTTTGTGGAAGAGGATGAAAGATGACTAGAATTGTGGAGGCCCACTATAATGGATTTTGGTATTCAACCATGAGAGCATAAGAGAGAGTTGTTATCATGTATCAAAACATTAAGCATGCATTCTTCCAGACAGTGGAGAAGGAGATGATTACTTTGCTTCATTTTCATTTGCATAACCATATCATGGCATGGGAACCAAGAAGACCAAGGATTTCCAGTTTTACGTGGAGATAATGGATTTTTGTCCAAACATTAGGAGGGGAGATCCTGATGTCTATCAAGAGGCATAAATTCAGATGAATTAAGTTCACCTACATGTCTTCCAAATTTTACTTCCAATTTTTATGACTATTTTTCTTGACTGTTAGAGTTTACTTACAAATTTGAAATTTCTTTCTGATCATTTTGATGAGGATATATTCAGCCAATGTGTAAGAACCTTTTGTTTGTATCACATGCATCCGTGCATTGCAAGAATTTTGATTATCTATGGTCTACAACTATGTCATCTCACTTATTGGATCTTCTATTTCAATTTTTCTATGGCCTTCTCTATTTGAGGTAGCACTTGACAATCCTACCTCCTTTTCTTAGTTGAGAAGTGGATTTGAATTTGTAAAAAATGCACTTTAAAACTAGTTATGGTTTAAGGAGAGTTATTCTAGCTTTGTTGTTGACACCCTCAATATTCAACAATAACTTAGATGCATGGATTGAAATGAAATCTTTCAAACTTAGATTTGAATGTGCATAATTTGATTTATTATGGTTTTAACAAGAAGTTGTCTTTACATGACTATTATGGATTGTCAATACTTGTAATAGTGACTTCATCCTAATCAAGTTTGGATACCCTTATTCAGAATTCCTTGGCCTTTGGACTCGATACAAAGTTGTGCATTGTTATTCCATATTTGTAACATGTAGGACATTTAAGGGGTACAACATATAGAAATTTAGTACTGTCATCCAAGGAAAACTTACATATGGTGTATCAAGAACAACAAAAAACTGTTTTATTACGGTTAATTCTTTCTTCCCCCACGCTACTGATATTTTCCCCAAAACATGTTTTTAATTATTTCAACACATCTCAAAATTAAATGTATTGATTAACATTTGTTACAAATTTCATTTATTAATGCAAATGATGCATATATGTTAACTCAATCAGTGTTGTTACTTTGGTAGTTTGATTTCTATAACAACCAACCATTAGGCCATTGTGTGCGGGAGCACGTTTGTGTTTTTAGTTAGCTTTTTTGGATAGCTCTACTAGGTGTTGAGGGAATTCCATTTATCTTTTGAATTTTAAGAAGTCTGAGTTTCAAGGATTTGTCAAGAAAGTAAGAGAGCTATGGGAGCAGCCTCATCTAAAATATTTTGAACTAGAGTTTGATATACCATTTAGAGAGCTTTATTTTCATGGTGTTCCTTTCAAATCCTCTTCTTTTATTGTTCCTACGGTAAACTATTTGGTAGAGTTGGTGGAATTACCTTTCTTAGTAATCACTATTAGTGAGATTGAGAATTGTTAACCTTGAGAGAGTAGGACTTGGGAAAAATACATTTGATATGGCTATTGTTTTCAAAGACTTCAAGCGGGATGTACTCTGCATGTATGCTATTCCTTAATCTTTGCTTGATGGAATCAAGGAATGGTTAAAATCCATGGATATAAATTATTATGAAAGCATAATGAGCTTGAACTGGCGAACAATTTTGAAGAGTATTTTTGATGATCTAGATAAATTTATTGAAGATGGTGGTTGGGATTTTTTGAATATGGAAGCTAGTGATTTTGATTATGATAATTCAAAAGAGTCAAGTCAAGGATACAAACTCTCTAATGTAGAAGAGGAATCAAAATCAAATGAGGAAGGTTCAAAAGATGAATCTCTTGTGGATTCAGAGGAGGTCAAAGAAGAAGAAGAATATTATAAAGAGGAGGAAGGTAAAACATGGGATGAATTAGAAGTTGAAGCCAAAAACGTAGATAAGGAAAAATGAGATGATTCTAACAGTGAAGAGGAAAGGCAACAATGAAAGGTAAAAGCTACAGGGAAGTCTCAGGCACCTGATATTAGATATTCAAGAGGAATTTCTGCCAAGAGGCATAAAGTCAAATTAATTGAGTTCATCTACATCCTTCTACTATTTATTCATGCACATAAATGGTCATCTTGTAATCATAAGATTTGAGCTCTATTTACTTATCCTATGCATCAATAAACAACTCAACACAAGATGCAAATTGACATATTAACACAACAATATCCAACTGTTATTGAAAATCAACTATTGATACATCGTTCTTCATCCAGATTACAAAATCGTTCCACTTTTTGTTTTGTAACATATTCTTTTCAAATTTCTTTGGATGGTTGCCATATTTATCCTCTTGTCAAAACATGGCACATGGACTAGTTAAACTAATTAATATGCAATCATTTAATTTTTCCAAGGAAATAAAATATATATATCATTCAACATATTAAATATACTTAAAAATGTACAGATCAAGGCCTATAAACCTTTCTGGCTACTGCACAAATAAAATTTAAATATCATTTAATAAATTTGATATAATCTTATGAGAAAATTCAAATACCTCGGTACTCTCCTCACTGGACTTCCTCTACACATCATAATTCCCATATGATTTTACAAGCTCTTTCCATACTTTCACGCTTACATCATTTGGCCTTTTTTTTTGCCTTAGCTCAAGAGGGATTTTTTATCTTCTTTGTTTGGTTGCATCAAAATCTCTTGTAGTTTTGAGACATTCATAGCTTTATCTTCTTTACAGACCAACCCCTATGAAATTCAGTCTCCATGTCATGGATAATTTATTTTTTTAGTTGCATGGGTATCTGTGAGATGGAAAATGTAGATGGTCTTTGAACTATTGAAGGCATGATTCCTTCAACCTATTCACAAACATTTTCCCAACATCTGTGATTCAGACTTCCCCTGAAACCAACTCATATTCTATCTTCGTATTGTAGCTACCAATGCAAGATTAATAGCATAGCATGGTGGAAGAAGTATGTGTCCCAAGAGTGGTTGGGACATTGGAAGTCTCTGCTCCCTATTCCACATTCTTAGAGTTTACTTTAATTGATTTCCTTTTGGATCTTTTGCTCGATCCAGGACTAGTTGGGGAATCAATTGATTCCCTTTCACACAATTGATTTGTTTGTAATGTTTGAGGGGTGTTACTATATTTTTTTTCTATGAATTTGGTAAGCATTTTCCATTCCATATTAACCAATTTTTTCACTAACTCTACCCCCAATATGGAAGCCAATTCCTCTTTATCTTTGTCAGTCTCATGTCCCTATATATATATCATTTTAAATTATATTTCTTATTTGAAATTTTTAAATAAAAATCTAAAAACTATAATTCCTCTTTATCTTTGTCAATATCATGTCCCTATATATATATATATATTTATATTTTTAAATTATATTTCTTCTTTTAAATTTATAAATAAAAAAACTAAAATGTAAAATTCAAAGAAATAATGGAAACATTTATAAATCTATAAATTGACAATGAATTACCTCATTGTGGCCAGATTCTGTTGACAATGCTCGCTTCCTTCTATTGCTTGAGATTTTGAGGTGACCTAGGGAAAATTATTTTCATCCAGTCGGTGGAGGCAAACGAAGTACACCCTGTCAGGTATGAAATTTTTCATCTAGTTTGTGGTATGGAAGTTTTGTTTTGTGGGAAAATATGTTTGTTGGGTTTGCTTAGTGTTGATAACCTTATCATGAAAACTCTTTCATAATGCAATCTTGCACGAATTTTTCATGGCATCATTGACTATGGCGCGACTCGGAAAAACCAAGTAGTTTTTGCATTTATTTTCAGCAGTTGCTCAACAGTGACTGACCCAATTCCCAGATTTGACAAGAAGTTCACTATTTCCTTGATACCCAGGTTAGGGAAAGAATACAAAGGCATCCTGGCTTCGTGCTATAATATTTTGACCCAAAGCTCAAATGGGTAGGGTAAATTTTTTTGTTGGTTTCTCAAAGGTTTTACAATTTATAATGATGGGAAAATTTAGAGGTTGTCTGGATAGGTTAGGCCACGAACCAGTAAAAAATCACGAATTCAAATGCAATACAAAGAGAAGTAAACAATCATGAATTCAACCAAGAAAAAAAATTATAACCTTACCTATGGTGTCAAAAACTAAATCAAATTTCTCATCAATTGTTGGTAGTGCCCTACTCTCTTCCTTCACGCGACATTTTTCCCTTTTTTGTCATCTGATTTCTTCCTTCACGTAGGAAATTTTCAAGTTTCAATTTTGATTCTGTAGTCGATGTTAGTTAACACTAACTTTAGCGCCGACTTTTGGTCATTAATCTAATCTATTTGGGGTGCCTA
The DNA here is from genome assembly GCA_007115665.2 of Sequoiadendron giganteum. Lineage (NCBI taxonomy): Eukaryota > Viridiplantae > Streptophyta > Pinopsida > Cupressales > Cupressaceae > Sequoiadendron > Sequoiadendron giganteum. The sequence goes on from CM021100.1 coordinate 74,033,631, forward strand.
AGGCGGTTCCAAGTGCACCCAATTGAGCACCTACCATTGTTGTATAGTGACTATTTTCATTGTTGTATATCATAGGATCCATAGTGTTGGAAATAATTCCAACTCCTGCCTTGTTTTTGTGACCACCAATGTCTCGTGGCTCCTTCATCAGCTTAGTACAGTAGAGCGGTTTTTACTGCGGTCTTGCAAGGTACTTCATCCTTTTGGTGATAGTGTAGTGAAAGCTTATGTGGCGGCACATGAGTCTTCCTTCTATTCCCAACAGTGTTGCGGTGACTCATGCAAGTCTTCTACCATTGGCGTGCGGTAGTGTGATGACCACCGCTATCCCATGGCTCCTTCATCAGCTCAGTGTGGTAGAGAGGTTTTTACCATGGTCCCGCAAGTTGCTTCTTCCTTCTTAGTGGTAGTGTGGTGAAAGCTTATGTGGCAGCATTTTTATTCACATAGGAGTCCATGGAGAGAGGATGTGGATGGTGTAGAAATACTAAATTATTGAGAGCAAAGTCAATGGAAATAGATGAGACAATGGAATCTGTAAATACAATAGAGGTAAGAAGAGAAATCAACCTCAACCAGAGGAAGGTTTTTATGAATTCACAAATGCTACAACATAGAGGAGATATCAATATATAAAATATATGACTAAAGTGAGGTTTTGTGTTGGATAGCATACTCGTTAAAATGATATAATTGGTGTACTAAACATTATTTAATATGTTGTGTATTATAGGGGTGAGATGAGGCCATGGCAAAAAATTGTTTCATATCAAATGAGGACACAACGGATGAAGCGAGACATCAGGTACTCAAATTTTGACTTAACTTAGGAAAAAATGATTTGATGGAATTTTGTGATGCATCCATCTTTTTTCACAGTATTATTGAAATTTATAATGTATTATCCAATATTTACATAAATTAATGCATGTTGTTGATTATTTTAGATGGAGATTGGAGAAAATGCAGAGCCTGAGTGTTCAACTAGCAAAAGAAGAAGTTATGTACATGGAAGTGGACCTAAAACTATTAAATCACATAGACAACAGTGGGTGGAAGAGGATATGACAAGGATACTACAGACAGAAAAAATGATTGCGCTAAAGAAGAGGTAGGTCATGACTATAGTACATGGGATCAATACTTTGAGAAAAATTTTGTTTGTGGATTTTTTGTATGTCATGGAGAGAAATAATTCAAACGAGCGATTGCACAAAGACATTACATATATGATGAGCTTCCAGTCAGTAGTATGCCTCCTACAATTGATTAAAACCAAAGAATAATAAATGAGTGTGGATTGATATTTTATAAACTATGTTGTCAAAATTGTGTTTTATTTAAATTATTATATAAAAAAGGTAGTCTATAAAATAATGTTCCATTATTCAATTGATGTATATATGTTCATAAAATTTATATTTATATTTTTTAATCCATATTTGATTATATTTCTTTGAAATTGATACATTTATGATTTTTCCAATTTTTTGCAAAAATTAAATAATGCTTGTGTTTGTTGATAGGTAGAAGATTTTGATGAAACACATACTAATACCCAAGATCCAACTGGGTTATTAAGATTTGGATGAGATTATCCAAACTATCCTTTAAACCATACCAAGGAGAAAAGAGAAAGATTGAAGAGAACACTGCCACTTGAGAAATTTGAAGAGGTGATGAGATTCGCATACACTGATGACATGCCATCTAGCCATAATGATGATGATCATGATAGTGAAAATGCAGTGCATGAAGAAGGATTGAATGAAATGTTTACATGTTTCTTTGGGGATGGAAACAATGATGAAAATAATGATGATATGGTTGACAATAATGATGATAGTAGGGGTAATTACCACCACCGTAATGTTGATGATAACAACATCAAAGACTCCATCAAGAAAGCAGCGAAGACACCCGTGTTCAAATCGAGTGTAAGTAGAACCTCAAAACTAGCTTGCACATTAATATTATTAGAAATGAAGTCACTATTTGGTTGGTTAGACAAAGGATTCACTACCCTACTGAAGTGAGTTGAAATCTATTTCTTACTTTGCATTGTCAATTGGTGTACATAATTCATAAAAATTCATCAACTTCATTTATATTTCTTTAAGGGGTTTTTTAAACCATATATTGTATATAAGCAGTCCTAGTATAGATTTACATATCAAACATGTTCATCATAAGTCAAACATTCAATTGATTTAATCTCTGGCAATCTTATAGGGCACTAAAAACTAAAATATTCCCTGAAGAGAATGTGTTGCCATCAACTTGCAGAGATTCGTGTCTATTGTTGGTTGAGTTGGGGATTGAATATAAGAAAATTCATTTATGTAAAAATGATTGCATTTTATATAGAGATGAATATAAAAACAAGGTAGAACTCCCTATATGCAAAGAGAAGAGATATCTTACAGATGTACAAGGTCCTACAGTTCCAAAGAAGGTTTTACATCACATGCCAATTATACCTAGACTTCAACAAATGTTTCATTGCAATTCAGTAGCACAATTGATGGATTGGCATGCAAATAATAGGAGTAAAGATGGATTCATGCAAATTTCGGCCGAATCCAAAGCAATGAAACACATAGAGGGAAAATGGCTAAGAAAATTCAAAGATGAACCCCATATTAATAAGAACATTCTAGTGTCAACATAGCCATGATTCTAACATAACTAATCATCAAGGATTCAAAGATAGTTTTCATTAATAGTCTAGTTAAAAGTAAGAAGCCCTGAGAATCATAACAGTCACAAGAATTGAACATGAGGAGCAGTCATGTAGATTAAAAGCTTACACAATATTCATCTCTTGCAAAGACAGAGACAACATGTTTCCACATATCAAATTAAATTGAATGCATGAAAGGTACAATGATGAAGTCCATAATAGCGAATGTTTCTTAAGATGGATTGAAGGATAACATTTTGTATCAAGGAGAACAAGGTAACCTCAAACTTTGTTGTACCTGAGTATGACAGTACCTGAGCTTCTAGTGTTTCTATATGGAACCTATAGCGGATAATTTTAGTCTCCATCTGAAGGAACCATCTTCGGAGCTCTTCCCTGAAATGAGGGTTGAAAACATTATAAGAAAAAAATACCATAATTCTAAAGTAACAATTTGTATCAAGATAAATGTCAGAAAGTATAATTAAAAATGAAAATCCTTACAATTGGACCAAATAGATTTATGATTTTATCTTTAGAATGTATGAAATTTCTATATCGAAGCTTCACGACCTGAAATTGGACCTCCAATTGGACCGATAAAATTTATGATTGTATCTTTAGTATATAGGAACTTTATTTGTTCGATATTCATGACCTCAAATTAGATTAGAAGTTGGATAAGAAGATTTATGATTTTATCTTTAGAATGTACAAAATTTCTCTGTTATATATTAAAGATGTTAGGTTGGATTAGAAACTAGATAAGTAGATTTATGATTTTATCTTTAGAATGTAGGAACTTCCTCTGTCGGATATTTGGAAATTCCTACACACAAGTTCTGCTTCAGAGCGAAAACACCCAAAAGTGTTTCACACTGGCTCAAGGTACAATCCAATCTAGTTATGACACTGATAGCATTCCAATTTTTTCTGAACCATCCATACCCAAACGTTGCATCACAATTTATTCTTCCTGCACATAAAAATGCCACATATTAACCTCTTCTAAATAAAACTCAAAACACCATGAAACAATGAGTCCCCTATATTACTAAGTAAGAAGGAAGTCTATAGGGCATAGTTTGATTTTATACAAGGATGCCCATGCAAGGAATCTTCAAGTGACAGTGAGTGAGTTGTTTGAGATTGCAACTGATGGTGCAATATCCAGTCTTAAAGGCAGTTAGCAAAGCAAAAAATGTGCAAGAAAATCAAATTGTACACAAAAAACAATTCACAATGTTATCTTGCATTATACCTTAAGTTTGAATACAAAAATATCATTGTATCTTGATGAAATTAGTGACCTTAATGGTCAATCACTGGAAACCGTGATTTTAAAACATGTTATTGTGCTTATGGAGGCAACATTTTAAGCAAGGCAGTGAGTGGCGGTTTGGAACAATGGCAGGTATGAAGGACTTGCTTTACATGCATACTATGTAGTCTAGGTTAAGACAATGCTCTTAGAAGAGATTGAAGGTGGATTATGGAGCTCAAGGGTTACCATGATAAAGATTAAAGAAAAGATTGAGATCTATTTAAAATCCACTATCATGAATATATTAAAGATGTCAAATGAAAAACCCTAGAAGATGGAGTAATGAACACAGTGCGAAAGAGGACAGTGTGCTAGGCCAGATCTAGGAGATCTCCACATTATCTAATCATAGAAAAATACATCATTTATTTATTTTTTTAAATTAAAATAAAATATTCTAAACCCTATATAGGACACATTGATACTTCAAAAGAATCTAATTTAGTTTTTTCAATTAAAAGAAGTCATTCTAAACCCTATATAGGATACATTGATACTTCAAAATCATCTGAAGGAATTTGAGATTATGTAAACATATGTCAATTAAATACCTGGATTACAAACAGTAGCACAAACATTGCAACCCTTGTTGATCATAGTAGGAATGAGATAAACAACAATGAATCCTATGCCTCCTATCACACACATCTCCTTACCATTCTCTGTCATTCTTTATTGAAACAGTTCTCCATTTTGGTGGGATACGCTAGAAAATAAGGTTTCAACAAAGGTTTTATTGTATGTTTATTAAAATGAAAACTCCATTCTAGCGGGCTATGCCTGAAAATAAGATTTTGACAAAAAATTTAAAGTATGTTTATTAGAGTTTTAGAGTATTTTGGCAGGCTATATTCTTGATTCCTTAAATGATTTATTCAAATGGATTGTGACTAACGTGATTTGTTGCATTTAGTGTCATAAATTGTAATGATTCCATGATTACTATACTACCGCCATCTCTTATTATACCTGTTGGGGTATGGTGGTGTTTTTCCCTTCCCTTCTGATGTTTACCACACTACCACCTTGCTCAAGGCTTCTTTTTGTGGGGTTGTGGTGTATACTGCTCTACCACATATGTTGCTCACCTTCCCGACAGTATAGTGGTGTATTCTTTTGATCATTACTTGAAGAGTGTCGACTAGACAATCTTATTTGTCTTACCGATATCTCAATGTCTCATCGACATTAGATCTTATGTTCCTCTAATGTTGGTTGTCGGTGTCGATGAGAAAAGTTAATATCTCTTGCTAATATGCCATTGTCTCATCAATATTTTCCTCCGGCAATATTTTTTTATATATCGGTGTAACTTTTCCATGTCGGGGAGACTCATGATTATCATTGTGGTATGGCGGTTTTTTTCCCTTCCCTTCAGTTGTTTACCGCACTACCACCTTGCTCAAGGTTTCTTGTTGTGGGGTTGCGGTGTATACCACTCTATCGCATATGTTGCTCACCTTCGTGATGGTCTAGCGGTGTACGATTTTGATTATTACTTGAAATGTATCGATGAGACAATCTTTTTTGTCTTATTGATATCTCAATGTCTCATCGAAATTACTTCATTATATCCAAGACTTGTGTTTCACCGAGCACTTGTAGATATACCTTGTCGATGTGACATAAGTGACTCTCTCCTCGATATGTCTATATCTTGTTGACATTTTACTATTTTAGATCGTTGATGAGACATATAAATAAGTCTCTTTGACATAGGGGTGTCTAAACTGATGTTGAACCCGAAGCTAAAGTTGGAGCTAAAAGTGGCACTAAAATCGGAGCCAAAGGTGATGCTAATGGTAGTGCCACACTCGAAGCCAATATCGATGCTAAAGGAGGCACTAATTTCAGTGAAAATTAGTGCCTAAATTAGCACTGACTTGTCCTGATCAGTGCAAATAAATGCCAAAAATATCACCATCTTGATAAATAACATCGACGTTTTCAAAAAATTGGCAAAAAATGGAGCAAATCACAGGGATTTGTTGTAGTGTTGATATGCTCTTGATCCATAGCTTGTTGTGATGATAAAGGGACCTAACCAGTTAGGCCCAAAATTTCCCTTACTGTCCTAATCTGGAAGATTTTTCTGATTTTGCTTTAGAACAAGATCCCCTACCTAGAAAGACTGACTCTTGATCTTCTTGTTATAGCTCTATTTCAATCGATTTTGGTATAATTGTAAGTGATTAAGGGCATCAAGGTGACACTCATCCAATAACTCTAGCTCATTTAGTTGAGACAATTTGTACTCTTCATCAGTGATTAGGTTTTGTAATGAGACTCACAACAAGGTAAGTTCGACCTCAATAGGCAGGATGGCTTCTAATATGTAGATCAAGGAGAATGAGGTTGCACCTATAGGCATGCAGATACTAGTTTGATAGGCCTAAAGGGTGAGATTCAACTACATATTCTATTCATGACTAGCTTCATTGACTTTTTTCTTTAGGAATTTCAAAATGGTCTTGTTTGTAGCCTTGACTTGACTATTGTCTTGGGGGTAATATAGGGTAGAGAATCGATGTTGGATGTTTAATTTTTGACATAGTTCTTTCAAATCTTGATTCTTGAAGGGTGTTTTATTGTCTAAGGTAAGGGCTCGTGGAACACCATAATGATAGATAAGATAATTCAAGATAAATTGGGAAATTTTCTTCCCCATTATGTAGGTCATAGGAATAGCTTCCACTGAATTGGTAAAGTACTCAATGGCTGTGATGATAAAATTGTGGCTATTAGATGAGGTGAGAGTAATCTTTCCTATGAGGTCAATACCCCACTATGAGAAAGGCCAAGGTATGACCATTGGTTGTAACTCTTGAGCTAGAGCATGAATAAGATCTCCATGTTGTTGATATTGGACACACTTTTGCACGTGTTGATGGGCTTCTCTTTCCATGGTTGGCCAGTAGTACCCCATCCTCAATAATTTCTTAGCTAAAGTCATACCACTAGAATGGGAACCACATATGCCATCATGTACTTATGTTAAGATAGTCAAGGCTTCCTCTTGGTTTAGACATCATAGTAATGTCCCCTCAATGCTTCATCGGTATAAGGTATCACCTAGGATCATGAATTGGGATGCCTTTTTAACAAAGGTCTTCTTAAGGTTGGAGGTGATATCAGATGGGAGGGTTCCTGTACTAATGTAGTTAAATATATCATGATACCACGGGGATCCAAGACTAACGATGGTGTACGCAAATTGAAATTCATGGATTTGAAAATTTGGTATGATAATTTGTTCTATCAAGAATTCACATTGAAGGGCATTATACAACATGTCTAGCAATGATCCAATTATTGCCATAAAATTTGTTGCTTCATTGTTCATGTGAGGAATATGCTCAAAATTTATGTCTATGAAAAGTTCCTTAATATTATCTACCATCTTATTGTAAGGAGTGAGCTTATCATCCTTAGTTCGGTAATCATCATTGACTTAGTTGATAACCAGTTGTGAGTCACCATAGAATTTCAACTCTTGTATCTGCCATTGAATTACTATCCTTAGACCTATTATTAGAGCCTCATACTCAAAAAAATTGTTAGTACATGGAAATGATAGCCTATATGAATTTGGAATACTATCACTTTGAGGGGTGATAAAAATAATACCCACCCTTGATCCATGTTGGGTGAATGATCCATCAAAATACATTTTCCACTAATCAGTTAGATTAACAAGGAACACTAATTCATCAGGAAATTTAGATATCAATGGGTTCTTTACATAGATAGGTGCCTTTTCCAATTAGTCTGCGATCACTTTTCCTTTGATTGTCTTTCACTCCACATACTTGTGCCTATAGCACACATGCCCCCATTTGAACTAAGGAACCCCTTTTTCTTTCTTTCTCTCTCGTCAGGTCATTTTTGCTCCTGTCAGCTCATTCTTGCTCCTAAAGGGTCATTTTTCTATCACCTCATTTTGTGTGCCCCTATTTCTAAATTTAAATTGGTCACGTGCTTTAAATCCATCAAATTCCCTTTGACCAAAGTCATCTACCCAAATTCACTAAGTCTCTTTCCTTTGCAGATTTGAGGTTGCATGTTTCCTCATGAATTTCACCGCCATGCCCACCAAGCCTAGTGGACCTGCCTCTGCGAGTCTCCTTATGCATAATTTTGTTATTGATCCACCACTAATTATCGGCCTTCATTTTGTGTTCGCCTGCATAGCGGGCTCCACAACCACCTTTGTTGTTTGAGTCTTCGCCAAAGCTTCCAACCTGGAATGAGTTTTCATACCTCACCAACCCTATTACACATCGTACCTATAATTGAATGTGTGCATTAATAATGACTCACCTATAAATAGAAGCTCCACACCGATAATTTTCACCTAAAACATTTGAATTTTGAGTGGATAAAATGGAGTTTTTGCCTGCACAAATCTCTCCATCAAATTTGAGCTAGATTTTCTTTGATCTATCATGTAATTTTGAGGTAGGCTCAAGTTGTTTTTGTTGGGTGTCGAAACCTTTAAAAAAAAAAATTACAGTTACGGTTTTATGGTTATTTAAAAATCCTTAAAGAATAAACCCTAGTCCACCTTCACAATCCTATCAAACCCTCTCAAGCTTTCAGCTCTCAACATGCAATTTGCCCACCATTTCAAAAATCATTCAGGGCATGTGAAAACCCTATGTCTGCACCCCCGTGAGACCTCATTCTGCCCTTGTATTTCCTTGAATAATAGATGCACCCTTGTATTCTGACTCATTGGACCCGCAATCCCTTTTCTCATCATTCAAAATGTTAAGAGAAAAAAATGGATAAGTAACTCCTACTTTGTGGAGGTTCCCATGCATGAATTTGTCTGTGGAGCACTCCCTCATCATTTTCATTCTCCAAATGTGGAACCTTGACACCATCCTACATCACAAGCTCCATATTTATTGTCACCACAAGTAAACCAAACCCAGAGCTCATTGAAAATCCACTAAGTCCAAGTTTCTCTGCAGACCGCGTCATGCAATTCACTACCCATTAACCATCATTGCTTAATGGAAAAGTGCCCACAACCTTCTACTTTGTGGGTTTTGAAGGTCTTGTTTCCTTGGGACTGAAACTTAAAATAATCCTGATAAGCATGGTATGAAGGACCTCTGTGGTTCTGCTCTTGCGGGCATCCATCTACAAGATGCTATCACAACATAGCCATTCTTTGATGGAAAAATCAATGTGTCATCCCACATTGTAGACTCCACAATTCCCTTTTCTCTATACCAAATTGTAAAGTTTTCCAACACAAAACCTAACTCTAATTGGTCATTAAGGGACCACCTATGTGTACCATTGTTTGTAGACTACCATCCCCATGTGGTCGTTCCTTACTGATAATAATCTAGTAGCAGTCCGCCATTTGATTCCTGCACTCCCAAGGTCGACTTAATTCTGGGAATTATTCACAACGTCAAAGAATCTACAGATTCCGCTTGCCGAAGTCCACTTACGGGGTGTTGTCTATCAAACACCACTATTTAACGGCTAAACTCTAAGGGTTTTCCACTCCATGACGCCTGCACCCTCTATATCCGAACGCACTAGAGAAGTTAGGTTTTATAAATGAAAACAACTTAAAGAACTTGCAACAAGGATTTCACACATGCCAAATGACCCAGACTTAAAATTTTCCTACCAAGCATGCAATGCGTAAATTTTAATGCGGGTGGTTGTCTGCGAGATTCCATTTTCCTAGCACCACTCTTTAATATTTTTCTTCTTGATGGCTTCTACCTAGGGGAAACCCGCACCCCTAAACCTACATTTGCACAAATGACCCAAATGAGCTCTGAAAGGTGAACTATGATGGATTGTATGATCTTCCAAAAGTATATGGATGGATCTAACCATGGATTTGTAGGATTGAACTGATATTTTCATTGTTGATATATTAATGCACTTACTGCACCTTTTGTGTGCAAGATTTATGGAACCTGTTGAGGGATCTTCAGGGAAGCCCATGGGAAAATATGACAAGGGAAAGAATCTTGCAAGAACTTAGAGAGGAAAGGAAGAGAAGGAACAAATGAATTATTAGTTTCATGGGGTGGAGTGCACCTCCAAGCTCGCTTCCAACTGGGACATAGTCTCAGATACAGACTTCAGACACGTAAACATTGATGAATTAAAGCAAAGGGTGATGGTTAACCCTACTATAGAGGATGCATGAAAGATCAAAGGAAGTGGTCTTGCAAAGGTGGCTAGATTCCCCTCCTGGATTAATTGCTCCAGAGCTGGTTATGTCCTATCGAGAGTGTTATCACTCTAACAAAATAATAATTGATAAGGATGGAAGAGTACTGGCGGAACTGTTTGCCAAGTCTATTGGTAGTACATTCCACATCCCAACATTTGACAAGATGGAGAAAACAAAAAAGGAATTTGCACAAAACATGTGGAAGCAAGATCCTCTTGGATGCAAAAGGATGATCAATCAACATTGGTTGAAAGATAAGAGGGGCAACACCAAAAAAGTGCCTCAGAAGTTATATATGAGTGATTTCTTTAAGGAGTACCACAATCTAGTCAATATCCTGAGTAGAGTGATGGGCTTGCCAACTGCTAAATTATTTGAAGAGTAGATGTTCTACTTCATAGAGGAGATCATCCAAGGTGAAAACAAATTACACTGGGACAAGATAATAAGTGACAACCTATATAGCCAACTTATGGTAGTAAATAAGACCTCCCAGTTTTATATGACTTCATATTTGGTCTATCTCCTCACAGAGAAATTCCCATACTAAGGACTCTTCTGTGTAGGAACATTGGGGACGAAGAGAGGATAACTCAAAGTTTATGATTTTTTTCCCCAATTGTAATACCAAAATTTCAAAATGGAATACAAAAGAGTAAATGATACCTTCATTGGGCATGTAATCATAATCTTGGGAGGATATTTCAAAAGAAGAGTAACCCATAACACCAAAAATTTCATAAAAGGTTTTGGGTATCTATCTATTCGGTTCCCAAAGTTCACCTACATCAGAGCAGAAGGGTTCTTGAGAAGGCCTTGTCAGTTATCGTGCTACCCCAATGACCTGATTATCCTATTGGAGCTCACCTGACATCTGCAGACTACCCATACATTGTTGAGTGATAAGAACTGAGTGAGGATCCCATATCCCCTCACATTTGGGCAAGTAATGTACTCTTGTCTTGTTGCTCCATGTGCAGAACACTCAAAAAAGGAATTCGCGGAGTACCATTTGGACATACATATAGACAAGGGAAGGATGGACCCTCATGGAAAATTAAAGAAGAAATTAGGGAGACAAGATGCCCACCACCCTCACATTGAAGACTTATGAGCCAACTATAATGATAAAAAAGAGGTGTGGATGCGACATTACATGAGGATGACCACTCAATTTATAAAGTGCATCAATCTATTCCCCATGCTTGATCAAATTATCAAAGATGATAACATTTTGGATGATAGATATCATCCCTTAGGTAAGATGCCCCTACTAGTTATTGATTGAAATGAGGAAGAGGTCATCGAACTCTACATTCTCAACCGAACTATTGAACATAGAACAAGACAATGGGCAGATGGAAAAATTGCCCAGCTAAAGGAGCAAGGTGCAGAGTTTACATACGAGGAGCTCGAGAATGAGCTTGAAAGTGAAACTGATAGTGGAGCTACCACGAGATCCTACTAGTGAAGCTCCCAAGTCCCCACCAGTCATGATATCCAGAAAGAGGAAGGATGTACTTGAGTGCAAGCCTAAGCATAAGGTGCATTCTAGGAAGGCAACCGAGAGGTAGCCATCAAAACATACAAAGAGAACAGGGACATTTGTGCTTGAAATGCCTACTATTCAAGAAGAGGAACATCACAAAGAAGAAGAAACTGAGTAGCGTCACTCACCACCTACCACTTCTACTCTCGTTGTTGCTACTATCATCACTCCTCCACCTTCCACTTTAAAATATTTTCCCATCTCATTTTTTCCCACTATGGACATCTTAGTCCACCTCACCTCTGCCTCGCCAATTGCTCTGATAATGGTATTAGACTCTTCATATTTAATAAATTCCCCACTATCATCTTCCTCACTCCCACCTCCATTACCTACTTTTTCCACTCTTCCACCACAAATTCCCTCAACCTCTATGGCACCATCTATCTTGCCATGAGCCTTCGCAACATACATGCAGAATGTGCCTATTGAGATTTTTGGGGTAATCCTTGACCCCAAGGTCCAAGAATTAATGGTGAAGTTTGATGCCAATTTTGCTCCCCCTCTACAATCAACTGATCCACCCAAGATGGAGGCCACAATGTAGATCTTAGAGGAAATGGAAAGACTTAGCATGGAGAAAAAAAAGGAGACCATGAGGGACATAGTTGATGAGCTCAAGGATTCTAATAAAGAGGATTAATTTGAACATTTGGAGGGTAGATTAAGTATAAAATTAGACAAGGTGACTTCTGATGAAGAAGGACCGCAAACCTTTGAGGATGAAGGTCTTGATGAGCACTACATAGTAGAGTCATCATATCAGGAGAAAGAAGAAGAGACACTCCCAAAGAAGCACTTCTCTGAGGAAAGGAAGATAGACACAAATCTAGATGTAGAAACACTTGAGGAGCATCCATGAACTGACAAAGATAAGGGCATGATACAAGAGGAAGTACCTCCAAAAAGGGAGGGAGAGAAAGGTAAAGAAGAAGAAAAAGATGCACAAGAAAAGAGCTTTGAGCCCAAGCAAAACATAAAAATTGAACATGAAGAAGAGAGGGCACCGCAAGGAGAAAGTATTGTGGAATAAAATGTAGCCTCTGCCAAGCTTGAAAGAGAGAAAATCATTCAAGAGGGAAGCTCAGATGAAGAAGAAAATAATGATGAAAAGGTTGCTAGTGATGAGGAGGATTAGCCACAGAACGAGAAAGAAGAAGAAGGTGATCATGAATCACCAAAATTTCAAACAAAGGTTCTCATATGGATGGAACAAAAATTAAAGAAGAAGGCTCCAGTGGTCTTTGATCCAAAGGTGAGGCTAGAAGCAATTCTAGCTAGAGCCCAGATAAGGACCTGAAAGGAGAAAAGGCCTAAAATCTAGTCACATATCACAGTTGATGCTTTTGGGCCTTGAACACTATAAATTTCCACCCAGTAGTCCATAAAGATGTGATAACCATTCAAGGAAGGGATTAGAGTTATCCACAATCAACCTAGTCCCAGCCTCTCATGAGTAGAAGATGCATGATCACCAAGGGTCAGTTTCCACCATCTTACAACAAATGAATAAGGACCAATCCACTAAAGAAGAGTTGAAAGAACAAGTGGAAAACCTCGCCTCTTACATTCAACAGAGGACCTCCATAGGGGAAGAGACTCTTATGAGATCTTGGTCCTCTACACCTACTCTCCTATCCAAAGAAGAAATAAATAATATGGAGAAAAGGAAGAATTGGATTAAGTCCACTATGGATTGGTTCAATAGGGTCCTATACAATGGTGACATGGGAATTTGTCACGTGGCTAGAGTGTTCAAAAAATTCTAGACTTTACAAAAAGAGGTGGGAATAAATGATAAACACCTGCAAGGAGTTTCTTGAGCTATATTAGATCACCTATCTGAAGCTAGAGAGCATCCTCAAGCTCTCCTAAGAAAAATTGGGAAAAGGAGTCGGAGATGCAAAAAGAAGATCATTGGTTGGTGGAAACCTAGAAAATGAATCTGGACTACAGGAAACAAATTCTGGAGAAGTCCTTACATGAATTGGAGATTGATCTTGAGTGGGTTGCAAAACACTGCATGGATAGCAGGGAGTACCTGAAGATGATGACATGCTATGAGATGCTCGCCCCGAAGATTGATCTGGAGAAAATTAAGCTGTTATTTCACAAAAAGATGGAACGAGGGGTTGGTGATACATTGTCATTGGATTTCATGGATTTTTTTGCAAGGGATTTCACTCAATTTGAGCAGGTTATCAAGGAAACACCCAAATGTACCAAGCATTGGGAGAAAATCATCGAAAGATTCAAGAAGATAACCTTTGAAATCCTCAAATCTGAACTCATGGAAGAAAAGAAGCTCATAGCCATGATCGACAAGTTTGTTGAGTACACAACAATGTAGAAAGTAACTAGAAATACCATCATTGATGATGAATACTTTTTGAAGTAGTTATAAAGGCTGAAAGGTAGCTAAAAGATAAAAATAGCTACAAGAAAAAATAAACTAGAGGATGAAATAGGGAAAAAGACAAAAGTCTATTTTATATTGTAATATATTGGAGGTAGGTGAAACCCTAAGTGAAAATGAATCCGAGCCACTCATTGTAAATGAATCTTGTCCATTCATTTCTTTTTGAAAACTATAAATAGGGGCATCATGTCATTTTCAAAAAGAGAGATGAGTTGTTGCAAAGACATGTTGCTACAAAATATATGAGAAAAGCATTGTTTTGATGGTTTCTTGTGTATTGCTCTCATGTGTGAATGATTTTATCTCCAAGTAGCATATTTTAGCCTTTATTTATTTATTTTTGAGTTACTTTCATTTGTTAGTTTATGTTTTGCTTTAATGGTTAAATATGCTACTGTGTTTGATGTCTTCCTAGCTCATACTTTTGGTTGTTTATTGATGATAAATTTTTGTGTAAAGTTAATCTAAGAATTACTTATATTGTTGCACTTAATTTCAATTGTTATTCATGCTTTAATGGTGAATGAACAATATGAAAATTTGTAATGACCCTTTTAAAATTAGACTAGTTTCATGATACTATGAATTGTCCCTGGTTAAGTGGAACTCAATTTTAGGAAGTTTGTCCACTGTAGCATCCCCCATTGTTATGTTTCATCATTAGTTATAGATCTAGGAAACTTCTATCTCCTTTTCCCTTTTTCTATTTATTTAAAATTGAAGTTAAGACAGAGTTCTAGCACCATTGCAAAGCCAAATCTAATGGAAAAGATGGAGTTCTAGCTTGTTTTTCTAAACCTACAACAACTATGAATCCATTTCTAAAATTTAGAAAACTCCATTTGTAGACCCAATTCCCCCCATTCTTGATAGACCATAAATTCCCTTTGTGATTACCAGCAAATCACATCAACAACTGAGCTATTTTTGCAAGTCATGACCTGACATCCAAGAGACCTTGGGGTGATTTTTTGAAACTTAGAGTCAGAAAATTACCTTTCAAGATAGATAACATACTTGTGTGTTGTCTGTGTTGAGAAAGTGAAAAAACAACTATCAATATAACTGGCACTAGAAAGAGGGTTGGGCTAAGCTTGATCGAATTGGGTCCTTCTCCTCTCAAAGGTTTCATAGAGTACTCAGGTCTACACCAGACAAGGGATAATTCCAAGAGCTAAAAACCCCTACTAGGGTTAGGAGAGCCAAGAAAGGGGAAGCATTAGCTTCAGCCCCTCCCACTCAACCTCCATCTCCCCCATCTCCCTCAATCCCACCTGTGACTTAGATAAAATGGATTGTTGCACAAAAATATTGTTAAATCTAATCTAACAAGCATAAATCTAAGTCAAACAACTAAGAATGAATCAGATGAACTAAAACAATTAAAAACAATAATGAAACAATCTCACCGAATATTAGTCCACCTCTTTGGATTATCTTGATTGTCCTTCTCCATTTTGATATATCGGTATTCTTGTCCTCAGATTTTATGTATGTATGCAAGCATAGCCTGGATGTATTGTCTAAGAAAAATATTGAAGATTATAAGTTCTTCTCAAAATTATTGATTTTGGGAGGAGTAATAATGACAATGACAGGTCAATTTATAGAAATTAGGTTTTCAAACGATCGGCTCAAATTCGAAAGAGAGATTGATGAATGCCATGCGATGTGAGTTATGTGTCAATTAGAACATGAGTTAGAAAATTCTGTAGGATAAAGATTAAATTAGAATAATAATTTAATCTGGTGTTAAGACTGTTCGAAAATAGAAAGAACAAGAGTTCAAGATTAAATAAATAGAAGAATTAGACTTAGAATAAAAAGGATAAAGTTAGAACTCGAAGAATAATCTGTTCGAAAACACACATGAATTAATTAAATAAATAAATATATTTAATTAATAAATATGTTCATGCATATGAGTTAGAACTAGTTAACTAACTGGTTATGACAAAGAGTCCTTTTGCAGAGATGATCAGATATCGAATCCGGAGATAATTGACGGATTTAAATAGATCTCGAGTCAGATGGTGAGTGAATAATTAGATAACTGAATGATAGAAGAATGTGATAGAAATAATTAATTATGAATTAAATGTTAATTTAATTCAACATTCAAAATTGAAAGATTTAATTAAATAAAAAATGATAATTTATTTAATTGACTGTTGAAAAGGTTAATTGAATAATTAAATAAGGAATATTTAATTATAATTGAAATATAACAAAATGGTTAATTAAATAATAAATTATTTAATTAAAAAAGAGAATTAATTAGTTAGCAACATAACTAAATAAATATGATTTATTTAATTAATCAAAGTTGAATAAGGGTCATAATTAATTAATTAAATAATTAAAAAATTATTTAATTAATAGAGGAAAGATGTGTTTAGAAAGTAATTAAATAATTAATATTATTTAATCATGACCATGGACATTATAAAATTATGTCGAAAGTGGTACTTGCGGGCCTAGACCAATTTTCAGTGTCTACACCACAATCTCCTTTATCTTATTCCATCCAAACAACATTTTTACCACTCACTTCCCATATTCAAGGTTCTTTCATCACCCCTAGATCTCACTTCCAAGTCATTGTCCCAACTGCTACTCCATTTCAGCCCCAAGTTACTATAGCACAAAAATTGCAACCTCAACTTCCCACAATGGCATGGTTGGACAGTAACCCATTTCCTTTATCCTTCAATGACTATCATGATATGCCAAAGAATCTGGAAGGATTTTGTTCAAAATTTCACCTAAATGATCCATAGTGAACAATAGAGGAACACATCAATATCTTCCAAACATTATTGAAGGGCATGTAGATCAAAGACGAAGATGTTTCTTGTAGACTCTTCCCATATTCCTTGGGGTATGAGGAATTATACTGGTACATATATTTACCTACAGGTTCCATTACCTCTTGGGACCTCATGAAGAATAATTTTATGTAGAAGTGCAAGGTTTCGGTCAACTCCACTTATTTATATCAACAATTCATGTCTATAAGAAGGGAAGTCAATGAGCCTATCAATGTGTTAAACAGTAGGTTTCATAGGGCATACATGAAGTTGTAGTCACCCTATGTAGTTGATGACCCCTCAACAAGAGAAGTGTACTATGCCACTTTGGACAACCTCACATCCACCTTGGTCAAACAAATACCACAACTACCAACAAGATTGGTGGATGATTATGCTGAAGTAGTAAAGGTAAGTAAAGACTTGGAACAACACATTGCAGGTCTGCTGCCCTCATTAGGTCCAACTACAAACCCAACCCAAATTCAATGGCTCACCCATGCTTTGGCTCATCAAACACCTATTCTGAACAAATTTTCCCAGTTGTCCATCATAACACACCCAGGGCAACCATTAAATCAAGATCCATCAATGCCCCACTACTTATAACATCTACAACAATAGGCATATGCTCCACAACCCCAAGTGCCTACATACTTGTGAAATTCAAAATTCCCACCTGCCCAACAAAACCAACCTTTCTCGCAGCCCGTTTTCCTCCAAAACTCAGTGCCATAGTAGAATAATGTAGATAAGAATCAGATCGACGAGATAATTGAATTGGTGAAGAAGTTGTCCATTGAGATGATGCATCTGAGGAACCAAAACAACCAACTACAAGCTTCTCAAATCAGCATTCAAGCCAACATTAACCGATACAATCGTGATGACGTTGGCACATCCTCGGGCCATAATTATGAAAGAGGTCAGAGTTCAGGGTAGAATTTTGAAAAAAGACCTTCTCAAAGGCATAATATAATGTGGAACACCCAGCCTAACAAAGGAGGTGTCCCCACACCTCTTGACCAACCAAGTGGTGCTGACAAGTCCACAAGCAGAGTTTACTTGGCTAAGGCTGCCTTATCTGGTTGGTGTCGGATTCACAAGATGAACATGCATTTTGAGTTGGACTGCTCAAAGTTCCAAACATCTGAAATAATCTTCCAAGTGGAAGTTCAAAATGTTGTTGATGGCTCAAGTTGTAGAGACATTTTCCCATTCTAACCATACAACTCTTTAGTGTTGGTGGTCAATCAAGCTCCTTTCCCAGAAGGTGAAAGCAACTCGGTTGAAAAGGAGGCTGCAATAAATGAGGTCGCCCCCAAGGAAGGAGAAGTGAAAGAGGTAAGAAAATAAAGCTCCTTATTCTAGATCTTTGATTCAATTGATAATGGTCTCGTAGATGAGGAAGATCCATGTGAGTATGAGGTCCATATGTTCCACCAAAGAGCCACTCCTTACAACTTGAGAAATAGGTAGGATGATGGACCTTCTACTACCTCTACCCCTCCCAACAATTTCAATACTCTATCTAATCTTAATACCAGAAAAAATCCAACCTATCCCTATGTGCCTACTCAATACTTCAATAATAATAGGTAGCCAAGTCAGACTCAAGATCGGCCCACTAGTTCCTCTCAAGGAATTTTTTTGAAGTTGAAGTCAAACAAATGGGGGAATACGTAGTAGAAGAACTAAAGAAATTTAAATTTAGTATGTCAACCTTTGAATTGATAAGGGTACCCATTGTAAGGAATTATTTCTTTAGGTCATTGAATGAAAATTCTTCATCAAAACTAGCTCAAGACATACCTACGAAGATATTTTCATTTAAAACTATGCTGGTGATCAGGGAAATCATAGGAAAGAATCTCGGTCAACCCCCAAACCAGAAAACTAGTAAAAATAAGCCATTGGAAAAACCTTCAACCAAAGAGAAAAATCAAGTACAAACAAGGGATAAAGGCAGTGACAACAACAAGGCTCAAGTAGCCCAGGATTTTGTTTTTGTAGGTTTGATTTAAGGGAATTTGGAGACCCCTCCCTTCTTGATGACAATTTGTATCTTTGGCAAGAATCTACATAATTGCCTATTAGACTAAGGAGCTTTAGCTAATTTCATTCCATTTGTAGTATGTCAGGCACTACAGATAACTCTGATCCCCTCCCAACACAAGGTAATTCAGTTGGAAAAGGCCGAGATAAACATAGTTGGGGAAATGAATAGGATCCCTATGCAAGTTGCATCTGACCCAAGGGTGCAGCAAGTGATTGAAATCTAGGTGGTTGATATCCCCAACACTTACAACATCATACTCGGAAGGGACTTCACCTGAGCTTTGAATGGTTATGATACAATGGACTATTCACATCTATGGCTATCTGGGAAGGGGATCCTTAATCAAATATGCATTGAGCATGAGCCCTAAATAAAGTTCATGATCATAGATTATAATAACATGAATGGGGTGTTGTTTGCAAAAATAGAATTGGAAAATTATTTTCCTATGGCCTGTCAGGATGAAGAAGAATTCCAAGAAGAAAAAAGGATTGAAGAGGTCCTAATGTCATTTAATTCTCCTACCAACTTGACCCATATTCCTAACAACACTAAGATAGAATCAGAAGATGAAGAATTGCATGAGGATGGTAACCTTGGATTGCTTGAAGGATTCCAAGATTTTATGCAAAAATGTGTACAAGATTAGATCAGTTTAGGAGCTAAAATGGATTTCAAAGAATTATATTTGCCTAGCCAATATAGAGTGCACAATATGGCTCACTCTGAATTTGAATGATGCCTATGTCAAATGATAGTACAACATATTAGAGGATAGATCACTCCTAAAGAGGCCATGGAAAGGCCACAAGATCAAGGCTAGCTTGTGTGTAAGTAGTTTCTCAAGGATAGAGAAACGAAGGTGCAATGAAGAAAGGATGTATGCTTTTTCAACTTCAAAGGCACGACCCCCTCTAAGTTCTAGACGTTGCACTTTGATGAATCCAAATCCAAGCAAGGAGCGGGAGAGGGCTTCAAGCTCATCAGTCCTATGGGTAATACATATTTTGTTCCCCATAGATCACAATTTCATTGCACAAATAATGTAGCAAAATATGAAGCATTAGTTCATGGGTTACTCTTGGCATTAAGAAAGAAGGTCAAAATGCTGCAAGTCTTTAGTATTCTGAGATAGTGGTGAAACAAGTTAGGAAACTATACTCTTGTCATGATAAAATACTAGCAAACTACAAACACAGGGTATGAGATCTTATAGAGGGCTTATATGCATTTAATATACAACTCATTCCTCACAACAAGAATTGGACTATTGATGCATTAGCCCAAGCAGCTAGTACCCTCCAACCCTTATCATTGACTGGCCTAAAGGAATTCACCGTCGAACTCACTTCTACCCCGTCAGTACCTAATAATCTCACTCAGTTTCAAGTGTTTAATGATGATAAGAAAATCCTTGATTTCATCACCAACTCAGACATATTTGCATCTCAAATCATTGATAAAGTAAAGTCGGGGGAGGTTGAGCTTGATATTGAGGGAGTGATCAATTTTAAAACCAACACAATACCATTAGGCATGGTTCAGCTAGAACAAATATTTGATTTGGACCACATTAAGGACCAAGATCAACATAATAAGAAAGATTCAATAGACAACTAGTGTGAGGATCACAACAGGGGTACTACAATAGAGGTCAAGAATGTTTTTATTGGTAAAGTGGGTACCTCAGAGAAAATAAAAGGAATTTTTGACGCCCTGTGAACTTATCATGATGTGATTGCTTGGGGGTATGAGGACCTTAAAAAATATGGCATGTCAATTATTACTCATAGCATTCCCCTTAAGCTAGATGTAAGACCCTTCTGACAGTGTCAGTGCCTGATTAATGCACTATTGGAGCCTATTATCTTCAAGGAATTATACAAAAAAAAATTGACCAGAATCATCTTTCTTGTCAAGCACTCTACATGGGTGGCTAACTTAGTCCCATTCAGGAAAAATAATGGGGAAATCAGATTATGCATGGATTTTTGGAACCTAAATAGAGCTTCTGAAAAAGACAACTATTTGGTGCCCTCGTTAGACAAGAAGCTAAAAATTGTAAATGGGTCTCAAATGATGTCATTTCTAGATAACTACTTCAGATATAATTAGGTGATGATGCAATATGAAGATAGGAGCAAAATCGAATTCACCACAAAGTGGGGAACATTTACATATATAAGGATTCCATTTGGACTGATCAATGCTAGTGCTAAGTTTCAGTGTGCCATGGGCATAGCCTTTAAATAAATCATCAAAAAATGCATCATCATATACATGGAAGACCTTACCATGTTCTCCAAGAAGAGAGAGGACCACATCTCTGACTTGTGCAATTTTTTTCAAAAATGCAAGAAATTCAGTATCTTAATGAATCCAAAGAAATGCATCTTTTATGTGATCGATGGGAAGTTGTTGGGACATGTGATATCAGAGAAGGGGGTCTCCATAAATATAGAATGAATCCAAGTTATATTGAAAATTCAGCCTCCTGGCAGCAAAAAGGAAATGAATTCCTTTTTCAGAAATATCAACTTCGTCAGAAAATTCATCACAGGCTTTGTGGAAATAGTGAAGCCATTGAATGCCATGCTCAAGCAAGATGCAAAAGTAGAATGGACATTGGAAGCTAAATAGGATTTTGAGGAAATTAAGAGGGCTATTACAAATGCCCCAGTATTGGTCAGTAGAGACTATCTGAAGCCATTCTACATCTTTTCTTTTGCTTTAGATCACTCATGCGTCAGTATGTTAATGCAGAAAGATGTTGAAGGCAACGAGCACCCTATTGCTTTTATGAGTGCCCTATTAAAGGATGTTGAGTCATGTTATCATAATGTTGAAAAGAACGTGTATGCCTTGGTATGTGGAGTCAAGAATTTTCAACACTACATCTTGAGGAACAAAGTGTTTTCCATTGTCCTCGACCCAACTATTAAGACTCTACTGATATAAAATGAACCGAGAGAAAGAAGAGAAAAATGGGTGGCGTTGCTATAGGAATATGATATGGAAATTAGCCCATAAATTTGGTCCATGAACACGCCCTCACTTGCATGATGGCAGAAATGAAACCTAAGATAACAGTGCATTAATATCATTTGGAAGATGTTTCCCTAAATGAATGGTATGATCACATCTTCTACTATCTATTGAATAAAAAGTGCCCACCTTGGTTGCAAGGATTACAAAAATGTGCATTAAGGTTGAAAAGAAATGCTTACATGCTACAAGGAGCTATACTGTACAAAAGGAATCAGAAGGGAGTTTATCTCAAATACCTCGGAAAAGCAGAAGTAGCCCAAGTGTTGAAAGAGTTTCACGACAAGTTCAAAACTAGTCATGGATCTAGCCCTTTAACAACCCATCAGATCTTGCGGGTTGGATATTATTGGCTGACATTGTTCAAATATTCACATAACCATGTCAGGTCTTATCATGCATATCAGATTACTACCACCAGGGAAAGGTATGATGTTGTCTCGCTATAGCTTGTCATTGAGGTAAGACCCTTCGCTTAGTGGGGGCTTGA
The DNA here is from genome assembly GCA_007115665.2 of Sequoiadendron giganteum. NCBI lineage: Eukaryota > Viridiplantae > Streptophyta > Pinopsida > Cupressales > Cupressaceae > Sequoiadendron > Sequoiadendron giganteum. Next base: position 74,056,224 of record CM021100.1, read on the forward strand.
TTTTATTGGACCCATTAACCCACCATCCTTTGTGAGCCACAAGTACATTCTGACCACTTCTAATTATTGCACTAGATGGGCTAAAGAAATTTCTTATAGGCAATGTACAACTGAAGCAGTTACTAATTTTCTAGAAAGATTTATTTTAAATCTTCTTGGTTGTCTGTTTGCTTTGGTCTGTGATAATGGTCCTACATTCACTTCCCTCAAATATTCTAGTTGTGAATTTGATTATGGGATCATCCTCAAATTTTATTTTAATCACTATCCCCATGGGAATGGCCTTGTTGAATCCATAAACAACAACTTGTTGACTCTTATATGAATTTTTCTTGACAAGAACCCAAAATATTGGCATACCTAGTTGCATTTTTCTCTATGGGCAGATTGCACTTGTCACAAGGAAGCCTTAGGAAACTCACCATTCTGCCTCTTATATGGCCTTGAGCCTATTTTCCATGTTCACCTCAAGATCCCCACACTTAAATTTTTTAACATGTACTCTGAGGAGGGAGAGCACAATGAGGCTCGCTTAGCTAAGTTGCTGCATTTAGAAGAACTTCATACCCAAGCGATCAAAATTTTTCCCAAACATCAGGGTGTAGTGAAGAGATGGTTCAACTCTTGAGCCAAAGTCAAGGCCTTCAGGATTGCAGATTTGGTCCTATGTTGGGAAAATCCCAATGAGAAGAAAGGGGGACATGACAAATTCAACAAGCTCTGGCTTGGCCCCTTTCAGATTTCTAAAATTTTAGGAGATAATTCCTTTCACCTTAAAACCCTCGCTAGAGAGGATGTCTTGTTTTCTATCAACAAGCAGTACCTCAAGAATTATTTCCTTTCTTCAACTATCTGAGTTCACCATTTGTATAGTGTGGTATATAGTTAGAGTAGGTATTTTGGTTTTCTATTTTGTTTTGCATCATTTTTTCTTGCTTTCCCAACTTTCATTTTTCTAGGGGTATTGTTTGATCTTGATGTGGTGGTTGTGCTTGGCCTTGTCAGAAGGCCCACTTTGCTACACGCTCCTCTCATTCCTTGGATAATTCTTTATTAGTTACCATGATTTTCTATCTACCTCTATGAAGTAGGTTTCCTTACCTGAAGTCCAACTTGACCTAGGACAAAACCCTTATTTGAATCCCTTCACGTCTATCTTAGATTACACATGACACCCACTATAAAATTCATTGCTTATGCAATTGACAAAAAAGGTATCAAAAGGAAAATATTGAATGAACAAGCAACTATGTGGGTGTGCAAGCAACTCTATCAAGGCTATGGATTCCTGGCTGGTAGTAGAGAAATGTTTGTGGGGATCACAATGACAAATTCATCGAGGATATGGACGCCTGATTGGCAGTGAAGTAATGTATAGGTTAATTTTGACGTTAGATAATTTGTGTAGCTTGCCTCAACTGATTGATTGCTACCCTTTTTAGTGTCTGAGGGAGATAAATGAACTCACTGCACACACTTCTAAGGTATTTTGTGATCCGATTCAACCAAGAATTTTTCTTCCTTTTATTCTTTAGTTCATTTGGGAAACTAGCTTTTGGTCTATGAAACTAGAGATTTTGGGTTCTAGATGAATCCTTACGCTTGGAACGCTCAGGAGCGTTCACCTAGCATATCCATCATTTTTTGTGCGTATAGCACACATGCCCTCATTCGGACTGGGGACCCCCCTTTTTCTTTCACTCTCATCAAGTCATTTTTGCTCTTGTCAGCTCATTCTTACTCTCGACGGGTCATTTTTCTCTCACCACATTTTATGTGCCCCTATTTATGAGCTTAAATTGGTCACATGCTTTAAATCCATCAAATTCCCTTTGACCAAAGTCATCTACCCAAATTCACTAAGTCTTTTGCCTTTGTGGATTTGAGGTTGTGAGTTTCCTCATGACTTTTGCTGTCATGCCCACCAAGCCCAAGGAACCCACCTCTATGGGCCTCATTATACAAAATTTTGTTATTTCTCTACCACTAAGTAGCAGCCCTCCTTCCGTGTCCACCCACATGGAGGGATCTACAACCGCCTTTTTTGTTCGAGTCTTCACCAAAGCGTCCAATCTGGCATGGGTTTCTACACCTCACCAACCCATTTACCCTTCGTACCTATAATTGAATGAATGCATTAATGGTGCATCGCCTATAAATAGAAACTCCTCACCCAAAACATTTGAATTTTGAGAGGAGAAAATGGAGTTCCTACCCATGCAAAGCTCCCCATCAAATTTGAGCCAAATTTACTCTGATCTATCACACAATTTTGAGGTAAGCTCATGTTGTTCTTGTTGGGTGTCTAAACCTTTAAAAAAAATTTGTTATGGTTAGGGTTTCGTGGTTATTTAAAAAACCTTAAAGATTAAACCCTTGTCCACCTCTGCAATCTCATCAAACCCTCTCAAGCTTTTGGCTTTGTGCAAGCAATCCACCCACCATTTCGAAAATCCTTCAAGGCATGTGAAAACCCTATGTCCACACTATCACAAAACTCCATTTTTCCCTTGTCTTTCCTCGAATGGCAGATGCACCCCTGTGGTCTGCCTTGTTGGACCTACAATTTTTTTTCTCATTGTTCAAAATGTTAACAACAAAAAAATGCTAACTCCCACTTTGCAAAGGTTCCCTTGTGGGACCTCGTCTGTGGAGAACTCCCTCATCATTTTTGTTCTCCAAAGGTGGAACCTTAGCACCATCCCGCATCGTGGGATCCATCTTCATTATTGCCACAAGTAAACCAAACCCAATACTTACTAAAAATATACTAAGTCCAAGTATCTCTGTGGACTACTTCGTGTGGTTCACCACCCATTGAACGTCGTTGTTTAACGACAAAGTGCGCACAACCTTCCACTTTGCGGGTTCAAAGGGTCTCGTTTCCTTGGGACTGAAACTTAAAAGATTATTGATAAGCATAGGGCAGAGGACCTATGTGAGTCTTCTCTTGCAGACATCTACTCATGGGACGTTGTCACAAAATAGTAATTCTTTAATGGAAAAATCAATGTGTCATCCCACATTGTAGACTCTATGGGTCCCTTTTCTCCATACTGAATTTTGAAGTTTTCCAGTGCAAAACCTAAGTCTAAGTGGTCACTATGGGCCCACGTATGTGAACCATCATTTATGGACTATCATCCCCATGTGGTCATTCCTTACCAAAAATAATCTAGTAGTGGCTTGTCATTTGACTCCTACACTCCCAAGGCCGAATTAAAAGATTGACTTCTAGGCATGATTCACTATGTTAAAGCATCTGTAGATTCCACATTGTGAAAGTCCACTTGCAGGGCTCTGTCTATCAAACATTGCTATTTAACAACTAAACTCTAAGGGCTTTCCACTCCACGACACCCACACCTTCTATATCCACACAAACCAGAGAAGGTAGGTTTGATAAAATGAAACAACTGAAAGCACTTCCAACAAGGGTTTCACACGTGCCAAATGACCCAGGCTTAGAGTTTCCTACCAAGCATGCAATACGAAAATTTTAATGCGGGTGGCTGTCTACAATATTCCATTTTCCTAGCACCGCTCTTTAATAGCTTTCTTTTTTACGGCTTTTTCCTAGGGGAAACTCACACCCTTGAACCCGCATCTACACAAATGACCCAAATGAGCTCTGAAAGTTGAACTATGATGAATTTTATGATCTTCCAAAAGTATATGGATCGATCTAACCATGGATTTACAAGATTGAACTAAAATTTTCCCTATTGGTATATCAATGCACTTACTACACCTTTTGTGTGCAAGATTTATGGAACCTGTTGAGGGATCATCAGGGAATCCTATGGGAAAAGTTGACAAGGGAAAGAAGCCTACTAGAAATCTAAGAGGAAAGGAAGAGAAGAAACAAATGAAGTATCAATTTCACATAGTGGAGTGCACCTACAAGCTCACTTCCAACTAGAACACAGTCTCAAATATAGACTTCAGACACGTAAAAATTGATGAATTCAAGCAAAGGGTGATTGTTAACCCTACTACAAAGGATGCACGAAATATTGAAGGAAGTGGCATTGCAAAGGTGGGTGGCTTCCCTCCCGCATTAGTTTCTCTAGAGTTGGTTATGGCCTGTTGGGACTATTATCACTCTAATAGAAAAATAATTGATAAGGATGGAAGAGTATTGGAAGACTTGTTTACCAAGTCTATTGGCAAGACATTCAACATCCCAACATTCGACAAGATGAATGAAATAGAAAAGGAGTTTGCACAAAACTTGTGGAAGTAGCATCCTCTTGGATGCAAAAGGATGATCAATTAACATTGGTTGAAAGATAAGAGGGTCAACGTGAACAAAGTGCATCATAAGTCATATAGGAGTGATTTCTTTGAGGAGTACCACAATATGGTAACTCTCTTGAGCAAAGTGATGGGATTTCTAACTACTACATTCTTCGAAGAGTGGATTTTTTACTTCATAGAGGAGATCATCTAAGGTGAAAGAAAATTCCACTGGGCCAAGATAATAAGTGACAACCTGCATAGCCAGCTTATGACTGTAAAGAAGACCTCCTAGTTTTATATGACATCATATTTGGTCTATCTCCTCATAGATAAATTCCTATACAAAGGACTCTTCTATGTAGGAACATTGGGGACGAAGAGAGGAGAAATTAAATTTTACAACTGTTATCCCCAATTGCAATACCGAAATTTCAAAAGGGAATGTAGAAGAGTAAATGATGCCTTCATTGGGAATATAATCAGACTCTTAGGAGGAGATTTTGAAAGAAGTGTAACCCACATTACCAAATCTTTCATAAAAGGTTTTGGGTATCTATTTATTCAGTTCCCAAAGTTCACCTACATTAGAAGAGAAGGGTTCTTGGGAAGGCCCTATTGGTTACCGCACTACCCCATGACCTAATTATCCTATTTGAGATCACCCGATAGTTGTAGACTACCCATGCATTGTTGAGTGATAAGAACCAAGCAAGGATCCCATATCCCCTCACATTCGAGCAAGGAATGTACTCTTGTCCTTCCGCTCCATGTGTGGAACACTCAAAAAAGGAGTTGTCAGACTACCATTTGGACCTACATATGGAAAGGGGAAGGGTGGACCCTCATGGAAAATTAAAGAAGCAAGTAGGGAGACAACACACCCATTTCCCTCACATTGAGGATTTTTGGGCCAACTGTAACAATGAAAAAGAGGTGTAGATGTGGCATTACATGAGGATGAATTCTCAATTTATAAAGTCCATTAATCTATTCCTCATGCCCGATCAAATTGTCAAAGATGATAACAATGTGGATGATAGATATCATGCCTTGCTTGAGATTCCCCTACCAGTTATTGGTTGGAACAACGAAGAGGTCACCGACCTCGACATTCTCACTTGACCTATTGAACATAGAATAAGACAAATTGCCTAGCTAAAGAAGCAAGGTGCAGATCTTACATATGGGGAGCTTGAGGATGATCTTGAAAGTGAAATTGATAGTGGAGCTACTGATGAGGTAAAAATAACCTCATTATAATAAAATTTGGAAAGCTTACTTTTTCTAATTCAATCCTAAGCCTGTGCCAATTTATTAAACTTTAGGAGAAGTAATTACTTAATTTAAGGAAAATTATGCTTTCTTTCTTTCTTTTGATCAATTGAGGAAATTATCCAAAGCAGGTTTAATGGGTTGATTTGAGAATTTTTGTAGGGATTAATAGGTCATCATGCGGTTGTTGCAGAAGTTTAGCCAACACGTGCCTCAAGAGTAATGATGTGAACCCACTCCTAGATGCCCGGATGATGCATCGAAGATTTAGTTTCAGTTCTTTAAAATTTTGTTGTTAAAAACTTTATGGCTCTTCTCGAGCCTTCTACATGTTTTAAAGCTTTAAAGACATCAAGTTAGTTTTAAGTTAAGAATTTTTCAATGGCTATCCATGCCATCCTAAATTTAGGATTTAGTTAAAAAGTTATCTATAAAACTATAATTTCATAAGAAGTGAATAAGACAGAGAGGAAGTATCATTATGTTGTTTACATGGTTTTGTAAATCACTGTTAATATGAGTTATCTAATTTTTGTCTATTGGTAAATGTTGAATTCCAATTATGGCGATTGTTTGTAATAAGAGGATTTGAGAATCTATAGTTTATGTGAGTTAAAGACAAAGTAGTAGCCCATGAGCTGGCCACTCGAGAGGAGTTAGCCTAGATAGATAAGTATTTTATTGTTAAGTTATTTTCTTTGTTAAAGGTAAATTATTGTTCAGTAGGAAATAACAAGTTGTTGAAGAGTTGAGTTATTTGTTCCAGAGCACCATTGTTTTTAATTTGTATAGGCTATCTTCCATAGTTGATAATATTCCTTTATTGTTTAAAAGATGTTTAATTGTCTATTTCCTTAATTTTCTATTTTTGTGATACATTAGTCGTTTAGTTTGCTTGTTTCCATGCTTTATAGTTTAGTCATAATGCTTTCTAAATTAGTTGTCTTATGCTTTTTAATTTAGTGTTCCTGGATTTTCTTTGAATAAGATTATTTTTGAGTTAAGAAGTAATGGCTTTAGAATAGACTTGATTTATGTAGTTTGCAGAAAAACTGAAAATATAAAATGGGTTGTTCAAATAATATCCTTCTGCAAACTGCCTTGGACACTGCCCGGTCGACAATTGACATTCAATTATTCTAAAGTAGTAGGACCTAATGATAGCCTATCACTTTTTGGCATCATTGTCGAGGACTTCTTAAAAATCCTTTTTGCTTAAAGTGTTATTAGGAGACAATTTGAATATAAAGTTTTATGCCAAAAATATCTTAGTCGGCTTTCTTTTCTGCATGGTCCGGAAAAGAGGCCCTCACGGATGTTTTATACCAAAGACTCCCCCAAAATACGTACCTACCATACATAGGGAAGCCCAAGGCTTAGATGACCACACTTCTGAAGAATTATTTGAGCCTACTCCACCTGAGGCTTTCCATTATTTACCTGTCGAGCAATTGACAGAACAACCAGTTATTGAGGAAATTATTTTTGAGGAACATACTCTTTTGAACATCATGGGAGATCATAGAGTTGAACCTAACCACAATCAACCTCAACCTCCTAGAACATTTACCTATCTTATTATGTTGGATGCTGATGATGATACTGTCATATAGAACATTTCTTTAGCTTTCATTCCAAGCTTTTGTGGCTTGCCTTCGGAAGACCCTGACCAATTTCTCTTTGAATTTAAAGTCTTATGCCAAACTTATGATTATAAGAATGACAACCAAAATTTGAAGCTTTTCCCGTCAACTTTGAAGGACTCAACAATACACTGGTTCATGGGATTGGGTTCTGGTAGTATAACATCTTGGGAAGAAATGGAGACTATTTTCTTGCAAAAATACCAGAGTTACTGTAGGGTAAGTGATCGTAAGGAGGAGTTGTTTAAGATAAGGCAAAATGAGGATGAAATTTTGGAGGATTATCTCGATAGGTTCCTCTTCCTCTCCAAAAGATGTGGAGAAACGACCATTAGTGTAGAGATTCTCAAAACAAAATTTTTGAAAGGTCTTGATGATGATGCTCGACAAAACCTTGATTTAATTGCAAAAGGTGACGTATCTCAATTAACTCTTGAAGAAATATGTGAGTTTTGTTGAAATTTCTCCCATACTAGGGGAGGAATCCACAAAACTGATCTTTTTAAAGGGTCTAATGAGATAGGTAAGCTCTGTGAAGAAATAGAAAATCTAAAAATGGATATTCTTGTATAGTTGAATACCACCCTAGATGGTATGCAAACTAAAACCCGCAACCCTGAGACTTTGTCAATTTATTGCCCAAGGTGTCAGAATAAACACCTATTGCGTGAGTGTCCTTTGGATAAAGTCAATGTTTGTCAATTGTGTGAGAAAAATTATCCTACAAACCAGTGCGAGATTTTGTGAGATATTAAGAATACTAAGAAAAAAACCATTTAGGTTGAAGAAGAAATACATGTTTTAAACCAACGTCAAGGAGGTAATTTCCCTTATGGAAAAAATCCTAATCCTACATGGAGACCACAAAATAACTAGGCTCATAATCAATGGACTCCATCTTGGAATTAGTCGCCACCACCTCAACCTAACTGGGGAAATCCTTATTGGGGATCACCTAAGTGGACAAACCACACATGGGGCAATCAACAATGGCCAAATCAACCCCAACAACAATGGTACCAACAAAATGCAGTACCCCAATAGAATTGGGCACAAAATCAGTTCTATACTGAACCAAGGAGGAATCAACAACAAAACTTGTTACCTTTAGCTCAGAACCCTCCTTAAAATGAGCAAGTAAACCAACCTCAGCTTCCAACGCAACCGCTTCCCAATCCTAAAAATAATCGCCAAAATACGCTAGTCTATTGTACCGAACATGAAAATGTTACTGGGCTTAATGTGATATACTTCAAAAATGTGCAATTGCGTTTTGGTTGAACTCTTCAACCACCAACCATTGAAGAAATAGTGGAGGAAACTGAGCCTAAAATTCCAACAAGAGACACGTTGTCTAAGCAGGATATTACTCCTCCAGCCAAAGAGCCTTTTTAAGCGGCAAGGGCTACTGACTTGTCTCAGGGGGAGGAGGGTCAGTTCTTAAGTCAACATAAGGAGGATCCTATTTCAAGAAAGAAAAGGATGGCACCATATCCAGAATGTTTAAATTCCATAACTTCGGGAGATACTCCAAAATTATCTTTGGCTACGGAAACCGCGTTAATTCAGGAGATTAAGTAGTTGCAAATTGAAGTTCCTTTATTGCAAGCAATAAAAGAAATCCCTGAATTAAATAATTATGTATCAAAACACCAGGGAGGAAGCCAAAAATGATAAATACCATTCATATTGATGGCTATTAGCTAATTTTCTGTCTGGAAAGACTATTGCCTTGAAATACAATGATCCTAGAAGTCCACTTATAACTGTTACAGTCAATGAGGTAACAATACCAAATGCACTAGTGGATCTAGGAGTAGCTATTAACGTGATGACCATGGATGTAATGGAAAAATTAGGTTTAATTGATTTACATCCTACAACCACAGTCTTACAAATGGAAAATCAGTCCATAGCCATCCCAAAGGGTGTCATTAAAAATGTCCTTGTCAAATTTGATGGATGGGATTATCCAGTTGACTTCCAAGTGATTCAGTCGTTTACACCTAAGGATAGCTATCCTATAATTATTGGAAGGCCTTGGCTGGCCATGGTTGCTGCTAAGACTTATTGTAGGGAAGGGGGAATGACCATTTTGCATGGCCAGGATAGCAAATGCTTGTTGTTATATCCCCCTACTAAGCCTACTGAACATGAAAAAGTTTGGATTGATGAAGCTAAGGAATTGAATGGTTCAGATAGTTTAGCCTCCCTAGCCATGGTGGTAATTAAATAACATGAGGAAGAACTAGAAGAAGAGTTAGTAAACAAGATATCACACCTTGCTATAACCCCGAATGAGGAAGAAATGATGGATGCTCCAAGGATTTTTGGGCATCCAATTGATATAAGTGGAATGGAGCACAGTTATGATACAATGGGAATGTCATGTCCCTTAGCAAATATGATTCCCAGAACAAGTCATTTCTATGAGGATATCACAAGGTTTCACCAACTGTTACCTCATAGTTGTCCTCTTAATACGTTGTTGTGACCTATGTATACTATGACCTCGGTTCATCCTGGAACAAAATCGATAATGCTATTACTAGGAAAAACCTTGAATATCAATAGCTGGTTGATAGAAACTTGGGAGGATAAGTTGTTTAATGTGTTGGTACAAAGATCCAAAGATTTTTCTTGGGATTATATGGACATGAGGGTAATTCACCCAAGTGTTTGTACTCATCAAATTTACACTGACATCAGTATAAGTCCTATTCGCCAGCCGCAAAGGAGACTCAATCCTCCATTACAAGATTTGGTCAAAATTGAGATTGAGAAACTCCTTCGTGCTGGATTTATTTATCCAATCTTTGATAGTAAATGGGTATCACCTATGGTGGTGGTCCCAAAGAAAAATGGGAAGTGGAGAATCTGTGTAGATTATCGAGAACTCAATAAAGCTACTTATAGAGATTATTTTCCCTTACCATTCATTGATCAGGTCTTGGACAACTTGGTCGGGAGGAAGTATTTCTCCTTTCTCGATGGATTTAGTTGTTATAATTAGATATAGGTTGCTCCAGAAGACCAAGAAAAAACCATGTTTACCTACCCTTGGGGCACATTTTCATATAGAGTGCTTCCTTTTGGACTATGCAACGCTCCAACAACCTTCTAGAGAGTCGTTCTTGCTATATTTTATGCTCTCGTTAATGACTGTGTCGAAGTTTACATGGACAATTTTACAGTCTATGGGTCAACCTATGACAAAGCTCTTTAGAACCTAGATCAAGTTCTGCAAGTTAGTGAGGAAAATAGACTATCCCTTAACCATGATAAATGCTTAATAATGGTGGAGCAAGGAATAGTTTTGGGTCATCATATTTCCTCAGAAGGAATAAAGGTCGACCCTAAGAAAATTCAAGTCATCCAATAGTTGACAATCCCTCAAACTCAGACAGATGTAAGAAGTTTTCTTGGACATGCTGGTTACTATAGAAGGTTCATAGAAGGCTTTAGTAAAATTGCAGCTCCTATGTTCTCTCTTTTACATAAATAAGTAGATTTTTCTTGGACATATGAGTGTGAGCAATCATTTGAAGCAATCAAAGAAAAACTTGTCTCTACTCCCATTTTGAGAATGCCAAACAGGATTATTCCCTTTCATATCTATGTTGATGCTTCTGATGATGCTATCAGTGAAGTTTTGGGACAAGAAGATGAGAATGGGGGTAAGTATGCTATATATTTTATCAACAAAAATCTTACTTCAGTAGAAAAGAATTATACAACAACAGAAAAATAATTCTTGGTTGTTGTTCACACTATCAAGAAATTTCATCATTATATTATGGGGTATAAGGTCACAGTTTATATGGATCACTCAGCTGTGAAGTACCTAATGAACAAACCTATGGTTAATGGTCAAATCATGAGATGGCTATTGCTCCTTCATGATTTTAATACCATGATTTTGGATAAACCAGGGAGATATAATGTGGTAGCCGATTTTTTGTCTCAAATCAAACATGAAGAAGATGATATTACCCCTGTGCAGGATGATTTCCTAGATGAAAACCTGTTTGCAGTTTCTGTAAAATCACCTTGGTTTGTAGATATCGCTAACTATTTGGCTTCATCTGAGATACCTCATGGATTCACATCTAAGCAAAAGAAGCAGCTAATCAGGGAAAGTTCCCCATTCAAGTGGATTCATGGAATGTTATTTCGTTGTGGTCCTAACATGATTTTGAGGAGATGTGTAAGAGATGATGAAACCTACAACATTCTAAGGGCCTGTCATGATGACCTGTCAGGAGGACATTACTCTGCAAAGAGAACTTCCCACAAAGTCTTAGGTGTCAGATACTATTGGCCCTCAATGCACAAAGACATTAAGAACTATGTGCATCATTGTGATGAATGTCAGAGGGTAGGAAGACAAAATGTTTCTTCAGAAAATTCGTTGTTGCCTCAGGTAGTCCTTGAACCATTTGAAAAATGGGGTTTAGATTTCATCGAAGATTTCATCGGACCCTTGGATCCTTCCTCTCAAGGGAAACAGTATACATTGGTTTGCACTGACTAGCTAACAAAATGGGCTGAAGTTCAAGCCTTAAGAATAGCTAGGGAGGAGCAGGTTGCAGACTTCCTTTATAATAAAATCTTCCTTAAATTTGGAGCCCTACAAACTATCATAACTGATCAGGGACCCCAATTCATGTCTTGAGTGCTCTTGGCATTTACCAATCATTTTTAGGTAAGCCATAGAAAGACCTCCCCTTACCACCCTCAAGCGAATATCCAAGTAGAAGTAACTAATAGAGAATTGGAAAATATTCTAACAAAAATGGTCTCTTCTAGAAGAAAATACTGGGCCAAGAAGCTCCCTGAAGCCGTATGGGCATACAACATAACCTGGAAATCTACGATTGGATTCAGTGCTTGTGAGCTCATTTTTGGGAAGAAGCCTCTTCTTCCCATTGAGTTTGAGTTACAAACTCTACGAACGGCTATGGAATTAGGTCTATAATTAAAAAAATCCCAAGTTGAATGAGTTCTGCAACTGAGCGAATTAGATGAACTTCCTTTAGACACCATCCATCAAATTGAACTAATTCAACATCAACAGAAGGTATGGCATGATAAACATATTAAGGAAAAGGAGTTTCACAATGGGGACTGGGCCTTGTTATTTGATTCTAGATACAAAGATCATAAGGGAAAGCTCAGGACTCATTGGCTGGGACCTTATGAAATTGAGGAAGTCTTTTCGAATAGAACTACTCGGTTAAAGCCAATTGATGGTGACACGCGAACTCTATTGGTTAATGGTCATCGCTTATGTGTCTACCAAAAGCCAGTCAACAGGGAAGACTTTACAAGGATGGTAGAAATACAAGGTGAGGTCCAATGTGTTGACTCTGCCATGGCAAAGTCTATCCAGTAATAATGTTAGGTTGTTGTTTAAAAAAAAAAAAACTAAACTAAATAAAATTTTGAAAATATACAATAAATGGACATGTATGCTGAGATATTTTCCTTCATTTAATCTTTTGTTGTTTTTGGACTTAGCTAAATATTTTTCATATTTTTGCAGGACTTCTCAAAAAGTAGAAAATAACTTCTGGAGCACCCGCCAAAGATGCTCCGAAATGTTATGATGTCGATGCTCCGGAACTTGACATTTTCAAAGCCCAACGCTCCAGAACTTGTATAGAGCTTATCATGTTGAGGAGGTGTTCTGCACTAAGGTTCAAATTTGTGAAGATTATTTTCCATGTTACTTAAACTTTAATTTCATTGCTGCTCTGGTTGCATCTTTCAGCGATGCTCCAGAACCTTTCATTATGTTGATGCTCTGGCTGCATCTTTCAGTGATGCTCCAGAACCTTTCATTTCATTGCTGCTCCGACTACATCTTTCAGTGATGCTTTGGAACCTTCATTTCATTCTTGTTTCTTTTGCATCTTCCAGCGATGCTCTGGAACCTTCATTTCATTCTTGTTTTGGCTACATCTTTTAGCGATGCTCCGGAACCTTCATTTCATTCTTATTTCGGTCGCGCCACACACCGATGCTCGGGAACTTATGCACTTGTTTCGAGCACGTTGACCAAAATACGTGCTCTAGAACTTGTTCGTTTGCTTTTCGCCACCATTTTCAAAATTTTAAATTTTTTGCGATTTTTCCACGAGAATATCCAATACATTTGTCTTTCTATTTTTGCTTTAGTTATAGGTAAGCCACCCAACTTCGTACTCCTCATTGATAGCTTCGTCCCCCATAGAATTTTGCACCATATCATAATAACTCTGACGTCACTTCAACCAATGCCTTCACCTCATCCTGTCAAATTTGTGAGGTTTAAGATCTTTGAACGATCACGGAACGAGGGTAAGTATTAATTTTTTCTTTAAATGGGTAGTTATTTTCAAATAAAGAATAATTAATTGGCACAAACCTCACTTCCAATTTAGCAATTTATGGCACCTGGTGATCAACCACTTGTATGGAAAATCCTTTCGCAAACCTCCAAGCATATTGGAAATCATTGAAGCAGAAGCTACAAATAAAACAAATAAGTAATTCCAAAGGTAATATTTTCAAAAGGAACCTACGTGGGAGCTTTGTGCTAGAATTGAAATCTCTTGCAGAGTGTGAAATCAGGAAATGGGGGGTGGAAAAAGAAAGGCAGAGCCAGATTCAATAGAAAAATTATTGGGATTGAGTAATATCTCCAGATTGTTTGAGGAAGCAGGGTGGTTAAACTTCATTAGGAAATTTGAAGGCCATAATGAAAAGCTGGTAAGATCCTTTGCTGAGAACTACACAAATGGCGAAGTGGTAATTCAAGGAAAGCATTTCAAGGTAAGCTCTAAGATTATTTCTCGCTTATCTGGATTAGAGAATGTAGGAATAAATATAAAAGAAACCTCTCAAATAACGTACTAGAAATTAGCTGAATTATTTTTTAGAGAGGGAGACCCATATCCAATTGGTAGTAATAAGTACCAAGGGACAAAATAAGGGATTCTAGAGAACTTCCATATTAGAACCCTGGGGTACTATCGTTGCATGGATTATAAAGTACTTTACTTGTGAAGGTCAGCTTACCATAGTTGTAGGGCCTGCCTTTCGTATGTTGACCCATTTATGTCATGGAAAAGAGGACCTGGCTCTTAAGGTTAATATTCTTTAATTCTTGTGTGATTCCTTAAATACTTCCATGGAGAGGTATAAAATAGGGTCTGAGCCTTTGAAACACCACAGGTTAATTCAACTAATCTGCAAGTATCACTTCCGTAAGAAACCTGAGGGGAAATGGGAAATTTTTTTAGAGAAAATGGAAAAGCCTGCAATTGCAAGAACCATATAATTAGGGGAACCATCCCAATAGGATATTCCATCATCCAGAGCAACTTCCCCTAGGGCTCTCTGGCTCCGAAAGCTCTTAATCCTACCAATCCTGGTGAGGATTTTCCAGACCTCTGCGGTGATAAATTCAAAACCCCTGACCTGCAAGAACAGGTTGATATTGTTTATTCTGACACAAGTAAACCAAGGGAAAAAAAAAAGGAAAAGTCAAACACCTGTCATTTTCCAAGAATCACCTCCACTCAGAAGAAGTAAGAGGTTGGCTTCTGAATTTTCTGAAACCCCAATACAAGGTAAAGAGGGAAGTTCACAAAATAAAAAGCCTAAGTGGCCACAAGAACCCATAGAAATTTCAGAGCAAGCCAATGAAGACAAGACACCCCTAAAAAGAGAGGATCCGGATGAAGTATTTCCTTTCCATTCTGCACATATAGAGGAAATTTTCAATGATGGAACTCAGGGCAAAGAACCTAAAGGGGATTACGGTATGCTAGAAAATTTTTCACCCATTGTAGATAAAATTGTTGAAGCCAGTTGTGCTAGTGCTGGATTAGAAAAGTATAAACTAGAAATTGATGATTTACAGAGACAATTGTCTAAAAATAATGAAATTATAGAATTGTAGAAAGAGGAGTTGGTTGTACAAACTGCTATAATAAATAAAAGGGATCAGGAAATAAGAGGCTTGAAGCTACAATTGTAGGAAAAAGACTCAAACATCTATAAGTTGCAGGAACAAGTGCAAGAGCAGTACGAAAAGCATAAAACTAATAGTGAGAACATTGCACAAAAAGATGCAGAAATGGGAAAAATAGAACAGAATTTTATGCTCATGCTCTTAGCTTTCAAGGAGGAAAAAAAATAAAGAATGAGGATTTGAACACTTCTATCAGTAGAGTAGTTCAACTAGAACAGGATCTAAAGGAATGCACTATGAGACCCCAAACTAAGTCCAAAGCAATTCAAACTGAACCAATTGTAACTGATTGGTTCCAAGTTTGCATTTCACCTCTGCTAACAAAATGGATGGAACAGTGTTACTTCCTCATAAATGTCCAAACTAAAAATCATAGGCTAAAGAAAGACCTGGTGCTCCTCAAGGAGTCATTTCATAAATCCTACAGAGGAAAGTAGGATGCCTGTCAACTTGTGGACTTTTTGTTGAATTGTAGAAGACCATCGAGAGTTTACTCAATATTTTTGAATGAACAATGGCTGAGATGGAAACTTCTTAGGATCTATAATGATCAACCTTATAAGCCTAATGACAAAGATTTTGTAAAAATATTTGTAGAATCAACTCCTGAAGACCAGGATTTAATTTTTGAATTCTTTCTGCATGATTTTTTATTAGAAAATCATAAAGATTTCTTTATTAATTTGTTTGTTGGAGAGGTAGAATTGAGGGAATTTCTCTCAACTATGATAAATCAAATTCATTGGAAAGATCAAACAAAATAATTTGCACAGGCAGAGAAAATAGTGGGTCTCCAAATCAGGTCCCCAAATTCAAGGCCTGATGGGTTCAAAGCTACATTTTTGTCTCTTCTTGTTAATGAAAAGATGAAGGAAAGGTATGACAACAACCTCAAGCTGTGTTATGAAAATTTCATGACAAATGGATAGAAATTAATTGGCAAAGCATGGCATGCATGCAAGGAAAGGTTCACCCCTCTTCTAGCTTATTTAAAGAAAAGAGAAGTTATTTCTCCTCTAAACATCAAATGGTCATTCAGAAGGGCTGATGCTCTAATTAAAATTCTAAAAACACTAAGAAAAAAATGGATAAGAATGAAATGTAGGCCCCCCTTGCTACTTAATCCACCCCGGCTTTTAATATTTCCACAGATCAGAATGATAGACTCTTTAATGAGTGGAGAAAGAGTGTGATGTTCCATAGAGGGTTCATTCATAACCCTGAAACTTTCAATGCATCACCCAGGGAAACAGATGATCTCAGTACTCTTTATGAAGAATGGAATAGAACTCAAGGGTTTAACCATGGAGCAAGAGGACCTGCCAGAAATTAGGTAGGGGAGGAAATGATGAGGTAAAAATAAACTCATCATAATAAAATCTGGAAAGCTTAATTTTGCTAATTCAATCCTAATCCTGTGCCAATTTATTAAAATTTAGGAGAAGTAATTACTTATTTTAAGGAAAATTATGCTTTTTTTCTTTCTTTTGATCAATTGAGGAAATTATCCAAAGTAGGTATAATGGGTTGATTTGAGCATTTTTGTAGGGATTAACAAGTCATCATGCAGTTGTTGCGGAAGTTTAGGCAACACCTGCCTCAAGAGTAATGTTGTGAACCCACTCCTAGATGCCCGGATGATTCACTGAAGATTCAGTTTTAGTTCTTTAAAAATTTGTTGTTAAAAACTTTATGGCTCTTCTCGAGCCTTCTACATGTTTTAAAGCTTTAAAGACATCAAGCTAGTTTAAAGTTAAGGAAGACTTTTTTAATGGCTATCCATTCCATCTTAAATTTAGGATTTAGTTAAAAATTTATCTATAAAACTATAATTTCATAAGAAGTGAATAAGACAGAGAGGAAGTATCATTATGCTATTTACATGGTTTTGTAAATCACTGTTAATATGAGTTATCTGATTTTTGTCTATTGGTAACTGTTGAATTTGAATGATGGTGATTGTTTGTAATAAGAGGATTTGAGAATTTGTAGTTTATGCGAGTTAAAGACGAAGTAGTAGCCCACGAGCTGGCCACTCGAGGGGAGTTAGCCTAGATAGATAAGTATTTTATTGTTAAATTATTTTCTTTGTTAAAGGTAAATTGTTGTTTAGTAAGAAATAAAAAAGTTGTTGAAGAGTCGAGTCAGTTGTTTCAGAGCACCATTGTTTTTAATTTTTATAAGCTATCTTTCGTAGTTGATAATATTCCTTTACTATTTAAAAGATGTTTAATTGTCTATTTCCTTACTTTTCTATTTCTATGATACATCAGTTGTTTAGTTTTCTTTTTTCCATGCTTTCTAGTTTAGTCATAATTCTTTCTAAATTAGGCGTCTTATGCTTTTTAATTTAGTATTCCTAGATTTTCTTTGAATAAGATTATTTTCGAGTTAAGAAGTAATGGATTTAGAATAGAATTGATTTTTGTAGTTTGAAGAAAAACTAAAATTATAAAATGGGTTGTTCAAATAATCTCCTTCTGCAAATTGCCTTGGACACTGACCGGTCGACAATTGACATTCAATTATTCTAAAGTAGTAGGACCTAACGACAGCCTATCAGCTACCACAGGATCCTCTGGTGAAGCTCCCAAGTCTCCACCAATCACGAAATCTAGAAAGAGGAAGGATGCACCTAAGCGCAAGCCTAAACATAAGGTGTATTCCATGAAGGCGACCAAGGGGTAGCCATCAAATAGGACAAAGAGAACAGGTAAATTTATGCTTGAAATGCCTACTATTCAAGAAGAGTAACATCATGAAGAAGAAGAAGAAACCAAGTAGCCTCATTCACCACCTAGTGCTTCCACTCTCACTACTGTTTCTATCACAAATCCTCCACCTTCCACTTCCAAATCTCTACCCATCTTGTCTCCACCCACTATGGAAATCTCAGTCCACATCACCTCCACCGAGCCAAATGCTCTAGTAATGGTATTGGACTCTTCCTCTTAGACCACTTCCCCACTATCATCTTCCTTGCTCCTGCCTCCATTATTTAATCTTTCCATTCTTCCACCATCAATTCCCTCAACCTCTATGGCACCATTCGTCTTGCCATGAGCCTTCACAACATACATGCAAAACATGTATGTTGAGCTTTCTATGGTAATCCTTAACCCCAAGGTCCAAGAATTAATGGTGAAGCTTGATACTGCTTTGCCTCTCCCTCTACCATTGACCGAGCAACCCAACATGGAGGCCAAAATTTAGATCTCAAAATAAATGGAAAGACTTACCATAGAGCAACACAAAGAGACCATGAGGGGCATAGCTGATGAGCTTGAAGATTCTAATAAAGAGGATTACTTTGAACATTTAGAGTGCAGATTAAGTATAAACTTAGACAAGCTAGCTTTTGATGAAGAAGGACTACAAACCTAAGGTCTTGATGAGCACTACAAAGTAGAGACATTAGATTAGGAGAAATAAGAAGAGACACTCCCAGAGGAGCATCACTTTGAGGAAGGGAAGATAGACATGGATCCAGATGTAGAAATACTTGAGGAGCCTCCACGAACTGGACAAGATAAGGGCCTGATACAAGATGAAGTACCTCCATAAAGGGAGGGAGATAAACGTAAAGAAGAAGAGAAAGATGCACAAGAAAAGAGCTCTAGGCCCCAGTGGAACGTTAAAATTGAACGTGAAGAAGAGAGGGTGTTGCAAGGAGAAAGTATCGTGGAAGAAAATGTAGCCTCCACCGAGCATTACAAAGAGAAAATCAGTTAGGAGGGAAGCTCAAATGAAGAATAAAATAATGATGAAAAGGCTACTAGTGATGAGGAGGATCAACCATAGAATGAGAAAGAAGAAGAAGGTGATCATGAATCATCAAAAGGTCAAACAAAGGTTCCTATATGGGTGGAATAGTAATTAGAGAAAAAGGCTCCAGTGGTCATTGATCTAAAGGTGAGGCTAGAAGAAATTCTAGCCAAAGCCCAGATAAGGAACTGAAAGGAGAAAAGGCCTAAAATTC
Source organism: Sequoiadendron giganteum (assembly GCA_007115665.2). Lineage (NCBI taxonomy): Eukaryota > Viridiplantae > Streptophyta > Pinopsida > Cupressales > Cupressaceae > Sequoiadendron > Sequoiadendron giganteum. Next base: position 74,075,380 of record CM021100.1, read on the forward strand.
AGTCACATATTATAGTTGATGCTTCTAGGTCTCGAATGCTACAAATTTCCACCCCAATAGTCGGTAAAGATGCGAGAACCATTCAAGGGTAGGATTACCATATATCCATGATCAACCTAGGCCCAGCCTCTCACGAGCATAATATCGATGATCTCCAAGGGTCAGTTTCCACCATCATAAAATAGATGAATAAGGACCAGTCCACTAAAGAAGAGTTGAAAGCACAAGTGAAGGACCTCACTGCTTACATTCAATAATGGACCTCCACAGAGGAAGAGACTCTAGGAGGATCCTTTGTGCCGACTCTCTTGTCCAAAGAAGAAATAAATAAGATGGAAAAGGGGAGAATTGGACTAAGTTCATTGTGGATTGGCTCAATAGGGTCCTATACAATGGTGAAATTTCCAAAATTTATAAAATTCCCTTTGTTATTACTAACAAATCACATCAATAACTGAGTTGTTTTTGCAATTCATGACCTGACACCCAAGAGACCTTGGGGTGATTTTTTGAAACTTATTTGAAGAACATTACCTTTGAAGAGAGATAGCATACTTGTGTGCTATTTGTGTTGAGAAAGTGCAAAAACACCCATCAAAAATAATCTATGTCAAAGTTAGTCAAGATCATTACCCGTTTGGCCATTCCCCTAGTTAGAGTTGCTTTTGATAATAGGTATTTTAATGGGTTGATCTTTGCAATAATCTTGGTTTGATGTGATAGCATGTAATGTCTAAAATTTTTTGAAGAAAAAAACACCACTAAGCATGCTTTCTCAATGCATGACTAGTTCATTTCATAGCTCACCAATTTCCTGTTGATGTAATAGATAGCCCTTTCCTTTCTATTTTTATCATGTTGTGCTAGAAGAGCACCTAGTGTTGCTGACGTTGTTGAGATATATAGGATCAATGGTTTGTTTGGTATTGGCAGAATGAGTACTAGAGGTATCAATAGGTAGTCCTTGATATGCTAGAAAGATTTATTGCACTTCTCATCCCACTTGTAAGTTATTCCTTTATGGAAAAGATGCAAGAAAGGGTGAATTTTATCTAATAATTTTTCTATGAATCTTCTGATGGACTACAATCTTCCTTGTAAACCTATCATCTACTTCAATTTTTGCAGTGGTTCCATGTCGAGGATGGCTTATACTTTTCCTAGATCAATTTTTATCCCTCTTTGTGATACGATGTAGTCAAGAAGTTCCCTGATGTAACCCCAAAGACACTTTTTTGGATTCAGTTGTACCTTGTATTCTTTGATTCTATCAAAGATGGGTCCCAATACTTCTATGTGCTCACTCCTTTTCTTTGATTTTTCCAAAATATTTTCCACATAATCTTTGACTATTTTTTGGATCATGTCATGAAAGATGAGGGTAATTTCTCTTTGATAGGTTGCTCCTATGTTCTTCAACCCAAATAGCATCATGTTCTAGCAATATGTTCCCCATGGAAAAGTGAATGTAGTTTTGTTTTGATCCTCCTTGGTGATCATGATTTTATTATAACCTAAAAAATTGTCCATGAGTGAGAACATTTCATGCCCATTTGTTAAATCCACGATGATTTTGATGTTAGTAAGAGGGGAATTATCCTTGAGGCATGATTTATTTAAGTCTATAAAATCCATGCATATTTTGATGCCCCCAGTGGGTTTGGAGACTAGCACCAGGTTGGAAACCTACTTAGGATAATATATGAATCAGATGAATCCAATGTCAAGGAGCTTTTGTAACTCAGGTTTCACTAAAAGTGCTATTTGAGGGTGCATCTTTCTCAATTTTTTCTTCACTGGTTTTGCTTCAATATAAATTGCTAAATGATGCACAACCATTTCTAGATCAAGCCCTGGAATATCTATGTATGACCATGCAAAGTTAGCTCTTCACTCTTTTAGGAATGCTACTAGGTTTTTATGTTCTTCATCCAACAAGGATTTGGCATAGAAAGTGATCTTGGGTGCTTCTTATGTTCTTGAATTGACTAGAGTGGACTTTCTTCTAGAAGCACTGACTTCTCTGGATGCATTGAACTAAGGGGGAGATTGAATCCCTCATCCTTGAGCACCTTAGAGAGGTTTTCACCTTTGGATGCATCCTTTCTTTTTACTATTTTAGGAACATAAAATTCCACATTATGATTTTCACTCAAACATTTGCATGTTGTCCATTTTTCAACTAAAGGATTCAATCATCTCCTCATAGTACACCCATGTGTTTAGCTCTATGTCAAAACCAACATTGTGATATGCCCATAGTAAGTTTTTGCAGAGTCCCATTAATTCGGATAGCGTTTCATTATTCTCGAATAAATCTAGAATTGGTGGTCCTCATTGGTCCAAGTCAATAAGTTGTGGGTATAATAGGGTTATTTCAGTTGGTTTATTATTTTAGGTGAAGGATGTTATGGATATTATGAAGAGAGATTTATTCTCAAATAGGTCAACAACATTGAGGGGGAAGTCATCTAGGGTAGTATCATGCGATGTGGGTAACCAAGAGGAAGCCTCAGCCCTTTTAGAGGAAGTACCTTTTCCAAGAAGGGTAACCTTGTTAGTAGTACATCCTAATCCAAGATTCTTTGGGAATTTCTCAAGAACAATGGGTTCTATAAAAATGTTGTCATTTTGTCCTAGTTTCTCATTCTTGTTATAGCCCCATCCCTTCATTAGCTGCAATCCTTTGTCACCATCTTCCATGGGAAGAGCAAGAACGGGTTGTTCATCTTGATATATAATTTTAGAGACATCCTCCTCATTGACATCTTTTGTTTGAAAATGTATAATATTTAAACTATGATAATTGAATATATTAAAAGTATTAACATTTAAGATTATTAAAAAAATAGATTAATAATAACTAATAATAAATTTGCACAGTATACAAAATTTACGTGGGGAAAATAATTACTGGTAAAAAACCCCACAAAATATCATTTTTTATTATAAGAACACTGACAAAATAGTCTATAAAAAATAGACATAACCTAGGAATATTCCTCTCCAAACTTCTACAGGCCTCATGCAAATTTTTCCAAATTCTAAATATATAATTTTTCATCACCACAAATGGTGAGGAATCCTCCCTTAAATATAGGGATAAAGGTCGGAAAACTACTCGAAAGGGTAGTTACCACACCTTTTCAATGACAACCTTGTTCATAATTAATAAATTAAGAACTATTTAATAGTTCATTAATTTATTTATTATTTACAAGAAATATAAATGCTTTTAAAGCATTATAATAAGAACATTATATATTATAAGGGTTTTACCCCTAATAATAATATGTTCTAACACTCCCCCTTAATATTAATAGGGGTTAAATCCTGTCAATTTCTTTAAAAAGAAAATATGAAGTACCCCAATGATGCAAGTCTTCTTTGACAAGGATAAATAGGGAGAAAAATATATGCCAAAATGAAAACCATGTATTCTAGACTACATGAAGAACATTTTTTCATAATTTAAATCCCAATGTTCTTAAGAGATTATATATATGAGGTCTTCTAAAGATTTTTATTGGAGCCCAGGTCTCCTCAAATTAGCCTCACCCCAGGTTTATAATGCCAGTAGGACTTAAAATAATGCTTTTATAAGTAGAAGATTTATAGAGAGGAGAATTTTACAAGATGCTTGTAGGACTTATTTTGAGGAAATATCTACTAGGAGCTATCATTTTCATGTACACTTCCCATCAATGGAAGCTCCTTGAGGCCAAGCATTGATCTGAATTTGGATAATTTTGCACTGCACAATGGCTTTGTAAAAATGTCTTCAACTTGATCTTTAGTTTGACAATATTAAAGACAAATATCTCAATTTAATAATTTCTCACATATGAAGTGAGCTTGAATTTTAATATGTTTGGATCTCTAATGATACACAAGATTCTTAGCAAGTGCAATGCAATTTTGATTATCACATAGGAGAGTAGTATTAGGATTTTCTTCCATTTGAAGTGCTTTTAGAATTTGGTTAATCCAAATAGCTTCTTTAGCTACTTGAGAGGAAATTTGATATTCAAATTTTGTAGAGGAGAGATCTACAGTTGATTGTTTTTAATACTTCATGTGGTTGCACTTGTTCCAAGTTTAAACACATATCCAAAAATGGATTTTGATCTATGGAATCCCCTACAAAATCAACATCACAATATCCATATATATGTGCATTTTTAGTATGAGTATAGTAAATACCAAAGTTTATGGTGCCTTTAATATATCTTAAAATACATTTTTCCATTTTCCAATGTTAGACATAAGGTTCTTACATGAATTGAGATGCAACACCAACTACATAAGAAATATCAGGGCAAGAGATAGTTAGATAAATTAGACTCCCAATTAATTGTCGATAAAGTGTGGAATCATTTTTTTCACAAGGGGGATGAGATTCAAGTTTTTTAATTTTTGTTTAGGGATAAAGATAGAGGCAAGAGTCCCAAATATTTGAAGATGAGAGATATAATGTTTTTAGTTTGAACACTTTTCTAAGGGAGTTGAAATATGTAAGGCTTTTGTATGAACTCTATTTAAAGTATATATAGCTGTATTCATAGCTTCAACCCACAAGAATTTAGGATTGTTAGAATCTAGTGTATCATAGATCTAACCATTTCTAAGATTGTTCTATTTTTTCTTTCAGTGACCCCATTTTGTTGAAAAGAATATGGACATGTAAGTTGTCTTTATATCCCACATATTATACAAAACTTGTCAAAATATTTATTAATGTATTCAGTACCATTATTTCTTCTTAGATTTTTAATTTTATCATTAGATTTATTTTCAACAAGGGTTTTCAATTCTTTAAAATTAGAGATAAATGGTGGAGATTTTAAATTCTCCCCCCTTTGTGAGTTTATTTTATTTTATCCTTGGCTCTAATTGGTTAGGTTTTGGGTTTTACAAATGATTCTGGGCCATAGTTTTCTTTTCGAGCGATGACTTATTATTAACGGTGGTTGGTCACTTAAGTGTGGTCTTAACCCCTTTTGGTCATGACATTACCAACCCCTCTTTACCTATCCTCTTGGTCTTTTGCGCCCTCACCATATTTTATTTTTCCTTAGTGTTGGTTTGCTAAAATGTTTTAAATTAATCTCTAAAAAATATTTTCAGCCTCGAGGGTCATTTCCCCATCCACCTGACTAGTCCCCTTTTTATGAATAAATTTTTCATATGTGTAGATTGCGTAGCCGTCGGATGGAGTGATCCGTATCTGGATCGTTCCTCGCAGACCCCACAAGGTTTCCTAGTGACATTACTAAAGTGGTGTGAGGCATGTGAGAAGTTGCCGCCTGTTTCATATGACCATGGGGACCATTTCTTATTCATTGACTGATGAAGGATGTTGATGTTGATATTTGTTTTTTTACCAATGCATCGTGGTCGTTCCCCGCTGACATCGTGCAATTAAAACATTAGTTTTAATAATGTTGCGAGGTGTGTGAATTTTTGACGTGTGGAAATCGATGTTGTACAAGGGACGATCGAGGTGGGGCTCATTTCATGTTGAGGTGGTGTCTAGTAGGTGACTTTCTATTCACCTAAAGACTGGTGAACATACGTGGCATTTTCAAACCATTTTGATTCAATATGAGTTGTTCTTATGGCTTACATTGTTTTGGATCAACAACTAGAATTTTAAATAGGTTGATGTTGTACTATAGTTGTTTTATCTAATGCGAGTGAGTAGTAATGGTTGAGTTCAAACTGTGTTGTCATAATTAAATAATAAAATATCAGTGAATTGCTATTTTTGTGTTTTTAGAAGGTCTTATGGTTGCTTGAAGAACAACTATCGATTGCTTCTTGTTATGTTCCTGAAGGATTGTTTCAATTGATTTGCTTTAAAGTATCTTAAAGCTTGTCTTGATAATTGTTGTGGCTTCTTGAATTTTGAAGCATTTTCTGTTTAAAGCTATAGGGTGCGATTTATAATTTTTAGACATATAAAAACCCTCGCTCGAGCTATTCTCTATCTTGTATAAATGGCACCTAAGGCCTACAGCTCTAGCTCTAACTTATTAACACCCTCTACTAGAAAAAGGCAGGAGGGAAAGGCTTTATTCTATGGGCCCTTACTCCAAGATTTAATTGATAAGAAGTGTGAAATTCGGGATGTTGATTTACCATATACTGGATGGAAACTATTCTCAAATTGGTTTGGGAACAGGAATTTGTGTGTTCCTTTGTGTAACCCATGGAAGTTGGATCTTGGTAAACTAGTTGTTACTAATGTCTACTTAGATGTATATTTATTGAAAGATTTTTTTGCAAGGTATGACCCTATAACCAGAGTTGTTAGAATGCACTCTAGCATAGAAATGGTAAAGATAACCAAGGAGGAAATTATAGAAATATTCGGTCTACATGAATGGAGTTAGGATATGGTTGCCTAATCTTGAGGCTTTTAGAGAAGAGTACAAAAATACCAAGGGTTTGTTCAGAACATCTCTTTTGATGCCTCATTTGGCAACCTCGAGAAGATGGAAGAATAAGAAGCAGGTAGTGATTGGTAAGAATGAGCCAGAACCTTTTCTTGTGGACTACTTCTTTACCGATGAAGAGGCTGAATTGGCACTTAAAGGTTCATCCTTTAGTGAGAAGTGGGATTCCTTTGCAATCTGGTCTTTGTCAACTAGATCTAGGAAGCCAGTAGTCGCAGAACCATCTAATTTCAATGGTCACCTAGTTGTAAGAAGAGTTGTTGATACCCCAGCATTGGAGGCTACTAATATGGTAGTAAATGTTGCCAAATTCACTAGGGCAACTATTGAGGATTTGACTAAGGAACGGGATACTCTGAGAGGCCAATACAAAGACATTATTATTGAATTTAATAAGATTCAACAAAGGGTTGCAAAGTTAGAAACTGAATTGGACTCATTAAAGCAACAAATGGATACATTAAGGTCTCAAGGGTAGGCTAGTTCTATCTGTACTATCTCTGACCCACCAGTGGAGCAATCTCAACCCTCTTCACAAGGATAGTCCTTAGCTATTGTTCCATATAATATGGGATAGGTGCCTATTGCAATTGAAAGGGCCAATAGCCTAGGAGGAGGACTCTCTAGGGAGAAATTAATTCAACAAGTTGAGGAGTATAAGGATATTTGCAAAAAATCTAAGAATCAGTAGGGAAGAGAAATTCAGTGATTGTGGGCACTATTTTGAAACACTTAAATAGGAGGGTCTAGGGGAAATTGAATAGTGTTCATGTAAACTATGTTCTAATTTTGCAAGCACTTAGAATTTTCCCAAGAGATAGATATTTGGCCACCCCATTGCTAGATAGATGGAGCCCCAGAATTGACAAATTGAGATTCATGGAAGTAGGAGCAAAAAAACATGGGGATAAGTATCCTATGGTTATATCAACTTATCAATTTGTCAAGGGAGTCTTGGAGAAAAAATTTCAGGGGTATGTTGCCCCTATGGAGTTAAAGATTAAAGGGTTAAAGGCCAAATATGATGGAATGGACTTAACTCCATTGCCACACATTTTGCATAGTCAAGACGAGGTAAAGCCTTTGTAGGTTTGGAAAGATCGGATGAATAATATAATGATTTCTTAAATGCATGAGATATGCAGAAATGCAAACATTGGTATGTTGGAGAATACATTGGAGAAACTGTCATTTGTCATTAGTTTCTTAGAAAACTTTGATAAGAAGGCTACATCTGTAATGGTGAAATATGTGCCCTACCAAGATAAGATTGATCAGGTTATGGATTTTAAGTGGCCATCCAAGGAAGATTTTGAGTTATGCAAAAAGGTGTTCACTGATGAATTTGAGATATGAATACTATCAATGAGAAATGCGTCTTGGTCATGTATAATACTAGTCTGGGCTCATAATTTATATTTGAAAATATGCATTCACAACTTCAAGTATGATTTGTTGAGGTGGAATAAAGTGTTACAACGGTTAAAGATGCTTTCGACATGAACAAATGGCCCTTTGAAGGGTGGTTTCTTTTCTTCCATAACAACTAATGATTATTCTTGTCTTATGCTTTTTCAATCGCATGATGAAAACGTAACTGAATTAGGGATTAGCGGTCTAATGGAAAATGGACATGTGTACTCTTCAGCTTGAGGCTTGTTTGCTCCTTTGTTTTATAAAAGGGAATTTTGGGCCATGAGAAGAGATCTGCTAAAATATCTGAGATATGAGAAATAGGAGTTCGGTAATACAAAGAGTATGAATGTAAGTCCAAGTTTCAAGGTTTTCAGTTAAATAAGAGAACTTAGTCAATTATGGGGTTCTTAGGCATGTTTGTGTTAAAAAATTTGAATGTTTTGAGTCTTTTTTCTCTCCTTTTGTGATACTTTGCATGGATTATTAATGAAATATTGGTCCAAGATGATTTTCATTAATCTTCATTTGTTCTTTACTGTGAATTACATTTAATGATAGCTTTGGTTCAAAGGATCGGTTAAATGCTTTAGTTAATCAATGATTTCATGCAAGCTAACAATAGGATTCATAAATTAGTGATAGAATTAGATGTTGATATATGGATTGTAATGCGATTCATATAGATCATAAGTGCTTAAGATGAAATTTTCCCTATAGTTCAGTTTTCTCATTTGACTCTATGCTTTAGGATATGGCACTGGAACTCTAATTGCATTTGTATTTTCTCATGTCTTATGTTATGAATTCAAGACATTTTATTCAAATATTTCCTATCAATCTACTTTAGTTGTGTTTGCGATTCTCTGCTAATAGAATTCGAGCCTTTTCAAGGAATAGCTAATTTCTTGAAGGATTTCATCCTTTTAGCGTAAATGGGGAATCTATCTATTGTTTATCAATGTGCAAGTGAATTGTTTAATGTTGTATTTCAAGAGCACATTTTAGGGAGTACCCTCCTAGGTCTTACAGAGCCCGAAGTGTAGGAGAATTAACATTATCATTATTCTCGTCAAGTTGGCCAAACATTTCCTATACTTTTATTATTGAACGTGGCAAGTTCGTAGAAGCTCTTGGGAAATACACTTGGGTTGCAGTAAAAAATGCCAACAGAATGGCGACTCTGTTGGGGAAATATCAAATGAAAAGTCTCTAGTGCAGATCTGCTATAGTAAGAGTAATTTTTTATGCTATAGTTGTTTTAAATTATGTGCCTAATTTATCATATTTAGCACATGTGTCTAGTTTTCCTATGTTCTTTCTCAGTGTGTCGGACAATGTTCAAAATCTTGTCCAAAGTCACCAGTGCAAAAGCGAAGTGCAATCACTTCATAATTCCCAAAATTTTGGGTGGTGACTCTGATATCTCGAACAAAAATATTCATACAAAGTAAAAAAATCAACGTGCAAAGGAAATTCCTCGTACACGGAAGGCCATGAAGAAGACTAGAAGCTATGCAAAAAATAATCTAGAGCCAATGCTAGAGCTCAAACTAGGACAGGACAAGAAATGGGTAAAAGTAAATGATTCCCCAAGTAAGTCTATTTTGTCTCCTATTATTTCTTCTCCTACTTTAAATTCCAAAATGAATATTTCTTTTATCAGTGGAGATTCCTCAGAAGTTATTATGTCTAAAATGGATCATGGTAGTTTTCCTTTTGAAATGACTCAAGAAGTTGAAATTGATATGTCTAAAGAGGAGGAATGATGGGGTTTCTGGGAACAGGATAAATAGTTCCCAGAAGCTACAACACCTGGTACTATGTCTATTTTTACTGGACAAAATTTCAAACCATGTGGGACCTCTTTGAATGAGGAAGTGCCTTTTCTTCAAGATGAAGATCAGGCAGAATAGCCTTGTTATACTCCTACTCCAAGTGAGGCAGGAGATATCCTCAAAAATGAAACAGATATAGATAGGGATATGAAAACCTTAATTGAAGAAGAAAAGAGGTCGCAAGAGGTAGAAGACAATAGGGACAAGATAAGAAAAGAGAATCTGGAAATATACTTGGCTAAGCAGATCAAAAAAAATTCTCAAAAGAAGAAAGTTGAAAAGATGAGGGAAGAAGCAGCTAAGAGAAAAGCCTTTGAGGAAAGGAGAGCTAAGGCAGCTACTGAAAGGGCTCGTGAGGTGCCTAAAGCAACAATCTCTATGGGAACCTCTGCCACTCCCACATATACCCATTCTATATCAACTGCCAAAACTTCAGACCCATTCGCTGGATCAAAGAAGGCAACCTTTGTGGACCATGGGAAAGCCCATGTTGATCAATCTAAGAAAAATTCCCATGGTTTTTTCAATTATAAAATCCATGTTAATACTAGTGATGAAACAAATAATGTTGTTGACAAAGGGGTCAAAGCTAATCCTAGGCCATTAGATTTTCCCCAAAACCCCGAGCTCCTAAGATTGCAATTAATAAATGATTAGTTGCAGGTTGATCTAAGAAAGGTAAAAATAGAAGTTGCTAATGCTGAAATGGAAATAAAGATAGCTTTCCTAAAGATGTCTACACCCAGCCCCCAAGCTTCTCATTTAGGGCAGAGCAAGAATGAGTCACTGAGCAAGAATTCTGAAAATAAAATCCCTAAAGGGGGGTGGTGGTAACTAAGATGGTGGAGGTGGATGTGGTCATAAAAACATTAGCTCCTACTCAGAGAATGAAGAGGGAAGCACTGGAAAAGCTATAAAGCAAGGTAGTAGTGAGAAGGATAAAGTGGGGATTATAAGAAAGATGTTGAGCAACAAAGCACCTCCAAAAATGGACGTGGTGGAGGAGCACCCCAAATTGATAGATACAGACAATTGTGTTTTGGTAATATTTGGGGGTACCTGAATCTAGTCCTAGATAATGCACGAAAACATCTCCCAAAATTCACTAATAATAATGCTTTAAGTGGGGAAGACCATTTAAAAGCTTTTCAAGGTTTTGGTTAAGATTTTGAGCTATGGGATGATGATGTAGCAATGAAATACTTTATGCAGTCATTGGTCGAAGATGCTAGAGATCGGTATAGAGGGTTACCTAATGCTAGTATTGATTCCAGAGATTCTTTTTGCAGAGTTTTCAGGGAACAATATGGGGATCAAACTGACCCAAGATTTAAATTAAATTATTTCAACAATATTACCAAGGGGCATAATGAACTGGTTACTAAGTTTAATGCTCGTTTCCAGAAATCTATGACAAGAGTTCCTCAATATTTAAGGCCTAATTAAAGTGCGTGTTTTTTCATGTATTGTAATGCCTATGATGCTAAAATGTGTTATTTACTGAGAGATAAAGACCCTCAAAATTTGAGGCAAACATATAAGATGGTGGTGAACATTGAAAATAATAGAAGAGCTTATGGTAAAGTGGGGAGAAGATAGGATCCCAAAGCTCCTAAAGGCACAAGGAATCAAATCGAGAAGGTTAGTAAACCCACAACTACTGGTGAGAAGATAGATCAAGTCCTTACCCTGTTGCAAAAGCAAGCAAAAAATGACAAGCCTCATTTTCAAAGAAATGAAAGGCCCCCAGGCTGTAGGATTATCCCTACAATACTAATTGGAATAATGGGAAGCCCCTACAAGGAAATCAGAGAAACAATCAAGTTCCACCCGATCCTTTACAAAATAATTATCTAAATGCTACAAAAAACTTACCATGGTGTGAGGTGTGTGGAATGCCACATTCCCCCCAACAATGTGCAGTAGCACAATCAATGGTAGAATCTCAGGATAACTAGGGAGATGCTCAGTCTCCCCAAGATCAGGATACAATGACTAATGTATTACTAGTACCAGCTGATTTTGCCTATGATGATTACTCCTCAGATGATGAGCCTTGTGGTGGGGATTTTGATATTCAAAGACAACATAATGATGTACACCACTAGCAAGTGTTTTCAAATGAAGAAGACAATGATGATTGTTTTGTGAATGAACTGGAGGTGGATAATATTGTTTTGAGAAGACCTTCTGATGAAGAAATTGAGAAATACACTATTGCTCTAGTTGATAGGGCAAGGAACAACATACAATTGAGAAACCAGACTATTCCATGTGATTAAGGTAACCCTTGTAGCCTATTCATAAAGGAAAAATATGTAAATGGAACAAATACTAGTTTAGAGGCTAAGAATATAGATTCAAAGCCTAAGGAAATAAGGGAGCCTAGAATATGGGCAAAGAAGGTGGATAAGACCAAGACAAAGAGTAAATTTGTATCCCAAAATTAAAAAGACCATAATCAACACTCTACTAATGATGAAACTCCTAAGGGAAAAGAAAAGGTGATTTTTGAGAACACAAATTTTCCTGAATTACCAAAGTACACTTCAATAGATATGTTCCAAGTACATTCTCAGGTTAGGGTTATTGTTCCTTTCTCATAAATTATGCGAATAGACGAACATAAGGATAAAGTTGTTGCACTTATTAATAGTATTCCTACAAGTAGAAAGAGTAAGATGGTTTTTGATCAGATAGATTCAAAAGAGGATCAAGAAAAGAAAAATTTGTGGAAGAGATTAACATAGAAAGCCCAAAAATATACCTAGGAACTACTATTACAGCTAACCCCAACCATGTCAACCCATTTTTCTTAAGCCTGATTATTGATGGAAATTTTTTGAGAAATTGTATGATTGACTCAGGAGCCTCTAACAATGTGATGCTAGTGAAAATAATGCATGCAATGGGTTTAAAAGTAGACAGTACATATGGTAAATTTTATGCAATGAATTCTTGGGAAGTGCCTATCATAGGTATTATAAATGATGTTCCATATAGACTGGCACCATTTCTCGAGAAAGAGCTACACATGAGTGTTACAGTGGTGGATATCCCACCTACTTATGGCATGTTGCTATCTCGGCCTTAGAGAGCTTCAATAATTGGGAGCATACAATGTGATTTGTCTTTTTCTACATTTTCTATTGAACACAAATATGTTAAAGTAGATAGGGAAAAGAGAGCCCCTCACATGATTGAAAATGTGGAGGAACCACTAGAGCCTATCAGAATCAACTTTGCGGAAACAGATCTAGAAAAATTCTATGTTGAGGAAGATAAAACAGAAGAAGAGATCCAATCAAGACCTATCGATAAAGAATTACTGAAAATATCATCAGAGGGTGACTTATGGATAATGCATTTTGATGGAGCATGTTCAAGAGATGGCTCAGGAGCAATAATTTTCTTCACTTCCCCACAAGTTAAAACATTCAAATATTATTTCTTGTTGCAATTTTCCTGTACTAACAATGTCGTTGAGTATCAAGCTCTCATACTTGGTTTGAAGATAGCTTCAAGGCATGGTATTAAGGTGTTAAAAGTTTTGGGAGACTCTGATTTAGTTTTTTCCCATATTAGATCTTGCTTTGTAGCTAAAGATAAAATACTTAGGCAATACATAAATGTAGTGTGGGATACCATTGAAGGATTTAGTGCTTTTGGTATTGAATGGGTCGAAAGAGGACAAAATTCTAAGGCTGACTTGTTAGAAAACATAGTTGTTAAACTTGATGATGTCACCTTTGGTGGCATGTCACAAATAGAAGTGCAAACCAGACCTATAGTACCTTATAACATCTGCAACTGGCAGGTGTTTGATGATGACATAGGAATTCTGAAATTCTTGCATTGTGTGGATCAATATGAGAGCCAGGAAATTGATTTTGGCTCATTTGTAACTAAAATTGATGGGAAGGAAACCCTATTTGGGAATGAGGTGATTCAGCTCAAAACAAATACCATCCCTCAGGGCTTGGTTGCACTTGAAATGGTTTTTGAAGGTCTGGATATATCAAATACTAAGCAAGTACCATCTCATAAGGAAGATCTAGAAGAAATAAACTTAGGAACAAAAAGTGCTCCTAAGAAGGTTTATGTTGGAAATAAAATGAAGCCACATGTTAGAAGCATGTTGATTACCCTACTTAGAAAATATAGACATGTTTTCATCTGGTCATATGAAGACCTAAAAGCATATAGGGAGGATCTATTCCAACATGAAATCCCATTGAAACCTGATATTAAGCCATTCAGGCAGAAACAGAGACCAATTAACCCTACCTTACAACCCGAAATGCAGGAAGAGCTTGCTAAGATAAGGGAGGGAGGAATTATCAAACCAATTAGGCACTCATCTTGGGTCTCTAACTTGGTTCTTGTTAGAAAGAAAAAAGGGGACATTAGGTTGTGTGTTGATTTTAGAAACTTGAGTGTTGCTTCTTTGAAGGATAATTACCCACTGCCTAATATGGAGGCTATGTTGCAAAAGGTCATAGGATGTGAACTGCTATCCATGATGGATGGATTTTCCCATTATAACCAAGTAATGGTCAAAGAGTCTGAGAAATTCAAGACTGCCTTTACCACACCATGGGGGACATATATTTATGTAAGAATTCCATTCGGACTAATAAATGTTGGAGCAACTTTACAAAGGGCTATGGATCTAGCCTTTGCAGATTTTGTTGACCTGTTCCTTGCAATTTACTAGGATGATCTTACTTCCCATAGCAAGAGTGAGGAAGAACATTGTTCTCATTTAGAAAAAAAAATTATTAGAGCTTTGGAATATGGGATATCTTTGAATCCTAGGAAGTGTGCATTCAAAGTAAAAGAAGGAAAACTGCTAGAGCATATTGTTTCAAAATATGGGGTTCAAATTGATCCTGAAAGAGTGGTTGCTATTGACAAAATCACATAGCAAAGAAATGTAAAAGGTATCAAATCTTTCTTTGGGCAGATAAATTTTCTAAGAAGGTTTATCACAAATTTTGCTGAGACTGTCCACCCAATTTCTAAGATGCTGAAAAAGGGAGAAAAGATAGTATGGACAGGAGAGCCATCCAAAGCCTTCTAGGCTATCAAAGATGCTATCAAGCAGGCCCCTATTCTTAATTCACCTGATCACTCAAAACCTTTTCAGTTGTTTACTTTTTCCTCTTTTCACACTATAGCTGGGGTTTTATTGTAGAAAAACAATGAAGGTTTTGAGCAGCCAATTGCATTATTTAGTAAATCATTGCAGGTTGCGGAATTAAAATATGATATAGCAGAAAAGTAGGCATACGCTCTGGTAAAGGCAGTTAATGATTTAAAGCCCTACCTGATGGGAGCAGTTGTTGTATATGTGCCAATGGCTACAGTTAAAGATATTTTACCCACCAAGAGACTACAGGAAGGAGATGTAGATGGATAAATAGAATCCAAGAGTTTAATATTGACATAAAAATCACCAAGCTCGTAAGGGGTTAGGGTTTAGCCAAATTAATGGTTGAAGAAAATTTGGAGGCAAATCAAATAAACCAGATAGAGAAAAAGAATGGTGCACCTATCTATGATATGTAAACTTGTGGTTGGTATAGGAGGATTTTTGAATATTTACAAACAATGCAGTGTCCTGAAGGTATGCCCCTTACTAAGAAAATAACCCTTAAACTACGAGCAATTAGATATGCCATTATTGATGGTGATCTCTGGTGGAGGAACCCTGAAGGTATTATACTCAGATGTGTGGATGCAGATCAAGCTGAGGATCTACTAATAGATATGCATAAAGGAGCTTGTGGAGGCCATTACATGGCTAAGACAATGGCTCACAAAATTTTAAGAGAAGGTTATTGGTGGCCTACTATTTTTTAAAGATGCTCATAGGTATGTCAAAATTTGTGAAGCTTGTTAGAGGTTTGCTGGAAAGTTGAAGTTTTCTGGTAATTTTCCGTTGACACCTCTGTTTGTTTCAGCTCCTTTTCGACAATGGGGTATTGATTTCATAGGAGAAATATCTGAAAAATCTAGTGGAGGAGATGCGTGGATATTGGTGGCAGTTGATTACTTTACTAAATGGATTGAATCAATCCTAGCTAGAAGGGCCACAAGTAAAGTCGTTATTGATTTTTGGACTAATAATATTTTGAGCCGATTCGGGGTACCTGAAAGAATTGTTTCAGATAATGCAATGTGCTTCAAATCGGAAGAATTTTTTATTTTTTGAATCAGTATGGTATAAATATTTCATACTCTTCTCCTTATCATCCCCAAGGAAATGGACAGGCAGAGTCCAGTAATAAGAGCCTGATGAAGATTATCAAGCGTATGATCGAGAAAAATAAGAAGGCTTGGGATTCAAAATTTAAATTAGCACTATGGGCTGATAGGACAACTGTCAAGAAGGCAATTGGGCATTCGCCTTTTAATCTTGTTTATGGTATGGAATCTCGTATACCAAAAAACAATCTGTTGAAGATGTACGAATTTTTCTAGGAATATGATGATGATGTGTGTGATGAAATGCAGCAAAAAATGGAAGAATTGAATCAACTGGATGAAACTAGAAGAGAGGCCCATAAGAGAAATGAAAGATTGCAGCTTCAGGTGAAGTACCTTTATGATAAAAAGGTAGTTGAGAGAAAATTTGATATGGGAGCAATGGTGTTGCTCTGGAATGCAAGATCAGAGGATAAAGGAAAACATGGAAAGTTTGATCCCCTTTGGCTAGGCCCATATATAATTATGGATACACATGGAGAAGATTCATATTTCTTACAGTCACTTGCAGGTGAAGTTCTTGAATTTCCAATACATGGATAGTTCTTGAAATACTATTTCTCTTGAAATAGCTCTTTTTCCATGTACGGTGTATAGTCCTGTAAGTAGTGTATATAGGTGTGTTGTTTTTGTTTTTTCTTTTGGTCTTGTACAAGTCCCTGGTTTTGGTCTTCTCTATATCTGGTCTGCATAACCAAAGATTATGTAATATTTCTATGCCCACAGGGGGCATACATCCCCAGTCGGAGCCACTAGTGGAGCTTTAAATTATCCCCCCTTTGTGAGTTTATTTTATTCTATCCTTGGCTCTAATTGGTTGGGTTTTGGGTTTTACAAACGAGTCTAGTTCATGGTTTTTCTTTTTGAGCGATGACTTATTATTAACGGTGGTTGGTCGTTTAAGTGCAGTCTTAACCCCTTTTGGTCTTGACATTATCAGCCCCTCTTTACCTGTCCTCTCGGTCTTTTGTGTCCTGACCATATTTTATTTTTCCTTAGTGTCGGGTTGGTAAAATGTTTTAGTTTGATCTCTAAAAAATATTTTTGGCCTCGAGGGTCATTTCCCCATCTAGCTAGTTAGTCCCCTTTTTATAAATAATTTTTTCACATGTGCAAACTGTGTAGCCATCGGATGGAGTGATCCATATCTGGACTGTTCCTTGCAAACCCCGCAAGATTTCCTATTGATATTACTAAAGTGGTGTGAGGCATGTGAGATGCTGCCACCTATCGCATATGATCGTGGGGACCAGTTCATGTTCGCTGACCGATGAAGGATGTTGATGTTGACAGTTGTTTGTTTACCAATGCATTGTGGTCGTTCCTCGCTGACCTCGCACATTTAAAACATTAGTTTTAATAATGTTGTGAGGTGTGTGAATTGTTGACGCATGGACGCTGATGTTATACGAGGGACAATCGAGGTGGTGTCTGGTAGGTGAATTTTTGTTCGCCTAAAGATTGGTGAACATACATGGCATTTTCAAACCATTTTGACTCAATCTAAGCCATTCTTTTGGCTTACATTGTTTTGGATCAATGGCTGGCATTTGAAATAGGCTGATGTTGTACTATAGTCATTTTATCTCATGTGAGTGAGTAGTAATGGTCGAGTTCAAACTGTGCTCCCATAATTAAATGTTAAAAGATCAGTTAATTTCTATTTATGTGTGTATTTTCACGTTGAAGAGGAATTTCCTGGTACCGAGCGAAGAAAGTCATATTTGTAATTTTTTCAACCTCACTGTCATTAACATTTTTCAAGTGAAACCGTAAGTAACACATATACCATTTCTTGTGTTTTTAGAAGGTCTTATGGTTCCTTGAAGAACAACTATTGATTGCTTCTTGTTCTATTCCTGAAGGATTGTTTCAGTTGATTTACTTTAAAGTATCTTAAAACTTGTCTTGATAATTGTTGTGGCTTCTTGAATTGTGAAGCATTTTCTATTTAAAGATATAGGGTACGAGTTATAATTATTAGAAATATAAAAACCCTAGCTCGAGCTATTCTTTGTCTTATATAAATGGCACCTAAGGCTCGAAGCTCTGGCTCTGAAGCCGCTACTAGGTCCTTTATCCCAGGATATTATTGACTTATTAAAACCCTCTACTAGCAAAAGGCAGGAGGGAAAGGCTTTATTCTATGGGCACTTACTCTTGGAAGGGTTAACTGATAAGAAATGTGCAATTCGGGATGCTAAGTTACCATATACAGGATGGCAATTGTTCTCAAATTGGTTTGGGAATAGCAATTTGTGTGTTCCTTTGTGTAACCCGTGGAGGTTCGATCTTGGTAAGCTAGTTGTTCCTAATGTCTACTTGGATGTAGATTTATTGAAAGATGTTGTTGCAAGGTATGACCCTATAACCATGAGTTGTTAGAATGCACTCTGGCATAGAAATGGTAAAGATAACCAAGAAGGAAATTATAGAAATATTCGGTCTACATGAATGGAGTCAGGATATGGTTGCCATTAATCTTGAGGCTTTCAGAGAAGAGTACAGAAATACCAAGGGTTTGTTTAGAACATCTCTTTTGATGCCTCATTTGGAAACCTCAAGAAGAGGGAGGAATAAGAAGCAGGTAGTGATGGGTAAGAATGAGTGAGAACCTTTTCCTATGGACTATTTCTCTAACTATTTCAAGAGGACAGTTTGTGCCTTATGCCAAGTTTTGGGAATTAGCTTGAAGACTACTCTGCCTACAAATATCATGTACATGGCTATAAACCTCTAGCATCCACGTTTCAATGTGGTATATGATTTTTCCACTTACTTAGCAGAGAAAATGCATGGGGGTCTGGTGGCCCTAAAGGAAGGAAAGAATTGGGTTGGTTTCAGATGGTTTTCCCTATTGATCCACACACTTTTATATATGGGCCAAGCAATGTTTGGGAAGGATATGGAATTAAAGAAGAATGAGGGTAATGTTGAAATGCTTGTCCAATATTGGACTAGGATCCTTGATATGCACAATCAAAAATTTGACTATGTAACGTTCCAAAATTTCTTTGGATCCAAGTTGAAGAAGGCTCTAGTTCGTGATTCCCCCCAGGATTCCTAAAGAGATTCATAGTTTCTTGAGGCCAATGGAAAGAAGGCCTAAATTAAATTTGACACACAATTGGGGAGGTATTATCCCTTATCATAATACAACCATTTTAAGAGTATATGGCACTAATGTCAACCCTTATGTTCTTCCTAGGGAGTTGCGTCTGAGAATTGGATTTTTGGAAATCATGAGACAGTTGGGGTGTGCTCAAGAAGTACATCTACTAGTAGAAAAAAAGAAAGGATCTTTTTTTCTTGAGTATACAACGTTTGCTGATTTTTTTATGGAAAAGGGAGGATGGAAGGATTCATACACATTGCTTAAACATTATGGATTAAAGATTGAACACCCTAGGAATCATGATCCTGAGGGTTTTATTTCTCAAATGAAGGCAAAGCATCGGACTGGAACTTTTGTCCATAATTTCTATTTTCCTGAGGACATTATCGGGAACATTTTTTATCTAGAGATACAAGAAGAGAGAAAGGAAATGCACATTTCCTTTACCAAGATGGTAAAAAAGAAGCAAGAAAGGATACCTGTTTTCAATCCCATACCAAATATCAATGGTGAGTTGAACACGGCTATGTATGTCATTGACAATTTTGAGAGTTTGGTGGGAATTCTAAAGGATGAACGGGTTATGGAAGAAAGGGGAAATTCAAAAACTATTGAGGAGTACCCTGAAGTAAGGTTGGAGGAGAGGCCTACTTATTAGCCCCCAAAGAAGATAAAGTTTTTCTCAAGGAGAAGGGGAAGCAGGGTTGGAGAAGTTGCTAAAAATGTTGCACCATCTTCTTCAGGGCAGTCATTACCAAATATTGTTGATCTGGATTCCCCTCCAAGGATTTCTGATCAGACTTGTCCATCATCACCAAAGAGACAAAAAATTGAAAGAACAAAGGTGGTTGATTATGATGGTGATGAGGATGAAGAGATCATTGTCACTTCTGATGAAATGCATCAAGGAATGCCATCTTTCCCACTTGACACTTCATCAAGTACT
This sequence comes from Sequoiadendron giganteum, assembly GCA_007115665.2. Classification (NCBI taxonomy): domain Eukaryota; kingdom Viridiplantae; phylum Streptophyta; class Pinopsida; order Cupressales; family Cupressaceae; genus Sequoiadendron; species Sequoiadendron giganteum. The sequence continues at coordinate 74,095,420 of CM021100.1, forward strand.
GGGGTAATTGCTTTGAGGTTGGGAAAAGATGAAATAAGGGGAATAACAAATAATGATGACCTAAGGATGGAGGCCTGTAGAGATTTCATGATGGATGACTCTTTTATCTAGACCAATTATTTTAAAGATTTTGTATGGAGGGCACATGTCTCATTGTATGCTGAGAGGGTGGCACAAGAAAGAAGTTTGCACCATGAGCTCCTAGAGCAATTAATTCAATCTAAGATCAGGATGTAGATGAAGGAAAGGTTCAAAGAAATAACACCAGAGTAGGGCCAAGCATTGGTATAGAAGAGTGGAGTATTGTTACTTCCTAAATGGGATATTGTTGATGTTGTGGTGTTTGATACAATTACAAGGGCCAATAGACCACTTCTTGCAACCGATGAAGAGGCTGAATTGGCACTTAAAGGTTCAGCCTTTAGTGAGGAGTGGGATGCCTTTGCAATATGGTATTTGTCAACTAGATCTAGGAAGCCATTAGTCGTAGAACCATCCGATTTCAATGGTCACCTAGTTGTAAGAAGAGTTGTTGATACCCTAGCATTGGAGACTACTGATATGGTAGTAAATGTTGCCAAATTCACTAGGGAAACTATTGAGGATTTGAACAGGGACTAGGATACTCTATGAGGCCAATACAATGACATTATTATTGAATATAATAAGATTCAACAAAGGGTTGTAGAGTTAGAAATGGAATTGGCCTTATTAAAGAAAAAAATGGATACATTAAGGTCTCAAGGGCAGGCTAGTTCTAGCCACACTGTCTGTGACCCACCAGTGGAGTAATCTCAACCCTCTTCACAAGGATAGTCCTTAGCTATTATTCCATATAATATGGGACAGGTTCCTATTGCAGTTGAAAGGGATAATAGCCCAGGAGGAGGACTCTCTAAGGAGAAATCAATTCAGCAAGTTGAGGAGTATAAGGAGATGGTGCAACAAATCTAGGAATTAGCAGGGAAGAGCAATTTGGTGATTGTGGACACTGTTTTAAAACACTTAAACAGGAGGGTCCAGGGGAAATTGAATACTGTTCATGAAAACTATGATATAATGTTGCAAGCACTTAGAATGTTCCCAAGAGATAGAGAGTTTTCCACCCCATTGCTGGATAGATGGAGCCCCAGAATTGAGAAATTGAGATTCATGGAATTAGGAGAAAAATAGCATGGGGATAAGTATCCTATGGTTATATCAACTTATCAATTTTTCAAGGGAGTCTTGGAGAAAACATTTCACGGGAATGTTTCCCCTATGGAGTTAAATATTAAATGGTTAAAGGCCAAATATGATGAAATGGACTTAACTCCATTGCCACACATTTTGCATAGTCAAGACGAGGTAAAGCCTTTGTAGGTTTGGAAAGATCAGATGAATAATATAATGATTGCTCAGACACATGAGATATGCAGAAATACTGACATTGGTATGTTGTAGAATACATTGGAGAAACTGTCATTTGTCATTAGTTTCTTAGTAAATTTTGATAAGAAGGCTACATCAGTAATGATGAAGTATGCACCCTACCGAGATAAGATTGATCAGGTTATGGCTTTTAAGTGTCCATCCGAGGAATATTTTGAGTTATGGAAAAAGGTGTTCATGGATGAATTTGAAATATGAATACTATCAGTGAGAAATGCAACTTGGTCATGTATAATATAGGTCTGGGCTCAGAAGTTATATTTGAAAATATGCATTCTCCTTTCGACTTCAAGTACGAGTTGTTGAGGTGGAATAAAGTGTTACAATGATTAAAGATGCTTCTGATGTGAACAAGTGGCCCTTTGAAGGGCAGTTTCTTTTCTTCCATAACAATTAATGATTATTCTTGTCTTATGCTTTTTAAATCGCATGATGAAAATGTAACTGAATTAGGGATTAGCGGTCCAATGGAAAATGGACATGTGTACTCTTCGGCCTGAGGTTTGTTTGCTCCCTTGTTTTATAAAAGGGAATTCTGGGCCGTGAGAAAAGGTCTGCTAAAATATCTGAGATATGATAAATAGAAGTTTGGTAATACAAAGAGTATGAATGTAAGTCCAGGTTTTAAGGTTTTAAGTTAGATAAGAGAACTTGGTCAATTATGCGGTTCTTAGGCATGTTTGTCTTAAAACATGCGAATGTTTTGAGTTTCTTTTCTCTCTTGTTGTGATACTTTGCATGGATTATTAATGAAATATTGGTCCAAGATGATTTTCATTGATCTTCATTTGTTCTTTACTGTGAATTACGTTTAACGATAGCTCTGGTTCAAAGGATCGGTTAAATGCTTCATTTAATTGGTGATTTTATGCAAGCTAACAATATGATTCATAAAGTAGTGATAGACTTAGATGTTGATATATGGATTGTAATGCGATTCATATAGATCATAAGTGCTTAAGATGAAATTCGCCCTGTAGTTCAGTTTTCTCATTTGACTTCGTGCTTTAGGATATGGCACTGGAACTCTGATTGCATTTGTATTTTCTCATGTCTTGTGTTATGAATTCAAGACATTTTATTCAAATATTTCCTATCAATCTACTTTAGTCGTGTTTGTGATTCTTTGCTAATAGGATTCAAGCCTTTTCAAGGAATAGCTAATTTCTTGAAGGATTTCATCCTTTTAGCGTAAATGAGGAATCTATATGTTGTTTATCAATGTGCAAGTGAATTGTTTAATGTTGTATTTCAAGAGCACAGTTTAGGGAGTACCCTCCTAGGTCTTACAGATCCCGAAGTGTAGGAGAATTAGAATTATCGTTGTTCTCGTCAAGTTGGCCAAACATTTCCTAGACTTTTATTATTGAATGTGGCAAGTTCATAGAAGCTCTTGGGAAATACACTTGGGTTACAGTAAAAAAATGCCGACAATAACCTCATTTTTTTTTTTAAGGTAATATCCCCAAACCATTCTAGAATGATCATCAATAAATGTAAGAGCATATAAAGATCCATTAAGAGAAGGGACTTGAAATGGACCCATTAAATCACTATGAATTAATTGTAAGATTTTGAAAGAAGATAAATTATGTCTTTTGTTAAAGGGTAATGTATGTTGTTTACCTAGAAGGCACCCTTTACAAGTTTCTAATTTGTTTTCAATTTCTTGTAATCCAATTACTAAATTATGATGAGACATTTCATTTAACCTCCTAATATTTAGGTGTCCTTATCTTTCATTCCATAATTGTGTTTCATTTTTTATTTGAGTAGATAAACAATTTTCTTTTTAGGCATTATTAAAAATAAAGAGAACATATTTTTGAATACCATTTGCAATAATAGTTTAATTTTGATCTTTAATGTACCATTTATCTTTTGTAATATAAATTTTAAAATTATCTTTAGTAAGTTTTGAACATGATAGAAATTTTTTCCTTAAGTTTAGAACACACAATGTATCTCCAACAGTTTCGTTAAAAATTCTAAATTTACCTATTCCTTCAGCTTTTATTACTGAATTATCTCCTAAATATATTTTTCACTACAAGGATTACTATATGTTAAAATTGCATGCATGTATGTCATATGTTTATAAAAATTTCATGCATGTATGTCATATGTTTATATGCTCCACTGTGAGGGATCCATTCATCACCAATTGATGTAGATAAGGTAGTATAAAGAGAAACATTATTATTTTGATTTTGATTTGAGTTTAATTTGTAATTTCCATTTTTATGAAAAAAAAATTGTGTGACCTTTTCTACCACAATTTGAACATTTTGGAAAATTGTTTTTTTAATTTTGTAAGAAATTTTAGAATGGCTAAATGATTTGGAGAGGTTTTGATTATTGTTATTATTATTTTTATGCTTTATATATGGTTTTTTATTTTTTTGTTGACTTAATAGAGCCTCTTATGCTTTGAGAGTCAAAGTTTGAATAATAAGAAAAGAAAAGATTGTTGATAAATCGGGAAGATCGTCTTCATTTTGATACTTAAAATTCAAAATAGAAATAAAATTCTTAAATTTTTCTTGGATGTTTATTTGAATTATAAAATATAAAAGTTTATCTTTAATAAGATCATATTTACATCCATCCACTTGAGATTTGATATTTTTTATTTTGACAAGATAATTAATTACTTTTTCATCCCCCATCGGAGTTGTAAATTAATTTTTCATCCCCCATTGGAGTTGTAAATAATTCTAATATTAGTTTTATTATTTTCAAAAACCTAGATCCTTCATGCATAGATTGTAATAAATTCCAAGATTTTCACAAGGTGGCCATGAATTATAATTTTATCCCGATCTTCCATACAGAGTAATTATTTCCACATAGCATGTGTGCTTTATCAATGGTGAAGAAATATGACTCCATTTTAAAATTTGTAGAAATTAAAAAATAAAAATATATATTAGTACATTTTAAAAAGAATATAAACAAACAAATAAATAAATAAGAGAATTCAAAAGTTACCCTTTCTTTATCTTTTGCAATAATAGTCCTAAAATTTATCACATATTAAAAAAATATAACATAAATCATTAAAAAATGTAAACATTATAGAATATATATATATGTATTATGATAAAAGGAATATAAAAAATAATAATATCATACATATGTAATATTTATAACTTAAGTGTAATTTTATAAGAGGAGAAAATAAAATATTATATAGCTTATAATTAAAAAAAATTAAAAATATATTCTACATATAAAATGAAAGTGATATTTAACTTTTAGTAAAAATAAATTAACTTTATTGTGAAAAAAGAATAAAGGTAAAAATTATAATAATTTAAATTTAGTGAAAAGGTAAACAATATTTAACTTTGTAATGATTTCCAAGTTATTAACTTTTATAATTAACTTTTATAACTAACATTTTTTTTTAAATATTAAATCATCATATTTTTATTTTTTCACACAAATTAATCAATATTATTTTATCACCGTTATATCTTTTTCTTTTTCTCCTTATCTACAAATATTAAATTACAACAATTTATATATTTTCTTGCAACAATCTACAAATATTAATTATCATAGTTTAAATTGTTGTGATACCATGTTTGAACATGTATAATATTTAAACTGTGATAATTGAATATATTAAAAGTATTAACATTTAAAATTATTTAAAAAATAGATTAATAAGAACTAATAATAAATTTGCATAGTACATAGAGTTTACATGAGGAAAACCATTACCTGTAAAAAACCCCACAAAATAGACATAACCTAAGAATACCTCTTCAAACTTCTACAGGCCTCATGCAAATTTCTCCAAATTCTAAATATGTTATTTTGGTCACCACAAATGGTGAGGAATCCTCCCTTAAATATAGGGAGAAAGGTTGGAAAACTACTCGAAAGGGTAGTTACTGCACCTTTTCAATAACAACCTTGTTCATAATTAATAAATTAAGAACTATTTAATAGTTCATTAATTTATTAATTATTTACAAGAAATATAAATGTTTTTAAAGCATTATAATAAGAACATTATATATTATAAGGGTTTTACCCCTAATAATATTATGTTCTAACATCTTCTTTGTTCAAATCCCCCCACTTGGTGAAGGTAGTAGCTGCCATCTTTATTGTTTCGGCCTCTTTGTTGATAGGTGTGGGTTTCCCATGAGATTTGGGAGAAAGAGATAGCTCCCCCAACACAAAAGTATCCTTCATTAATTTATATTTTCCACAACCATCATCTTAGATAATTGCTTTGATTTTGGGAATGTTCTGCACAATAGGTGTTTTTTCTGAGGTAGATGTGAGGGATGACAAGTCAACAAATGAGGAGGATGGTGTTAGCCCTTCATCATTTTTAGGGATCTAGGATATCTTGTAAAACTTGGTCTCAAGGTTCTTGTAGTAGTAAAAAGGCTCGGGACCTCCATGGATGGTAACTTCTTTTCCCTCAAAAGGAAACTTTACACGTTGATGGTAGGTCGAAACTATAGCTTTTAGGGCATGAATCCATGGTCGCCCAAGAAGGATGTTGTAGGGGAGATCAATTTCTAACACTTGACATGTAGTTTTTGCAATGATGGGTCCCACTTGGATGGGTAGTGCAATGATGCCTTATGATACCCGCTCTTGATCTTCATATGATCTAATGGTTGTACTATTTTCTTTCTCTATAGTATATTTTGAATAGCTCAAGTTTTTTATTAGTTGAAGGGAAAATGTTCAAATCAGCACCTCCATCTACTAAGACTCTTTTAACCTTCTTTTTATGAATAATGACCTCAAGGCGTAAAGAACGGTTATGAGATGGCTATGATGGTAGGTCTTGTTCTACTAAGGCGAGAGGATGATTAGTGATATGACCTACCATATCTTGGAATTTTTATGTATCAATATCCTCGAGGACGGATGATGAAGATAAATCCTTCTCTAAAATAGTTCCAAGATTGATATTTGTGTGGGGGTCTTCTTAAGTTGATCTAGGAGATTGTACTTGCTAGGGTTAGATGTAGGAAAAGTAGGTTGTGCCCTAGATTGAGATGGGACTCCTTGGATGGTGACTTTTCCACATTGTGTGGTGACTCCAAAATCCACACTAGGCCCTTTTATGGTGATGACGGTGATGACACTATCACAGGAAGTGACTACATTAGAACAGGTATGTTGCACATCTGTGTAATCCTTAGCTTTTCTAGTGTTGTTCCCTTTTGTATGATCTGGAATAGGGTTCTTGTATATCTTAAGATCCTGGTTACCATCTGGTACCTCAAAATATATGGCTTCGATCTCTATAAGATCTTGAAAATATTTGTGAGTATCATACAATTCAATGTTTTGTGTCCTTTAATTTTGTGAAAGTCACAAAGATCATTTTCATTGTACTAGGGAGGTTTATCTTGTGGTTGGTAGTTTTTGAAATTTGGAAGTGTTATTAGGTTTGACTCTACCAATTTCTTCATGATAGTCTCAATACGTTATGACAACTGTGTGTATTTGTGTTTCAAATAGTTGTTCTTGTTAGGGGTTCACCTTAGTTGTGTTTCGGTGTTGTTGATATAATTGTTTTGTTATGGTGTTGTTTGTTGCATAGTTGGTTGAATGTTAGCTATTTGAATTTTTTTGGCCTAGAAGCACTTATGGCCACCTTAGCATCTACCATGCCATCATTTGTTACATTCTTGTTCTTAGCCTGATGCAGGAGCATCCAGTGGTGTAAGGGCAATCCTACATCACCCAAAAATATATTTACTTTCATTTAGATTTTTTTTTAGATGTTTTTTCATTTCTGGATACCCTTGTCGTCGAAGAAGAATTCCCAACTTTCAGAACTGCTTTTCTGCTTTTTCTACTCAACTGCTATTTTTAGCAGGTATGAATTTGAAGGCGTGAGGAGACAAAAATTTAAGGGAAGCTTCAGGACATAATATTAAACACTTTGGTGAAAGAATCGGATCAAGAGCATTTCCGGTTCAAAAGTTATTTAAGTTTCAATTTCTGCTTTTTGCCTTATGAAATCTTCGGAGCTAATTTTGAGGTACTTAGAGGCTCCGGATGGGCCTAAAAAATTGGCGGAATACGAAAGTGGTTAGCCTTTAGGCCCCACTTTCCGGCAAGAGATCTTCGCGAGAGCTTTCCGAAAAGGTATTATCATTGAAGATCTGACGGTTAGATCTTGAGTTAGGGCTTCCGAAAGTTGGTGCATAATTTGAATCCCGTTTTTGGCTCCAAACAAAGAAACGGGCTATTTATGGGCGAGTTACTATTTCTTTTAGGCAGTTTTTGGGGAAAGAAGATCGCATGCTGCGAATAGGGGAATTTTGGTAGTTTCTTTCTGTAATTTGCATGTATTGCAAAAACTGGAGGATTTGAGATCCTCTGCATGTAGGAATTTCATACTTTGAAAATAATAAGATTTGTTAGTTTTTCTGTGTGATTTTCTGTGTCTCGGGTTGCACCCTCATCATAGCCTAGACATGAGGCTTGCCATTTGAACTATTTGATGGGCGATTGTCATTGTATGCTTGAGTATTTCCCTATGAGATTAGATATCTCTCGATGTTAAGGGCTCTAGGGACAAGCTCATCATAACATGTAATGCACTGCATATTTAAGTGGAAGGATAGATTTGGATCTATATTTTCTATGATAATCCCCACATGTTGTTCATCGAGAATTTTCCACTTGCTCTTACTAGCTCTTTGCCTCCATCATTGCAAGAAATTAGAAAAATATTCTCCTTTTTTGTTTGAGAGTGTACAAATCTTCTAAGCGTACATCCATGTCAAGATTAAAGGAGAAGTGATCTATGAATTTGTTGATGATTTCTTGGAAGGTTTTGATACCTAGAGGCAATTGAGAAAACCATTTGATGGTTGGGCTTGTCAAGCTTTGTGGAAAGAAGCGCATCAAATAGGATGCATTGTAGGTGACCTCCATGCACATGATGTTAAACGCTTTGATATGGTCCATAGGACTTCCTCTACCTTTGTATTTATCAAATTTGTGGATTTCAAAACCAGGAGGGAATGGTACCATTGCGATGTTTTGATCGAATGGATAAGGACTTAGGTTCTGTGTATGGGGCTTCATCATCTTTCCCATCCAGAGATCCTACATTTCTTGTGTTAACACCTTAAGTTATAGCGCTACATCATCTTGTGGGTTTGGTGGAGCAACATACATTGCGTATTGTGGGATGGTGGATGGATTGTACGTGGGATTTTGATATGATAGGATATGGTATGGTTTGTATGGAGGTGTGGGATATTGTGGTAATTGTGGTTTTGATGTATATGTTCCTAACATGTTTGTATTGACAATGTTTTATTGCAGATTATAGTAGGAACCTTGTTGTTGTTGTTGTTGGACATACTATTGAGCTAGTAACTCTTATTGTTGTTGTTGGGCTTGTTGTTGTTGTTGGGATACTGAGGCTTGTTGTTGTTGTTGTTGAGCCACTAGGCCTTGTTGTTGGGATTCTCGTTGTTGTTTTTGTTGTTTTTGTTGTACTTCTAATGTTGCTTGTTATTGTTGTTGTGCTACTAAGGCTTCATGTTGTTATTTTTGTCGTTTTTGTGCTGCTAAGGTTGCTTCTTGTTGTTGTGCTACTAAGGTTGCTTGTCATTTTTGTTGCTATTATGTTGCTAAGGTTGCTTTTTATTGTTGTTGATGTTGTTGTTCTACTAAGGCTTCTTTTTTTTTTGTTGTTTTGCTACTAAGGCTACTTGTTGTGCTACTAAATCTACTTGTTGTTTATATTGGATGGCTTGTTAATAACCTATTATGCTTGTTGTAAAGCTAAGGCATGTGCTTGTAATATAGGATTAATTAGTTATTGGTATATTTGTGATGATTTTATGTTTTACGCTAGTAGCAGTTCATTGATAAGAGGTTGGGGGTTCCCTTGGTTTAACATTCCTAGTAAGATGGTGGATTGGGATGGAGGAATGTAAGTTTGAGGTTCCATTTAATTTTGTATGATGTGGGAGATTGATGGGAAATATGGTGATGGTGTCATTAGTTATTGCAATGTTAATGATGCATTAGGACCTTGAATTGATTGATTGAAAATGTTCCCTTGACCGATGTATTGGGGGTTTCCTTGTGTTAGGGATATGTAAAATGTATTACCCTGGTTGTTGGGGTTCGTGACCAATGGATTCTTTTGATTTATGTTGATGATGGATGGGATGGATGTTTTTTGTGAAACCAATGGTGAGGATGAACCAATGGGTTGGTTGGATAAAGATATTCCTATTTGTGTTAAGGGTTGATTTTGCATAAGGGTGTTGGCATTCCCTTATTGGTATATTTGTGACACTTGGCCTATACTACCTTGTGGGGATGGATGAAGATGGGTGCCCTCGATATGTTGAGGTTACCATGGATCCATGAAGTTTAAGTGGTTTTTTTTATGCAAGGGGTGTTCGAGAAGGGTAGGAGTGCCAAATTTTTGTGTCCAACTAGTGGATGGATTGGTGTTGAGAGTACCCATAAGTGTGTTTTTTTCAAATGGAAGAGTATGGCCAAATTCATTAGCAATACTAGCTGCAATACTAGGAATGGATGTTTGATTTAGCCCTAGTGATGGAGTTTTTAAGCCTTGTGTCAAAGGTTGCACAACAAAAGATGAGGAAATTGGAGCCATGTTTTCTAAGGTTTGGTGTTCTTGTTTGTATTCCATGATTTCTTCCTTAGTAATCTCAAATGGGTTGTTTGTCACATCTTCTATCTCATATGGTCCTAATGGAGTCGAGGATTATTTTGATGGGGTAACTTGACTCCTTGGATCAAATTCTCGAGGATTGGGATCACTTGAGGTGAATTTGACTTCGGTTTTCTCCATGATTCTCTTGTGTTGTGATCTTGTCTTTACCATAAATTTTGGGTCACCTATCGGAAAGTTATGTTGAGATTTGTAATTTTTAAACTCTTTAGTTGACTCAAATATAGGTAAAAGGGATGCTCTAAATATTTTTGGATAAATGATGATAGGGGGAGATGAAAAGGTGAATGATGTGGAGAGTGATCTTTGCAAACGTTTTGGGACAACACTTTTGACTTAAGTTTGATGTTTTGATTTTTGGATAAAGGATGTTTATGAACTTGTGAATCTTTAGGGTAGACTCATGACCTTCAAGATAAACTAATCCAAAGATGATAACTAACTCAACTAAGTGCATGGAAAAGGATTCATTTCACATAAAAAATTAGCTAAGTTAGGGTTTTGGTTGATAGATATCTAAGTCAAAAAGTGTTGGTGTGTTTCAATTTTTGCAAAGTTTTGATGAAGTGGAGGATGAATTTTGATGATGGGGTGGATAAAAAATTTGACCCAATTTTGACCAAGGTAGTGAGAAAGATTCCAGACCTCTAGAAGTAACTCAATCCAAAATACCAATGTTTGTCTTAAATGAGGGGTTAATATTGAGCATACATCTCTAGATCATTCATTGAGACACGTCTATAAAAATTACTTACCAAATTTTGTATGTTGCGGTAGAGAGATGCAAAGTGTCTCTTGACAAATTTTTGACTATGATGCCTAAGTTTGAAGTGACTACATGTAGACCTTCTCTTGGGGATTTTGATTTTGTGAGAGATCATTTAGAGAATCCTAAGGTTATGGAAAAGAGGATATGTATTTCCATGCAGGGGGTGCTAATATGGGCCTTCCAGCCACAATATCAATTTGTTCCTCTTGTTTTTCTAAGATGTTTACTATATTTCTTCATTGACTTGGTGTTTCCTTTGTTTCAAAAGTGAAGCTTCTCAAACTGCTAATTATGTATGTTTTTTCTCCCTCAATTAGTTCAAAGTTCGGTTGAATGATAGTGGGTGTAAGGATAGGTTGTTCAATCAATGTGATCGGATGCCAAATGGTCATGTGGGGTTCAATTTTTCAATTTATCTTGCTTAATGAGTTTATTTATTATCACAAACACTTGTCTTGATTAAGTTTCAAACTAAATATCTATGTCAAAAACATCATTCATTTCACAAGGTCCATTTTGTGAAAAGGATGAAGCTAGGGGCATAGTTACCTAGGTTTACTTTGGGAAGTATGGATTGAGATGTAAACCAAAATATTTAGAAGCCTGTAAGAATAAATCCTTAGGACAAGCATCAATATCAAGGTTTTTTCGAAGGGTATCCATAATTAGACCAAAGGGTTTGAAATTTTGAAAAGACTTGTTGTTGTTGCAATTGTTTTGGAACCAAGCAAGTGTTAAACTGACTCTCAAGCATTTACAATCCTAGAAAGAGCATGAATGAATTTCTTAGTAGGCTTACCACCATTGAAAGAGATGATCAATCTGAGAGGATGAATTGGAAAAATAGGCTATGTCAAGGAAATGTAACGTCTTGATGCACCAAGCAAAGGAGTCCCTTCCCCATTTGCTTTATTGCCTCAATCAAAAACTAGACATGGTAAGTAACTTCTTGGAGCGATGCTACTCCAATACACTACCTTAAAATATGTTTTGGAAATTGGACTTGGTTAGCCACTACAAACAAGGATTTTAATGACCATATTCAGGATAAACTAGTGTTATACATGCGGCGATTTGACTCAATTAAGGACTCCCAACCCTTAGAAATATCTAAGGGTTTTGATGTATCACACGGATACTAGAGGAGATGATCTTCGATATACTATAACTACACTAGTTGGTCAATGACTTTCATCATGCCAAGTATTTATATCACAGACCGAAATGAAATCATCACTTGGGTTATTCCCTCTCACAAGTTGGGAGGCAGACCCACTAAAGGTGACACATTTTTGAAGCGTAAAATATCTTTTTTCACCCAATATTTCCAATAGGTGTAAGGGGAGAGGATTAGTTCTTCCAAGAAGAAAAAGTATACTTGTGTGTTTCTCTTCACCCAAAGATCGCACGAAGCGCAACAGGAGTGGATGTGCACAACAAGCCTACTCAAGAAATTCAAACATGTTCATTTTAATCCATCATAGAAAAATGAGATCATTTTAAACACCAATTTGAACTATGAATATTATGTTCAATTTTAAACCAACAAGAAAAATAATGTGGGGGTTCAATTTTAACCAATTTGAATGTTCATTTTTAAGCCCAAAATAAATCTAGTTTGGTCTTTAAAATGTGAAATAAAGCATCATAAATGGGTTATAATTGCCTCACAAGTGTCAAAAAACTTGTTATAATTATAAAATTGAATGAAAATAGTATGCTTCTTCACTTCAAGTTTTATCGTGCAAACCTGCAAAACCAGTTAGTCTAAAAAAAGACAAAAGCTAGAAGTCAATGACATATTAAAGAGCAAATAAAATAAAAAATTTAAAGCACATGCTAAAATTTAGACACTATTTTGGCTTACTAATAAAAAACGTCGATGTTTATGATAGCATCACCATAATTCAAATGTGTGTCACTCTGATGAGAAAAAGCATCGCTCTACAGTAAAACAAAGACGACAATAGCATCGCTATTTGGTGGCATCATTGTTTTCATATATTTGATACCCCTAAAAAGTATTAGCATCACAATTTATTTTAATGGGCATTGGTGATTTAATTAGGTGTCATTGTATCTGCTAAAAAGAGCGTCACTATATGGTGATACCTTACAAAGGTGTTGGTGTAGTCTCCAAAAGCATCACTTTATCTACAAAACCAGGAAAATAGACTTCGAGAGAAAAAATCATTAAATGTGATCAGTCTCCCCCTCCCTCTAGCACCAAAATGTGACCGAAAAATTAGTAGAGGATTTGAAGTATAATTAGGCCACTAAACACCAATCCCAATAAGGTCATTCAATGCAAAACTAAACTAAGAATCCATTGAAACTAACATATTAAAATGAAAAAAAATCAAGAACACCTATTCTAATCCATTGAAACTTATCCTATTGGGGGAGTGGTGTCACATTGATATGGAATGGTGACACTTTCCGAATCTTGTGGATAAATGAGCTTGTTTCGATCAATTTTATTGAAGAGAATTGATAGATGTGAATGAAAAAAAGGTTTAAAGCTATTTTAGCATGATGTAGGCTAAGGTGATCAATATGGGTGTACGAAAAGCTAATCTAAATGGATTTTAAGATGGAAATATTAAAACCCTAATTATGAGATAAGCTAAATGGGTGCATCTATGTTACCTTTGAAGCCATTATTGAAAGCTAAGCTAATATGATGCAAGAAATTAACCTAAAATGATTTCTAAAACATGAAATATGAGTGCAAGATGAGAGTGATTTTAACATCATAATTTTTCTCTTAAAAGATGGATCCATTTGTTTCCAAATAGTGACCTATTTATAGCAGGATAAATGAGAAATGAAGGGCTAAGATTGAAAAAGATAATCAATGGTCAAAATGGAAGGAAGATGGAGGCATGGATCATGGATTCCCATCAAGGTTTGAGGATGCAAGATGATATTTAATCAAGGGCTCACATTCATCCAAACAAACACACTTTCAAAACTTGCACAAGAAGTCTTGTTGAAAGTTTGTTTTAAAAAAGAATATTCCCTTTTCCAAATGAGTGAAGAAAGAGAATATTCTCATGGGTGAGGAAAATTAGATATTTAGCTAATTTGAATTTGCACGATTGAGGTGCATAGCTGATCTTGGAGAATGTTTTCAAGGTTGAAGATGATATAAATAATTTTTTATTTGTTGAGGGATGATAAGTAGAAGAGTATGATGTGAGTGATGCAAATTAAAGAGTTGTAGGGTATGAATTTGAGAAGTGTAGTGTGATCTTTCATGTGTTAGATTAATAAATGTAGTGAGTAGAAGGTGTTTATAATTCTTCATAAATACTGTTTGAAGGTGTTGATGATGCTATGGTGGATTTTTCTATTGAATTGATATGGAGTTCTCATTGTAACACTCTTCTCTATCTTATTTTCTATTCTAGCAGTGAGCCTTAGGTAGTGATCCTTTCTTTCTTTTGGGTAGTAAGCCCTCCAATAGTGATCCCTATTGTATTCAATGTTCATATTAATTTATATTGTGAGCTAATCCTCACCGTGGTTTATCACATCTTGGTTTTTCCACATAAATCTGGGGTTTCTTTGTACATGGTGTTGATTTGTTTTAGTTTTTGTTATTTTCTTTCATGCTAAATAATTATAACATATTAAGGGTATGATATTGCTATCAGGCTTCAACCATTTATATTTTATGATTCAAACTCATTGGCCCATGTTTCATGAGTAGTGGTTCATAAGAACCCATCTCTCATGATAATGAATGGTCCACTTAGCACTCATTGCATCTAGGTGATGCTCAGAAAGGTGAAGCACTAGACCTTCCCAAGAGGTCACCCATCCTAGTACTACTCCATCTCAAGCACGCTTAACCATGGATTTTCCCCCAAGGTTAAGCTCACTTAGCTTGCAACCCCATTTGCAAAATCTTCATCAAGTATTATGCCTTATGAACCATTCATTTTAGAGCCCCTTTAGCTCATAAATTGATAAGTAGGAGGTATTTTCCACAATGTGTCAAATTATGATATTGCTATCAAGATTCAACTATGTAATTGATTTGATGTGGATCTAAATTTTTGTGATAGTTTTGAAGTTTTAAGGTACAACTAATTCACCCCTCTCTCAGTTGTCTTGTGCATTCAACACATGCACCAATCAGAAAAAGGTATTTTTTGAGCTTTGTTGAAGGATAGGTTCACCCTAGGGAAAATGGGTCATGGTTAGGGCTTCTAAAAATTATTTTTGTAGTCCTCTGAGGTAGGATCTCATCTTTTTTTTCATAGGTTCCACTATTGGATAGTCATAAATAAATTTTGAATCTGATTTTTCATAGCTTGATAACAATGAATGCAACAAATGCAATAATGTAAAATTTCTCTTCAAGATCTTCAATCCTTCTTCAACCTGTAATCTACACATATAAAGAGAGAGAAATTGTTGTGTTTGAATGGGGGTTTCCTAAGTTAAACCCCATGTTTTCCTTGATAGTAGAATAATCACAATGGAGAAGGAAATGATGAATGAACACTTTCTTACTACAACTCAAAAAACCTTCAATGGCTTCCCTTAGAGGACTAAAGAAAAACACATCACTCTAAGGACTTGATCTTTCTTTGCTTGATGCATTTGGACACTTGAAATGCTTAGATTCTTGTAGGATAAACAATGTATATTATCTTTCACATGATGACATGAAAACACATAAGCTTGAACATGATGTTAGGACCTTGAATGTTGCAATAAATGATTGATAAATCTGCTCTTGAATGCTCTTGAAAATGATATTTTCTCTCATGAAATTTTCCTTCATGTTAGATTATGTTGCTTATATTTGAATTAGTAAAAAGACCACATGTGTTTATAGGTTTTTATCTAATTTCTCAAAAATTAGATTCCAAAAGACAACAATTGCATATTGAGTTTGAATCAATAAAAGACCACCAAAAACATATTTAAATATGGGTCCTAGGACTTGAAGGGTTCCCATTCGCCCTTGGGAGAATGGTTCATGGACCATAAGTCTAGGAAACTCATTCTCCAATGTGATTAAAATATGTATTGCATTAATTAAATGCTATCTTTCCTTTCAACAAATGGGAATAATAAGGCTTTGGAATGCATAATTTGGAAAATTAGAAGCTTAATTAAGTCCATTAAATTAAGGGACCCAAACAAAGTGTGAATTTTTAAAGGGTATACAACTTCCTACACTACACCTAATATAATTTAAGACCCAACATAACTAACTTAAAGGATGGGTGCTAAATGTTGATATCTCCATTCACCTATATACATTGTAATTTCATATCCCTAGTTAAATAACATGCAATCCCTTGTTGACATGTTTTATCCTTGAAACAAGAGAAGAATCCAAATAGTAATATTATTAAAATTCGTTACAATTTGTGATGTGGGAAAAAGGGATCTAGGGTATAAATTACACTTCCTTCTACATCACATAGGAAGGATCCAAAATTGAGCATTTATACCCACTTGGCTACTAACCTCAATGGAAGAGTCAAAATGGTAGATCATGTTTTTAGTTATTTCTTTGTGGGAAATGGGGGTGTTGATGTTAATTAATTATTCATTTGATCTGATTATGAAAATATATGTCTAAGTCAACTATGACTATGAATCTACAACAAATAGATGCTAATATAGAAAATTGCAGAACTGAAAGACAAAAATTGACAACAAAACAACAGAGTATAGAGATAGAGAAACCTGGCAAGGAAACTAGGGTTCAACTTTCTTGGACAGGGGTGTTATTTCCATAGTCCTAAGAATGTAGATCTTAAGAATCAATTACTAGATCTTAGATGGTTTCAATCTATAGGTTTTTCCTTCTTGGAATCAGCTTTGGAACTTTGTTTGTTGATGACTAATTGTGCTTGCCCTAATTTGTTGAAGCTTGAATGCTTGATCTTGCAATTAGGTATTCAATATTCTCCCAAATCTACTTCAAATTTTCCACCTACATATAAGTGTTGTAACACAAATATATACTAAGAGTGGGGGTGAATCGGTAGATTGATTTAAACTAATTCTTTAAAACTTTTAATGCAGATTACAAGGTCATGCAGAGATCAAGCACATGTAAATAGACATAAAATCGGATATACATGGAAAACCCAATATGGTAAAAACCATAGAGAGAATAGTTTCTAGGATATACTATCATAATCCAGCCTCACAATAAAAACATCACTAGTTACAATGTTTAAGGACACAGACCCTAAGGAGACACCAATCCCCTGATTTAAGAGCACCAACTCTAAGGAAGCACCTACTCCCTAATTAAGCACCAACTAAAATTTCTAATGAAACTAACCAATTATATTTACAATAAAATATTATCGAGCTACAACTCCTAATTACAAATTATTCGACTAGATCCAATTCTAAATCTATGTTACAGAACTATTCTACAATTGTTCATTATATTCTTCTCTGCACAACCTCTCTACACTTTAGAATATACTATATTCTCTTTCTTTGTTTTTAATCCTTCATCATCATCCCTCTCTTCTTTCCTTCTTCTCCTCACCACACACTTGGTGTATATCCTATATGATTAGCATCTAGTCTAGGTATCTCTTCTTGTATACACACTATTATTTATCACTATAGATTCATTATAGGTCATCACCTTGCACTCTATTCTATTGAGCATTTTTTTCTTTTTCTTAGCTAAGGAGCCTCATTTTCCTTGATTCATTCACCACCACCATAATTCATTGTATTCACAATTTTTAGAAAGAAAAAAAACCCTAGAATTGATATGCATTAAATGATCATTCTTTCATGATTTATCTAGTGTCAAAATTCATAGCCATCCATGCCTTTATGTCGCTAACCATATATTTCAACCACCTGTGGCAATAAATTTTATTCACTATGTCGACTTCTACTGCTTGACTGAGGGTTCCACCACCTGGTCATTAAGAGAATCAAATCTTTGAATGCTGGTTGTAGATCGATAACTTTATTCCAGGGTCTAATGGTCATCATTCAATCACCTCAACTTTAAAATGAAACTATTAGATGATATTTCCTTTGAATTAGCAATGATCTATATCACATACTATATGCTTAGTGCATTTTTTTTACGCACTTGAAGAATTACATATGTGATATAAGAGCTATGTGATGGAATGAGTGATTACCACTTGTCATCATTTCATATTCTCACAAAGCCAACACAGGGACCCACCATCCTTTTTAAAAAATAGCAAAAACTATCTGATCTTCACCTTCAACATGTATTGTTGATCTTAGCAAAGTAGAGAGTCTTGTGCTTGGCCCCACTAAGCACGTGGCGAGATTATGTGATTCCATAAACAAGAGTTGGCATTAGCCAAATAGTTTTATGAGCACATGAGAGATGCTCGATCTTCAGTCTCTAATTACAACTATTAATCAAGCTTCGACAAATATTCAACCTATAACCTTAGGAAATATTGAAGTCCTTAAGTAGTCTATTGAGCTAGTAAGCACTAGGATGAAGGGGCCTATTACTCGATGACCCTCAAGGCTTAAGTTATGAATTAAGAAACTGGTTACTACATGTTTCCAGTCAGCACAAGAATATAAAACTAAAGCATTGTGACTGAAAACCCTTAGGGTTTCTCTACTAAACCATAATCAGACCAGAGAACAAAAATAATTTATTTTTGAGCTTAATTTTATCATCTTAACTTGTAGACCATATATCTAGAATGTGCTCAAAAAACCCATAAAAGATATGTTATTTATTTTCTTTGTAATCCTCCAGAATCAATCTCTATAAAGCCATGATAAAATTATAACTTTTAATGCAATATTGCAACTTTATAAAACATGTTGAAAACATTATTTTTATCTCCATCAATCTTCACCATTCTACTTTGTGACTAATCCTCTAACATATGACATCCTCGGACATCAACGATCACTATATTTCTAAAAATCTCCCTTTTGACATCAAAGACAATCATATTGCCAAGAATATCCCCCTTTTTCATTGATAGCAAAATAAATGCTCTATTCTTGAAAAAATCATGCTCTACTCATTTTTTGGCATTTACTATACTTGCTTGGCTTCTGATGAACGTGGACTAAATATTTTCACAACAACCTTTCTCCCCCTTAGGGAATGGAACATTTTCCAAAACACAACTTGGACACATAAAGCATTATCATATCTCCCTATTTGATAAATATAGAGCATTTGGAAACATTTACAAAGAGAATTGGCACTTTTTAGAGAATTTGGAAAACTTTTACACAAATAATTTACACTTTCTCTCCAACTTTATCCCTCTTTGTGCAAATTTCCTCCCCCTCTATCAAATAAAGGATTTTTTCTAAGAATCCACAACCATAAATTCATTAGAAATTTGTAAATCCAATCATACCTAACTTTCCTTTACTCTCTTCTTCTAGGGATGAACAAAGCTTTTGTGATTCTCCCCCTAGACTCATGCCCTATAACTAGGATCTAGTGATGTGATGCAAGATCAACCACTCCCAATTTCTATCTCAAATACTCAAATTTCTCTTTGGGAAGAGGTTTGGTGAATATATTTGCAACTTGATCCTGGGTTGGCACATATTCCATTGTGACTTCTTGGTCTACAACCTTTTCTCTTAAAAATTGAGACTTGATTGATATATGCTTAGTTCTGGAATGCATCACTAGATTCTTTGATATGCTAATAGCACTTGAATTATCACAAAGAATAGAGATAGGTGATTTTTACTCTACCTTGATGTCTTTAAGTGTTTTCTTCATCCACAAAACCTGAGTGCAACATGCCACTACTGCAACATGCTCTACTTTAGTTGTAGAAAGAGTAATTGAATCTTGATTTCTACTCACCTATGAAACAAGTTTGTTTCCAAGGAAGAATGCACCACCACTAGTGCTTCTTTTTTCATCAAAAATTCCTACCCAAATAACATTTGTATATTTTGTTAAGGTGATATATTCACCTTTAGGATACCATAGGCCATAGTCAATTATACTCTTGATATATCTAAAGATTATTTTCACCGCATTGCTATGTGACTCTTTAGGATCAACTTGGAATCTTGCAACCATGCACACTGCTTGCATGATATATGGCCTTGATATAGTTAGTTATAGCAAGCTACCTATCATTGATTTGTACATGGTCTAATTTGCATCAGGTGATTCATCTATTTTACTCAACTTCCATCCATTTATCATAAGAGTACCTACTAGTTTGTTGTCTTCCATTCCAAACTTCTTGAGTATCCCCTTAGCATACTTGGTTTAAGATATAAAAATTCCTTCATTAGTTTGTACTATTTGTAGACCAAGGAAGAAATAAATTTCTCCAATCATAGGAATCTCAAATTAATTTTACATTTGAGTATAAAACTCTACACATTCTATTATTGCTACCACCAAAAATGATCTCATCCTCATAAACAACAATTATCATATGGTCACCTCCTGATTTGAAGTATAGATTATTGTTCGCACATCCTTTATTGAATCCTTATTATTGTAGGTACTTATCTAGTTTTGAATACCATGCTATAGGTGCATGTTTTAGACCATAAAGTGCTTTCTTCAATATACAAACAGGGTCTTCTTCTTCTAACAACTAAAAACCTCCAGGATGTTCTATATAGAATTCTTCTTCTAGGTTTTCATTCAAGAAAGAAGACTTGACATTCATTTGATAGAATTTGAATTTCTTGTAAATAAAGAATGCTAGAAAAATTCTTATGGATTCAAATATAGCAATTGGAGAAAATATTTCTTCAACATATATACCTTTGACTTGTGCATATCCATTGCACACCAATTTGACCTTATTCCTTATAATAGCTCCACTCTCATTAGACTTGACCCACTTTGTACCTATTAAATTATTATTTTGAGGTCTTGGAACTAATTCCAAAGTTTTATTCTTTTCAATTTGGCTTAGTTCTTCTTCCATCGCTTTTAGATAATTCTCATCCTTGCTAGCTTCAACATAGCTCTTAGGCTCTATTTGAGACATGAGAGAAAAATTTAATTTCTCTTTGTTATTTTCAAATCTTCTCCTTATCTAAGCTCCTTCATCTATATTTCCAATTATCTGGTCTACAAGATGATCCTTTTGAACATATCTTGCAGGTTTATTTTCATTTACTTCCTCAGACTCTTCATCAGTGACTTCCTCTTTAGACTCTAATTCATCTTCATAGATATCTCTATCAGGTTTAGCATGTTTCAATTCTTCATCAACCTTGACATTGATACTGTCTGCAATTATTTATAGATTTTTGTTGTAGCATTTATAGGCCTTTATTTTGGTGTAATATCCAAGAAATATTCCTTCATCACATCTTGAGTCAAAGCTTCCCAATTTATCTTTTTCTCTCTTAATGTAGCATTTTCTGCCAAACACTCTAAAGTACTTAACAGAGGTAGGTTTTACATTCCATAGTTCATAGGGGTTTTTCTCACTATTTACCCTCAGTTGGAATTTGATTAAGGTGTATATTGATGTATGTACTACCTCTGTCCAGTACACATCGGGTAACTTGGCCTCATTTAGCATTATTTTGGTCATCTCTTTTTTTTTCTTTCAAAAAATTCATTTTGTTGTGGAGTTCTTATTGTAGAATATTGCCTTTTGATTCCATGCTTCTCATAGTATTCTATGAAGTCATTTCAGGTGAATTCTCAACCTCTATCATATCTTAAGCATTTGATTTTTCATCCAATCTCCTTCTCAACCATGGACCTAAATATTTTGAATCTTTCAAATTCCTGAGACTTATCCTTCAAAAAGGTTACCCGTGTCATTCTTGAGAAATCATCTATCAGCAACATGAAGTACCTTTCTCCTTTTAGTCCTCTTATCCTTGTGGGGCCACAAAGATCAGTATGCACCAACTCTAAAGGATTTGTAGTTGCATACGCTTTTGTTTGAGATTTGACCCTTATTTTCTTTCCTTGTTGACATTCCTTGCAAGTGGTGTTTGCAAGTTTGGTTATCTTAGGTATGTGTCTAGCAAGCTTCTTTGAGCTCACTTTTACCAAATTATCAAAGTTGACATGGCTCATTCTTCAATTTCATAGCCAACTCTCATCAACCTATCCTATTAGATAGTTTTTACCATTTACATCACTAAATTTATAAATGTTTCTTTCAAATATTTTCCCTTCTGCAACTAATCTCCCAAATTTCCTTATCTTATAGCCTTTTGCATTAAATGTGACTTTGTATCCATTGTCACACATTTGGTTGACACTTA
Organism: Sequoiadendron giganteum; assembly: GCA_007115665.2. NCBI lineage: Eukaryota > Viridiplantae > Streptophyta > Pinopsida > Cupressales > Cupressaceae > Sequoiadendron > Sequoiadendron giganteum. Next base: position 74,117,589 of record CM021100.1, read on the forward strand.
GCAGATTATGTTTTAATCCTTCAACATAAAGGACATCATGTGTAGGCAATTTTCCATCTATGCTTAGGGTTCCTTTACCACAAATTTTCACTACAATATCGTCTCCCAAATTGAACAAAACTTCCTTACATCCACTTAGTTTGATGAAATTTCTCTTATCACTAGTCATGTATTTTGAGCAACCACTATATATTACCCATAAATTTTGTTTCTTCGCATGGAGAGATGTTTTAGAAATCATTGATTATGTAGCCTTCTAATCTTTCTCTTTCCACATATTCTTGGGTCTCTTTTCTATCTTATATTTCTCTTTTGTAGAGACTTTTGAACTTTTGTTCACTCTGGAGGGCATTCCTTTCATTTTATTTTGTATTTTTGGTCTTACAAAGTTTTTTCTACATTTTTTAGCTATGTGACCAAAATTATTATAGTTATAGCATATTATATTTGTATCTATCAAAGGATCAAATGAATTTATACTCACAAAGTTTGTTCTCCTTTCAGGTAAAACTCTACATTCACTAGCCTTATGACCAAATTGATTATAGGTATAGCAATAACCATAGAAAAATGAGGAATATGTGGTCATAACATTTATTTATGCAGGATGAGGAGGTATTCTTGACTTTGGCTTCTTCAATTATCTCACCCTTATGAAACCATTTGCATCATCTCCCTTTTTGTTCTACTTCTTCTTCAAGTTTCCAAAGATTGACTTATTATTATTCTTATCTTCTGTAGGCTTCTTTTCTCCTTCATCTTTCTTCATATTAGTAGTGCTTGTGCCTAATTTCTTCACCTTTGACTTATTTTATGATGAGTCATTGGATTTTGAGCTTTGACCATTATCAAACCATAAACCAAACATATCTCTATGTACCTTTTTCTTGATCAACATTTCATCAAGCATGTTGGTATTCTTATCAAAATTTATTTTATTTTCTACATCTCTTCTTGCCTTTTCAAGGTCTTTTCTCAGAGCCACTATTTCTACTTTTAGCTTCATGCATTCATCAAATTTATATTGTAGTTCATATTTGACATCTTCTATTCATTTTTTCTTTTTCAACTTGTGTCATTAGGCTCACTATCATCTGATCGGATTCTTTAAGCCTTTTGTCAAACTGATTTTCAATTTATTTTTGTCCATGCTTCTTTTTCTTGGTGTTCTCCTTTCATAGCATTTCAATTTCATCTAGAGAATAAATGAGTTAACCCTCTAGATCCACTTCTTGTTCCTCTTCTTCATCATAATCTTGAATTTTTTTCTTGATCCTCAAAAGGTAATCATAATGCCATGAATAGCCATTCATCTCTCTCTGCCACAAAGGCACAATCATGTTCATCATCTAAACTATCACTAACATCATATGAATCACTTTCCTCTTTTGTGTATAGTCTCTTCTTATTTTTAAATAAGTTATTCTTAGTAAGTAGGTTTTCTTCTTTTTACAATCCTCTTCTTTATCAATGTTATCCTTTTTTCTATAAGGGAATTTAGCAGTAAAATTTCCTATCTTATCATAGTTAAAGAATTTAAATGGTAACTTACCTTTGCACTTTCCAGAGCATCTTCTTAATCTTCTGAAATAGTTGTCGTCTTCTTCATCAATCTTCTCATATTCAAATAAAAATGCTTCTACCTTTTCCTTTTTGGTTTCTTTGAATGTGGCTTCTCTCTTGGAGGTATTTGTATCTCTCATTCTTATCTCATAGGTAGTGAAGGTGCCATGCAACTCATCAACAATGATCTTATACAGATATATTACTTCCTCTATTATAGATATTTTAGTCATACCTAGATGACATGGATCTTAGGACCTTTTTGAAAATAATGGATTCTTTCATCTCTTCTCCAAGGCCTCTAATTGCATTAACTAGTTGATTTATCCTAAGGAGGTAGTCTACAATTTTCTCTTCATCATTCATCTTAAGACTTTCAAAATTACCCTTGTAGGTTTGTAGATTGGCCTATTTTACCTTATCATCACCTTCATAGATGCTCTTCAATTTACCCCAAATCTCATGGGTTGTTTAATAGTGCATGAATTTGACAAAATTTAAATTTTCCAATCCATAGAGAAGTGTATTCTTTGCGTTTGCATTTGATTTATATGTTTTCTTATCAACCTAATCAGTGGGAGGTCTAGGAGGAATAACATAAGAATTTACCACAAACATATAGACATTAAACCCTAAGGATGGCAGATAGGATTCCATCCTTATACTCCAGAAAGCATAGTTTGATCCATTAAAAAGAGGTGCTTTGTTTGAGGAATAAATTTCTTGACTAGCCATTTGTGTTCAATGTCCAAGATCTACCTAAGCTGATTAAGCTTCTTCAAAGGAACCAATGCTCTGATACTAATTATTAGATCACAAATATCTACTAAGAGGGGGGTGAATCAGTATATTGATTTAAACTAATCCTTTAATACTTTTAATGCAGATTAGAAGGTTAGGCAAATATCACACACACAAATAGACATAACACTAGATATATGTGGAAAAACAAATATGGGAAAATCCATGACGAGAATAGCTACTAGGATCTACTATCCTAATTTAGCCTCACAATAAAAACATCATTGGTTACAATTTCTAAGGGCACCAACCCTAAGGACACCAATACCTTTATTTAAGAGCACCAACTCAACTTTTTGATGACACCAACCAATCAAGTTTATAATGAAAAATTATGGAGCTACAACTACTGATTACAAATGATTCAACTGAATCCAATTCTAAATATATATTAAAAAACTATTTTGTAACTATTCATTATGTTCTCTACACAACCTCTCTACACTTTAGAACATCCTTTTTTCTCTTTATTTGATTCTAATTCTTCATCAACATCCATCTCTTCTTTTCTTATTCTTCTCCTCACCACACACTTGGTTTATATCCTAGATGATTAGCATTAATTCTAGGTCTCTCTTCTTGTATACACACTCTTCTCTATCACTACAGATTCATTATAGGTCATCACCTTGCACTCTATTCTATTAAGCCTTCTTTTATATTTTCTTAACTGACCAGCCTCATTTTCCTCAAGCCATGCACCACCACCATAATTCACTGTATTTTCTATTTTTAACATATATCAAACCCTATATTTTATATGCAATAAAATTACCATTCTTGCATGAATGATCGGGTAGAAAAATTTGTATCCATTTATGCCTTAATGTTGTCGGCCATATATTTCAACCACCAATAAAAATTTAATCTAGAGTGGTTGTGGCAATAAATTTTGTTCACTATGTTGACTTTCACTACTTGACTGAGAGTTCCACCACCTGAACATTGACAGAATAAAATATTTGAGTGTTGGTTGTAGATTTGAAACTTTGTGCCATGATCTAATGGTCATCTTCCAATCATCTTGACTTTAAAATGCAACAGTTAGATGAGATTTCCTTTGAATTAGCTGTGTTGATCTATATCACATACCATATGCTTAGTACATTTTTTCTTCGTACTTGAAGAATGATATATGCAATGTATAGGAGCTATGTGATACAATGAGTGATTTTCACTTGTCATCATTTCATATTCTTGCAGAGCTAACAGAAGGACCCACCATCCTTTCCATGAAATTGTAGAAACGGTTCGATCTTCACCTTCAACGTGCATCATTGATCTTAGTAAAGTAGAGAGTATTGTGCTTGGTCCCACTGGACATATGGAAATATTTCATGATTCTACAAACAAGAGATGGAATTTGCTAAATTTATTTGTGGGCATGTGGGAGACACCTAATCTTAAGTCTATGATCACCACCATTGATCAAGCTCAGACAAATATTCAGCCTGCGGACTTAAGAAATATTAAAGTCCTTAAGCACTCCATTAAGCAGTAAGAACTAGGATGAAGGGTCCTATTACCTAATGATCCTCAAAGCTTAAGTTATGACTTAAGTGAACGGTTACCACCTATTTCTAGCTAACACAAAAATAGAAAACTGAAGCACTGTGACTAAAAAAACCCTTAGGGTAATCTGCTAAATCCTAATCAGACCAAAAATTAAAAATCATTTATTTTTTTGCTTAATTTTATCATTTGAACTTGCAAACCATTTATTTGGAATGTGCTTGAAATCCTATAATAGATATCTATATGTTTTCTATGTAATCCTTTGGAAGCAGTCAATATAAAGGCAAGAAATCTTTTCATGACAACATTGCAACTTTTAATGCAATATTGCAACTTTGCAAAACATGTTGAAAACATGATTTTCTCTCCATCAATCTTCACCATTCTACCTGTAATTGATCCTCTGACATATGACATCCTTAGACATCAATGATCACTATATTTCCAACAATGTCCCTTTTGAAATCAATGACAATCATATTGCCAACAATAAGAGAGGGGAAAATGTTGGAAGAATGAAGGAGACCTTTGGTTTGTTGTCTTTGTTGTCATTGATTCCAACATTGTTTTATAATTGTTTATCTACACATCTGGTAAAATATGTTCATACTATATTGATTCGATAATCTGGTTTGGAATCTCTCTGAAGTGTATGCCATCTCATAAAATTTTGATATGTTTTTCAAGAGTCTTAGATGTAGTTGTGATCAAGGAATCAACAATTTTAGTTCAACAGGTTGAAAGCTCTGAATGACAAAAGTTCGGCGTACAGTTTTGGTGTGCTTCTCTTTTGGTCGACTTGTTTATGAAATCTTATTTTTTAGGTTTGAGGTGACCTAAATTGTGTCTTTCATTTTGGTTTTGAGTTCCAAAGAAGTTTTTATTTTGTGGCCGACAAGATATTTTGAGTTATGTATACTTACATCAAATTAGGCCAACCTAATTTATGTATGAACTATGTGTATATGGAATATCTTTGTATTGAGCATATTTATTTAAGATATGCGCATATGCACCAAATAGATGTCTGTGTGATAAATAGTGATATAGAGAACGTATAAAAGTGTGAATGTATGTGATAGTGTGATATTGTGAAGCAAGTGATAGTTGTTGATAGTTGTATTTACAAACCGGCGTAGAAATTTTTCTTGAGCTTAATTGGAACTATACTCAGCACTCAAAAGATGCATTTCTTTCAGTTCACATCCTTGGTAGTGAGCCATATATTTATATATTCTTGTGGCAAGACATAACTTTTGTACTCTTGTTGTGATCCTTTCGAGGACAGTGTCTCCTAGCAGTGTGCCATGTAATATCTTGTAACCGGTTATAATATATTGTGAGCTAATCCTCACCGTGGTTTTTCCCACTTTGGGTTTTCTACATAAAAATCTCAATGTCTATGTGTTGTGCGATGTTATTTTCATTTCCATGTTCTTCCTTATTATTACAGCAAGATATATTGTTTTAATTGCATGGTTGGAAATCAATTGGATTATTAGAATACTAATTCACGCCCCCCTCTCAGTATTTTGTGTGTTCAATGATTGGTATCGGAGCTCAGTTCCTTTTGAGAAGCTTAATAGCTTGAGGAAGATCTTGAAGTTTGAATACTTGACTGATAAAAAGTATCCTATTCCTCTGGAAGAGATCTCTACAACTGAAAAACTTCATGTTGCTCTTTAAGACTTGGACAAAAGTGAAGATGAGAAATTTTCTCTGAAGGAAAACCTAAATGAAGCTAATGAATGCATTAGGAAACTAAGAGAGAAAATCAAAAAATTAAAAGAAAGGCATAGAGAAGTCAGTGATCAGTTGAAGAAGGAAAATGAAGACATCACTAGACTAAAGCTGCAAGTGGAAGGAAAGAAAAGAATTTCAAAATTTCAGAAAGCAAAAATCTAGAGAAAAATTGATGAATGCACAAAGCTTGAACAAGAAGTGGTAACACTAAGATCTGACTTAGTGAAGGAAAAATATCATGAGGATAAATTCAAAGCAAGTACTACAAAGCTTGATGAGTTGATTGTGTGTGATTGTAAAATAGTGGAGTCATTAGTAAAACTAAACACACATCAATGAAGATGTTTTATATAAAAGGAATTGAAATAAAAAATTGAATTGCTATAACTATCCTCTCAAATCGTCTCATTGCTCTCTATTCTCAATGATCTCTCAATTCATGCTCTTGTATTTATGTATTGCACATGAATTTGAGAGATGACAACCTAAGAAATGAGATGCTATATGGAATGTAAAGCTAAATGCCTACTATAGACACCTAAATTTGGCCACTTCCATATGGTCATAATCCCATGATGCATTCATCTAATCCATCTATATTAATTAAATGAAAAATTTATTTAATATCATACCCTTTCCCTAAGGTTCCCAAAAGTATTTAATTAAATATTGTATCCTTTACCATTTCCTCTCTAAATTAAATAGATCAATAAATTTATGTAATTTAGTCAATTATCCTTTTCTTTTTTTTAATTCATTATTTCTCTCTCCTTGTCACATCCTCCATAACCTTTTCACTAAGGCAGATTAATTTAATTAATCCTTCATTAATATGTGCATATCCTTAATTAGGATTAATGTCATATCCTCCAAATCTAGCCACTTTCCTCTAATCATCATTAATTAGCCCAATCACCTGTTTGCACAATCCTAATCTTAATCACTTACCCTTTCTAGCATGTCCTTAAATCAACCTTCTTGGTACTTACCTTTTTTGGGTTGACCTCTTCCCCATGTGAATTAAAAATTCACACTTATTCCCCCCATGCATTTGTCTTCCCCATGACATCTCATATGTCACATCATACACATAGGACAAAGACCTGTTTTAGGGTAATCTTGTTTTACCCTTTGGTCTCTTCCAAAAAGTGAATTAGAAAATCACTTTTATTCCTCCAAGGCCATATCCAATCCCCATGGTGACAAGAGTGGACTTTCTAAAAGTCCTCACTTGTCACTTTCAACCCCACTTGGGGACAAGGGATTACCTTTTGTGGAGATCCTTTCTCATCCCAAGGTACTTGCAAATACCTTGGGATGACATGGTATTTTTCATGTCACTTGTACCCTTTCCATCTCACCTTGTCCTTTGGACACTTCACCCACGACATGGAAAGATGTGAGGGCTTGTGAGTCCTCAACTCACCATAGCCCTCCATCTTGGCCATGGTGGCTCAATCTTGACCGTTGAATTTTCTAGAAAATTTAATTTATTCTATAAATACCCCCCTCTTCATTTATTAAAGGGGTTGAAAATCTTAACTCTAGAGTTAGTGCATTCATATCAAACTTATGCTCTCAAGTCTTTCAAGCCATTTTAACCATTTATTGCAGCCTCTTAGTATTGCATTTTACATTTTAGTGTTCATCATTGAATTCACTCACCTCCATTAATCATTCATCTACCTCCATCATTGCATGCTTATCATCTAAGAAGCACATATCAACAATATCATCAAGGGCCAACCAAAGGATCAATTCAAGATAAGGTATAATCAGTTTTTCTTTTCATCTTTATTTGTTTTAAATCCAACTAAGTTAATCATTGAGGTGTTAGGTGTTATGTTCTTATCTTGCACTCTACTTTGTTTTGCATTTTTACATTAGCATATTTCTCCTAATCACACCTACATCTACATGTTTTTGATATTTTGATTGCAATGCGAAATGATCTATTATGTAATGTTGTTGTATTTAAAATGGTGCTAAGATGATTTTTTTAATTGAGGATGCAATTCTAAATGAAATGATATATGAAAAATACAACAATTAAGATGCTAAAACTAAAATTGCCATGATAACACTAATATGATCTAAAATGCTAAATGCTAACTAAAATGCTCTCAAAATTCTCTCATTTGTTAATAAGGATTTTGAAACATAAGTTTATGATCAAATTCTTCTTGAAAATTTGTAGAATTACCTTCTATTTATAGATTTTTCCAAGCCTGGGATGAGGTGGCAAAGATGGATGGTTAAGATCGTGATCCTAAGACATCAACGGTGGAGCACAAAGAGGTTGGGGGAATTCATGGAGGCTGCTCCATTTGGAAGAGGAAATCTTCCAATTGTCAAAGAACATCAATTGAAGGAAGGAGCCATGTGTCTCTAAGCAAGTTAGGAGGTTAGAAGAATATTTTCTAATTTAGAAATTAGAAATAAAATAAATCATGTGGCATGTGATGATGTGGTAGGTGAGTTGGAGGAAGTTAGAGAAATATGGAGACATGTACCAAATTTGAATTAAAAATTCAAATTTAAATGAAGGAGGGAAATTAACTAAATGACTAATTATATAATTTGTGCATTTAATTAATTTAAGAGGAAAATGATTTTTGAAATAGAAGAATTAAGGGACGAATTATATAAATAAAATTATCAATTTATTTATATGAGTAGAGGAATTAGGATTGATTAATTAAATAACAAATATTTAATTAATTTGTGCTCCAAACCATTTTTATGTGCATACATTTTTCCCCTCTTTGAAGTGATGTGCGCAAACGCATTGCTTCAAAGAAAATTTTATTAGACCGTGATAATAAAAAATTGACATGACCCAGATGCTAATTTTACAGTGATGATTGATAGATGCCCTCTCGGGAGATAAATTGGTGATTTTTTTAAATTTAGGATTTGTTTGAATTTTTAGAAAATTTTAATGATTTTGAATGTTTCAGCACGTTTTAGCAATTTATCTCCCAAAAATAGTCGTGACATCTGCCCCAGTTGATGAATTTATGAATTTAGCTCCTTTTGAAAAATAAAATAAATCACTGCCACATAATTACCCATCTTAATAACCCTTTTAATAGGTAAAAAGTGAAAAATAAGCTCATTTGTGCATTTACCATTTGAAGTTTATTGAGTTTAAGCAAGTTTGAGCATTCAAAGAAAAATGGTGATCTCGACCCAGACTCATCGATTTGAGCGTGTGAGGTGGAACAACCATCCAACAACATACGGACCTTTGGTATGAACTTTGAAAAAACTCTTCTTTGTGAATTTTGCAATGATTTTCCCACTTTTTTGAAATTTTAAAATTTTACGCCAAAAGTCTTAGCACATCCATAGGATAGAATAGTGCATAGGTCACATGTTTTAGCACATAGATTTAGGGATTTAGCACATTCGTGACCTGATGTAGCACATCATTTTACGGTTTTAGCAAATTGATGATTAGGTCTTAGACTAGATAAAGTTGTGCATCCATCTGATGGAGTAGCGCATCTATAGAATTGGTGCATTGATGGCTTGTTATAGAACATCAGTGACAAACTTTGGCGCATTCATAGAATTAGCGCATAGATGCACTGTTGTGGCACATTGATCGGGTTTTCTAGCACATCTATGTTTTAGCACATACAAACGTTGTTTTGCCACATCCATGCCAGAATTAAGAATTTGTGATTTTTTCTCCTCGTTATTGATATTTTTTTATCGTTTCAACCTTTGAGTTGATGTTGATTAATGATGTTGATAGATTAGATGATGATAGATCTCATGATAGGTGAGATTTGATGACTGATTGATGATGATTGACCTCATGATAGGTGAGGATCAATGATAGGTTGATAGATTGACCTCATGATAGGTGAGGTATAGTTGATAGATTGATAGCTTGATTGCTTGATTTGATCTCATGTTGATTTTGTAATTTTTTTTGCTGATGATAGGAGACTGATTTAGGAGTATTGATGTCTCGGGAGTGATTCCCAAAGATGTGGGATATGATCCCACGACTAGTACAGGTTGACATGGATGTGATTGAGAGATGTATATTGTACTATTTGATTCACATGCCCCTAATTAGGATTAACTGGGCATTACTGATAGCACTAGCAGAGAGGTGGCATAGAGACCAACACACTTTCCACTTGGCTACTAGTTAGATGACTATCACGCCAGATGACATGTACTTGATTCTATGGATTCTTGTGGTTGGAGAGGTTGTATTGTACGATGCTACCGAGCAGGGTGGCACTGATGCCTTACATAGGATTTTTCATGATGACTAGATCAGTGGGTATGAGCTGCCATGGCAGAAGTTATTTGAGAGCTATGCCACATTACCATCCATATTTGTTGGATTTGTGGGTGGTTTCTTATGTCCTGACCATAGGTCGAAGGGACTTTCTATGGGTTGGGACCAGACATTGGAACAGATGATATTATAGGGGACCCAATATGCTTGGGGTTCATGCATGCTCGCCCATCTCTATCATGATTTTCATTAGGTAGTCTACCTTGGAGCTACCAACCTATCAGTTGAGGTTACATTACTTCAGATATGGACATGGGAGCACATAGTTGTTACCTGACCAGTCGTTGAAAGATATCAGTTGATTGGGAGGCCTTATGTTTATAGTTACAGTGGACCAGTTGTCTAGCATAAGTTGGGAAAAATGGAGTATTGGAGACGGGTATTGAATAACCTTGATATAGTTACATGTCACCCATACGTGGATTGTGAGAAGTGGGTAGAAGATCATCTAGATATGCCTTATGTGTGTACCACCAGATTTTTTATTGGGCGGACATGATTCATCATTGAGAGATTTCTTGTAGGCAGGGTGCACAAGAAGTATGGCAGGATACAAGGTATGCCATAGGGAGTGGCCCACTATGCCTGCAGACATCAGGATATACCAGATTGGGGGCCCCTGCTATCATATGATGTGGCTTATTAAGAGTACTTTTCTTTATAGCCAATGGCATGGGACTACCATCCTGAGATCACAGATGTCATTATGTCAGATGATTATTCACAATATTTCCTTACACACCCATTTCCCAAACTGTCTAGCCCAAATGAGCCAATACTGACCTTGTATGATGATGGAGAGAGGGAACCCAGATGGAGGAGAGACAGGGGTGATGGAGAGGAGGAGGGGAGGGTTAGGGGTGGGGATGATGAAGGAGATGATGGAGGAGATGGGGATGGAGGAGGTGGCAGAGATAGTAGTGGAGGAGGTAGAGGAGGTAGATCTACTTTTGTTTTTTAGGATGCAATGATACCTCAGAGGAGATCCTTGGTGGCTATGCCACAGTAGCATGTAAAGATTGGGGTGCCTTCTCAGCAGCAGTTGGAACATATCACTGCTTTACAGGCATAGTTGGTTCATGCCCAGGGACATATTACCACTTTACATGGGCAGATCTAGATATTGCAGGGTCAATTAGCTCAGGCCCAGGCATAGTTACAGGCAAATGGATAGGCATATGCCCAGATTGCCATATTGACAGTAGAGAGAGATATAGCTTGATGGCAGGGGGAGTAGGAAATGGTTGTATCCAATAGGATCTAGAGAGCGATTGAGGGAGCTAGCACAGGGGATCTAGTCAGAGAGCTTCACGAGTCTACTAAGGAGGCAGAGTATTATAGAGGTAGATACCACAAGGCGGTGCCTATAGAGCGACAGGTTAGCTACGCTCGTTCATGATCTATTCAAACTCAATCGAGGAACACTAGTAGGGGTGTTACACAACCACTTCTAGGGGCCCACCAGGTGGAGTTCCAGGAGCAGGTCCATCAGGGGCAGGAGGTGTAAGAGGATCAAAGAGGCCTGCAATATCCGGGGGCAAACCTCAGGACCCCATAGTCACTCTTGATATTGTCATTGAGAGATTGTATGTTGATTCAGAGACCTCATGTTGCCACATTTTTTATGTATCATTTCTCATTTCTTGGCATCATTTTACACTTTGACATTATTATTTTTGAGGCTATATATGAGATGCAGTGGCAATTAGTGATCTATGATGTGTTTATGCTTTTTATGATGGATGGATGCATTTTATTTTATGTGTTATATGTTATGTGATGCTTTATATGATAATGCCATGTTTTATGTATGGATGCATTAATGTGATGATGATGTATGATTTTATGCATTTATGGATGATGCATTTATTTTTGATGTATGAGATGGATGTAGTTTATACAAAAGATATGATATGCACTATATTTTTATATTTTTTACATGTATATATCGATGATATGAAAGAATGAGTGAATTTATTATGGCATGTATGGCTAGATGATTTTGGATAAATGCTTTCTTTTGGATTTCATGATGCAAATATATGATCTGAATGCAGGAATATGAATGAGTTGCTTTTGGATAGGATAAATACAAATGTATGGATATATGATAATGCATGGGCGTATGGATGAGTTACTTTTGGATAGGATATGGGTGTATGGATGGATGCAAATGTATGGATGAATTTATGTTATGCTCCGATGTGATATGGATTATGCTTTATTTTTGGTATTTTTCTAATGCACATATATGACCTAAATGTATGAATGCGAATGAATTATGATGATGTATGGATTACGATGTTATTATGACAAGTGTTATGATGAATGCATATATGAATGATTTATGTATGAATGAAAGAAAGAATTTATTATGATTTCAATGTATGATAAGGAATTAGTGAGTGATGATGGTATTATGGATGATGCTTCATTGTTGGAATTTTTTGTGATGCAAATATTATGATGGTTTAATGCATGAATGGTTTATGATGTTGGATTTTTTGAATGAAAGTATATGATATGATAATGATAATGATGGATGCATGGATGGATCCACGTAAATGATTACTAATGATATAGTTCGGAAATGCTAATGCAAATGAAATATTTTTTTTGTGTCAAGTGTACTCAATATTTTAATGAGACATTACATAATATTAAAACTTGCCATCCTTGGAAAAATCTATAATGCAAATTCAGAACTAATATAAATGTAATCTTATCTATGTAATGTTTCCATCTAATTTATTGTGCTTGGTATCATCATTCAGCGTTTTAATATGTTGAAAGTTAGTACAAACATCGATGGTATAATTAGACCATGATGACCTGAGTACAACTTCCATACATCTTTCATTGAGATTTGATAGTGCAAGATAACACAAGAATCTAGGTATAATTGGACCAAGATGACCTGAGCATCACTTGCATAAAAAAACAAGAGTTAACCATTTTTCCATCAAATTCGGAATGTCATCAATGATACTTTGTAGAGCATCTCTTGCAAAAATTTGCAAAGTAGTAATGATTGACTCACAAACAGTGGACAAAGAAAATATCATTAGTGATCATAGCCCCTCTAGTTTGTGACATCATCGAGATACTCTAGAGAAATGATAACAATAATCAAGATACAACAAATGAGCATTCATGCTAAAGTGATCCAACCATGATTCAGAAGATGATGAAGATGATCATCCAATGAGAATTGATTTGATTGTCTTGATGCTTGATTTGATTTGGATGGTTGATTTGCTTGATTGATTGATGCTCAGTTTGATGTTTAAAGCGATTCTTGTTTTGTCGAGTTTTCCTTGTTGTTTGTTTGTCTGTTGATTTAAGCTCCATAGAGTTTGTCCCTAGGAAAGACAGGATTTTTCCCCTAGTAAGAAACAAACTAGATTATTATGGATATGTACAATGATAACCAAGCCAAGGTGGGGCATGACCTTAGTAACCGGATATGGATATGAAGCTCATTTTAAGATAGGCGTATATGTGAAATGATAGCAAAAAGAGGATGGTCAACACACATTCAAATAGAGGGAGAAGTCGACTTATCACAAATAGCGCCTGTTTTCCAATTTTCACCATTTGTTTTTATTGCACTTTTTCAAATTTTATGATTTTTTTGTTTTTACCAAGACGCCTGTTTGTCGGGTTTTCATCAAGGCAACGATTTTCTTACTTTTTTGTATTTTTGTATTTTTAATTTTTTCCTCTTTTTTTTTTGTCACCAAGACGCCTGTTTGCCAAGTTTTCATCAAGGCAACCATTTTTTTAGGACTTTTTCTTATTTTTATGATTTTTTCAGGACTTTTTCTAATTTTAATGATTTTTTTAGGACTTTTAAGCATGCATTGGATGCATTATGTGTAGAAATTATTTAGATGAATGTTATTCATTGGTTCTTAAAATAGATCCCCTTCTAGTGTAGACAACTGATATGCCCCTAATCCAAAGACCGATACAATAAAAAAATGGCCTAACAAATTGGGTTCAAATTTTCCTTTCTTTTGTGGATCTTATTGATTACAGGGATTTTCCTTCAGTACTAAATCCCCTACCTGAAATTTCCTTGGTTTAACCTTGTGATTGTAGCTCCTAGACATTCTCTACTAATATACTTTTAATTAATCCACCACAAGTTAACAACGTTCATCCAACAATTCCAACTCTTGTAGTCTAGACACTCAGTAATCTTCATTTGAAATGAGACCTTTTAAGGACACTCAAAGTGATAGTATCTCAAATTCAATAGGAAAGATGGATTGAGATCCATATACAAGGGCATATGGTGTGGCTCTTGTGGGAGTGTGGATTCTTGTACGATAGGCCCACAAAGCAGGTTTTAGTTGGATATGCCAATCATGTCCAGCATCGTTGACGATTTTTTTTATAATTTTCAAGATAGATTTGTTTGAGGCCTCTGCCTAGCTATTTCTCTGAGGGTAATAGGACGTAAAAAAATGATGCTAGATATGGAACCTTTCACAGAGTTATTGTACGTCATGATTCTTGAAAGGTCTATCATTGTCAATGACAATGGATTGAGGGATACCATACCTATAGATGATGTGGTTTAGGATGAACGATGAGATTTTCTTCCCTATGATGGTGATTAAAAGCATGGATTTGACCCACTTTGTAAAGTAATCTATTGTTGTAATGATGAACTTATGTCCATTGGATGATGATGGATGAATTTTACCTACCAGATCTAATCTCCACAAACAAAATGGTCATGTTGATGTGAAGGGCTGAAACTCCTATGTTGGTGCATGGATAAGATTAACGTGGATTTGGAATTTCTAACATCTTTTGACAAATTGGAAGGACTCTCTCCATATTTGGCCAGTATTACCCCAAATGGAGGAGTTTCTTAGTGAGGGTTAGACCCCTTGAATGAGTATCATAGATACCTTCATGGACTTCTTGTAAAAAAAAATTCAGACTCGTTGCATTCTAGACATCATAAGAGAGTTCCATCAAGACCTCATCGGTACAATACATTTTCTATAAGGGTATGGCGAGAGGTTTGGTTGATGAAGTTTCATTTTTGGTTTTGGGAAAGATTGGGAGGAAGTGTATTATCATTTAGGTAGGTGTGAATATTTTCATAGATCAAGGTATAGACATCAACAAGGTGGCATATGAGACGGGACTCAGGATCGTTATAGGCAGGCGAAAATAGTTTTTCCACCATGAACTCATACCGACTTCATTTTTTCTAGAATTTGTAGCAAAGAAGCAATGGTAGCCATAGCATTAGAATCTTTGTTGTCAATCTTGGGGATTTCAAAAAAATTAATGTGAAAAAATATTTCTTGAAGTCATCAATCATCCTTTTATAGGGCATCAATTTTTCATCCTTTGTTTGGTAATCATCATTGACCTAATTAATGACTAGTTGAGAATCCCCGTAGAATTGTAGCTCTATAATTTTTCATTTTATAGCTATCTTGATTTTGATGATAAGTGCTTCATATTATGTCGTGTTGTTGGTGTAGGGGAACATCAATCGATTTGATTTCATAATAGTGTGCCCTTGAGGAGTGATGAATAGAATTCCTACTCCAAATCCATGGTGAGTATATGAACCATCAAAATACAATACCCATTGCTTTGTTGTTATAGTTAGGAAATCCACATCTAGAAATTCAACTGCAAAGGATGATCATCATGAATCAGTTCTTTATCGAGTTGGTCAACGATAGCTTTCCCTTTGATTGTTTTTTTGTCAACATATTGGATGTCAAATTCACTGAGTATCATTACCCATTTGGCTAATCTCCCTATCATATTTTCTTTACTAAGGAGATATTTCATCGGATCTATCTTAGCAATGAGCTTGATTGTATGAGTCAGCATATAGTATCACAATTGTTGTTTAGTGAACACTACTACTAAACAATCTTTCTCAATGGATGTATGGTTGATTTCATAACCATTTAGATTTCTACTGATATAATAGATTTCTCTCTCATTTCTTATTGAATCTTCTTGTGCCAACAAAGATCCCAATGATCGATCTATTGTGGCTATGTACAATAAGAGAGGCTTTCCTTCTACTAGTGGTGTTAGGATAGGTGGAATCATTAGGTATTGCTTCAATTAATTGAAAGTTGCCTCACTTTTCTCATCCCATCGAAAGGAAATATTTTTATGTAGCAGATGGGTAAAGGTATGGGTCTTACCAGCCAGTTGTGATATGAATCTTCAAATTGACTGAAATCTACCTTGAAGAGACCTTAACTGGCTAATATTCTTCGAAGGTGACATTTCCATGATAGATTTTACTTTTGTGGGGTCCACCTTAATACCTTTTTTTGACACTATATATCCTAATAGATTTTTTTGTGTTACCCCAAACACATATTTCTTTGGGTTCAGGCGAACATTGAACTTCTCTAGTCGATTTGAAGAGTTTGTCTAGTATCTCCAAATATCCTTCTCTAGGGAAAGATTTGGCCAACAAGTCATCCACATAATATTCCATAAAGGTATGCATTATGTCGTGAAAGATGGTTGTCATGGCTCTCTGATATGTGGCCCCTACATTCTTCAATTTGAAGGGCATGAAATTCTAGCAAAAGGTACCCCATGGGCAAGTGAAAGTTGTCTTATCCTGGTCTTTAGGTGCTATCTTGATTTGATTGTAGAAAAAAAAACCATCCATAAGTGACAAAATGCCATGACATACTATTAAGTATATAATGATATCAATATTTAGCAAGGGAAAATCATCTTTCACGCAAGCCTTGCTGAGGTCTCTAAAATTTGTACAAATTCATATATGCCATCAATCTTTGAAATAGGTACAATGTTGGATATCCACTCAGCATAATCAATGGGTCTAATAAATCCTACATCTAATAACTTCTTTAGTTTCACCTTCACCAATAAGGAAATGTGGGGATTCATTTTTCTCAACTTTTGCTTGACCAGTTTGATTCTTGAAGGGAGGGATAAGTGGTGCATGATGAGATTTGGGTCTATCCCTGGCATGTCTACATATGACCAGGAAAATTTGATTTTCCGCTCCTCAAAGAGCTTGACAAAGTTGGGCTTCTCTTGTTATGTCAAGGATTCTACTAGATGGAGAGTTTTCATTGTTTCTGCATTGCCACTATTGATGGACTGTGTCGGTTGGATCAAAACTTTGGATCTTTCTTGAAAATGTTCTCGGAGAATGTCAAATTTCCTATCCTTCAGCACCTCATAGAGGTTTTCATTGTTACTGCCATGGAATGGTTTTCACCATCAGATCTTCCCTTTGTTTTACTCATTTTGCAACTGGGAAATTTGGCACTCCCCTGTCTGGGAGCTTCGTTATGATGTTCAATGGTGGAAAATATTTTAGGATTAACAGCACAGAGGAAGTTGATGATGGCCTCATTGTTTGAAAAGGTGGGGATATCAATAGGTTCATTTTGGTCCCAATCTATGAGTTCAAGATGCACCAATGGTAGGGAATCACCAGATGGCTTTAGGTCAGAGGTCGTAAGGGTCCTAATGGTGACATTTTTTTTGAGTAATACTATGGAAAGGTCAAGGTCTATAATGTTACTCTCTTCTGAGTGATCCATCTTGCTTGAAGTCTGATCGTCTTCACTCGAGCCATCAATATTTTTCAATTCCAATTCAAATGGTCTTAACCCTAAGCTTTGTCCCTCCTCAAGTGTGGGTGTGTACTTGTGTACTACATCAATGTCCTTATCATGATAGGAATCTTCTAGAAATGAATCTCACTCATATTCATTGGAATCAGTTTCATAGTGATCACTTGCTTAAAGTTGTAGGATCCATTCAACAAACTTCTATTTGTGGTCCTCCTTTCTTTCTTCATCCTTTTGATGCTCTTTATATCCCAATCATTTCTTATATTTTGGATTTTTTATGATGGGTTGGATGGGTTCTACAACACCTTCTTTCCTTTTTCCAATAGGTCATTGTCCCTCATATCCCATTTTTTCGAAGATTGCAAATCCTTTTCCATACTATGTGGTTTGGATATTAGCCATTACTGCTTGAGAATTAGTTTCATCCTTGTCATCAGATTCCCCTACTTGAGTGCTTTCTTTTATGAATCAACCATCAAAAAGTGTGACCAGTTGTGAGGATGTTTGTGATGAGGTTGATGGTTGACCATAGGATTTTGGTGAAGTTAACCATGAGAGGCAGAGGGAGTGTTCAATGGATTTTTCACCCACACCTTTGTCTTTGACCTAGACTTTCATCTCAAATTGTTGGGCCAAAGTATTGAGTTGGGCTTCAGGTTTGATGGATGCAGAAGGGATATCTTTCTCCTCTTTCTTTGGTTGTTTAGACAATTAATTTGGTTGGCTTCCCTCATTGGAATATGTGGTTAGGAGATTTGACAATGGATTGGATTGACTTGAATTACTAGGGATATCAGATATGGAATTGAGAGCTTCCCGATTATGAGGCACAAATACATCCTGGATGGCCTTAAGGGTATTACAATGTTGAGGACTATTAGAATCAGCAAGAATGGTAATCTCTTTCCCATTGCAGTGAAATTTCAAACATTGATGGTATGTTGAGGGAACAGTCTACATTTCATGGATCCAAGGATGACCCAAGAGTATATTATATGTCAAATATTTATCCAAAACTTGGCAGATCACATCTTTTTGAATTGGCCCAACCTGAATTAGCAGTACAATTGAGCCCTTTGAATCTCTTTATCCATCATCATAAGCTTTGATGGTGATCTTTTTCCTTGTGTCTATTGCATTTTTAGAGAATCCCAGTGCACAGACAAGCTTTAAAGTACATATATTAAGACCGGCTCCATCTATTAGGGAACGCTTGAGATGAATTTTATGGATGAGGACCTTGATGTGGAGTGTTTTTTTATGAGGATGGGTGAGAGATACGTCATCATTTTCTGAAAAGGATAAGCAACGAGGTGCAACCAGATGTCCCACCATGGCTTGGAAAGTGAAAACTTCCAAATTATTTGGTACTATTATATCAACCAGGGCTTTTTCCAAGATCTCCTTGTGGGTGGGTGATATTTTAAGGATCTCCAATATTGATATTTGCGTGGGAATCTTTTGGAGCTGATCAACAATGTTATATTTATGAGATGGGGCAGCGAGTGTTTTGGAAGTGTTTCCTTTTAAAACATATCTAGCTTGTGCCCTTGTTGTCATGTTTACGGGCACACTATCTTGTTTTCCTTTGATTTTTATGACATTAATTTTATTATTTGTTGCAACCATGTCTTTTGGGATATCATGGAATTGATTAGAGAGGATTTTGACGTCATTCATTGGATGATTGGTTGCAGCAGTTTCTTGTGTATGATTGATCTTGATGTTATTTATATGATCTTTAATGGCTGAAATATGATACATGGTAGTGTCATGAACATTGTTCAAATTTTTTCCTTTGTCATTTATGGTAGAAGATTCCCCTTTGTCATAATTGGGTAAGGGTTTCTTGAATACCCCATGATCAGTGTTTTTTTGGGGTTCTTCTATTTGTATGATCTTATTTTCAATCAAGTCTTGTATCTTGTGTTTTAATTGCATGCAACTATTGGTCAGGTGACCTTTGCATTAGTGAAATTCACAATAGTGGGCCTTATTCCACCATGATGATTTTACTTTTGGTTCAAACCCTTAGGTGCTGGGTAGAGTGATAAGGTTTTCTACAAGAAGTTCTTTCAATGTTGATTCATATGATTGACCCAAAGGTGTGAACTTTCTTTGGTTGTTCGACGTTTGGTATGGTAGTGTCTTGGATGTCATGTTACTTTGATTGTTTTGAGTATTGCCTTGGTCGGTATTTTGGTTGTTGCTTTGGTTGGTATTTTCTGTGCTCTTTTGATTGGTATTCGAGGTGTTTCCTGACAAATTGAAGACTAGTTTAGCATTATGCATTTCAACTGAAGTGTCATTCCCATTATTCTTGTACTTTTTCTAAAACTTTGGTTTGTCATTTTGGGAGGATTAGATGATTTTTTTTCATTATAAATTTTTAATATTCCTCGTTTGACCAAAGCTTCTTCAATTTTGATCCTATTTTTGATCAATTTTTCAAAAGTTAGAGGACATTGTAATTCAAGCCTGTAGCTCATGTCATCATTTAAATTGTCACTGAATACCTCTATCTTCTCTTTTTTCTGGTATGGGATGAGAATACCTTGCGAATAATCTTCTCCACCTTTGCAAAAATACTAGGAATGATTCCCCCTTCTTTTGTTTGACATTGCAAAGGTCCTTCATTGTGATCTCATGTTGGATGTTATATGAATATTCGGTGATAAAATTGTTGACTAATTCCTCAAAAGATTTGATCTCTGGAGGTAATTGTGAGAACCATTGCATGCATTTCCCTCCCAAACTATGTGGAAATAATCTCATCAAAAATGTTTCCTCATGGGAAAATTCAAGACTCATTTTTCATAATTCCCTTATGTGATCTATTGGATATGTTTTCCCATTGTACTTATCATATTTAGGGAATTCACAATGTTTGGGAAATGGTATCATGTTGACACTTGGATTAAAAGGGTAGGGACATATATCTTGTATGGAGTATCTCTTGGTGGTTCTAGTTTTCATGTTTTTCATTTGTTATTGGAGGGTTAGAATTTTTTGTTTTAAAGTATCCATGGGGTCACTAGTTTTTGCTTCATTTCTTGTTTCAGTTTGTTTTTATGTTTTTTTCTTCTTAGGATTTCTTTTTAATTTTGTAATATCAAAATCTTCGGATAATTGAACTCCTTTGTTTGCTAGCATCAAAAGGTATTTATCACTCTCCTTTACAAATATCCTCTCCATGAATTTATGAAAATTGGGATCTTGTTGTGGTTGCTCTATGGTTTCATCCGTTATTTCTTCTACCTCATCTCAAGGAACTCCGAAAAAGGATTCTCCTCTCTTTCAGCCATGGTATTTTGGTCTTCAATTTCTTTTTTCTCAAGTTTTTTCTTTCGCAATCTCGTTAAAATGGGCATACAAAGTGATGAAAATATTCTAAGCTTTCGATCAAAGTTTGGGAGTGCCAAAAGGACTAGTTTAAATCCGATTAAGCAAGTTTGTTTTGGGATGAAGGATGATGAATCCTGATAAATGATGATAAATCTTGATGGTGAAACACAACTACTAAATCAGAAATAGGTGTGATGATGAGGCACTTTTGGATGTTTTATCAAAGTTTAGATGAGGTATTTTCACTTGAAAATGCTAGTTTCAACAAGTTTGAGATTCTAGTATGATTGAGGAAAGGTCCTGGACTGAAAATGTTTCTGAATTGTGAGGTCAAAATTTGGGCAGGCAAGGATTTTAGCTCTTTATTTTTTGGATTTTATGGATGCACTGTAACAGTGAACAGATGCGCTAAAAGTTAGATGTGCCAAAAAAGAGGATGGATGCGCTAAACGATTGTAGGTATGCACTAGAACAGGCTATGTATGCGCCAAAATATGGTATGGATATGCTTGAAAAGGCACTAGAATATGATAGGGATGCGCCAGAATATGGTACAGATGTGTCACAGGATTATATAGATGTGTCAAAATAGGGGATGTATGCACCGAAATATGGAAGGAATGCATTGGGGTAGTCAACGGATGTGCTAAATTAGTGTATGTTCTCTAGTTTTTTTTCTAACAGTCTAAAAGACTTTTCTAGTTTTCTAGTAGAGAATATGATTGTTTGATTTGGATATTCTTTTGAATCAATGGTTTATTTTTGTGTGATGTATTCTCAAAATTTACTTCAAAACATGCATTTGAAACATATCAAGTACAATCCCTATGGTTGTGAAGGATAGTATTTATTGGATTCCCACTTGGATTTTTCTAGTTGTGCTTACTTTTGACGAATGATTAAAGGCTTGACCACATTGTCTCCCCCTTGCATCGCACTCCCTTCTCGGGTCAGCCAAGCCTCAGTCCTCATGAATCTCCCATGATAGACTTCTCATTTCTACCAAAATTCACAAGAATGTGGGACGGCTTCAGAGGTTATACCTCTTGCACCACTAAATAGAAAGGGTATTTTTGGCATACTACAATAAAGGGTTTTAGTAGGGGCATTTCGTTCATGGGGGATCATCCATAGGCAAAAGACCATTTTTCGCCTTCTTGTCGAAACAATTCTTGTGATACTTGAACTTTTCTCAAGTTCCCACACTTATATCTCGGGTGGAAGTCTCTTGGCTTTAGCGTGTTCCCAATTGGGTCATTCCCTTGAGGTGATTACCTCTTGTCCCACCAAGGCAAGCCCTCTAAGTTTTAAATTCAATAAAAATAATGGATATGGCTTTGTGATCACCCAGTAAAAGGGAGAGTATATGTTTCACAAAAAACTACTAGCCTTCACGATTATTATTTTATCTTCGCGGTTGTGCCTTATCTTTAAATCGCTCGCAACCTTTGGTGTTTTCCACGTGGCTTCCTCCCAGAGTTTTTTTTGTTCCATATCACTTCATTTTTTTAGGCTCCGTCTACATGACACATGGCATTCTCTGGCCGCTTTTTGAGCTGGGCCCACCATACAGTTACTATCATTCAGCATCACCCACGTGGCTTCCTCTCGGAGCTTTTCATTGGGCATCCCTTATTCTTTTTTTCCAAGCTTCGTCTGCTCGACGCGTGGCATTTTCTTGTGCGCCAGTTATCTAGGAGTTGTTGCTATGCAAATGGTTCTCATTTTCCGCCACATTTTCTTCTTCAGTGTCGCGTGTTCATTTCTGCTACTGCATGGTTTTTTCCCCTTCAACGACATTGTTGGCACGTTGTTGGGCGATCGTTCTTTTCTGTGGTGACTTCAGATGATATTCGGCGTCAATATTTTCTCGCGGCATCTTTCTCTATGGTTTTCAGGTGGTGGACTGGCCTATATATGCGGCCCATTTTCTCTTTTGTTGTTGTTATTAAGTTGATAAAATCTCTCGAGCATTGGGAAAAGGCTCTATAATATTTTTATTAAACTTAAAGTTTGCAGACTGTGCCAATCAATTCAGCCTTTCTATTTTTCATGTATTTGATAAGACTATTAGTTTGTGTTGTTATTTTCCTATAATATATGAATGCCTGATCTTCAAATTTTGTGATCTTTCATAGCTAAATAAATATAGATCATTTTTTTTTACTCCTCTATGTTGGCTAAAGTTATGTTAGATTATGCTATGCAATTAGCGGGCGTTTGTTATGTTTTAAAGTGATTTTGAGAAAATTTACTTAATAAACAGCATTTGGTGGTTCGGGCCTTTGCACCTAGCACTATGCTCTGGTAAATTTGTTTATGATTTTGGCACATCGTTTGTAGTTTAGATTTCATGTTTTTCTATCTTTCTAACCCTTTACCTCCCCCACTAAATGAAGAGCCAGCTTCGATAAAACCCCGAAGGTCACTTAGCTAGTGCACTATGTCCCCCAATAGCTAATTTTCCCATGAGACTGTTGTTACCTGCAAAAATCTTGCATCAACAATTCTTTTTTTTGGCACGTCCGGTGGGACACGAAGTAGCAAGTTCGCTTGATATTATAAATGTGTATGAGCCATCAGCCTATAACTAAGTCATAGACTGCAAGATTCCCTGGCCAGCTCATACCACCCTTAGTTTCTGTGCACCCGAGAGGTCTACGAGGTAGTCCTTCACCTCCTCCATCTCCTCCATCTCCTCCTTCTCCGTTGTCGCCTACTTCTCCTACACCTATGGCCACTAGAAATTATGTAGCCTAGGATGCTGGAAATCCTTTAGTAGCACCTGTGCCTCCTATAGTATGGGCCCCGATTCTTGCTTCCACCCTAAAATTTATCCCTAAATATTTTGGGGATGAGTCAAAGACACTGATGGAACATCTGCAAAATGTGGCAGACGTATGTCTAGTACATGGTGTATCAAATGAAGATGTAGGTCTCAAATTGCTCATCACCTTCTTCTGAGGAAAAGCACTGAACTAGTATAGGGCTCTTGAGGCTAATACTATTGCTACTTGGGACCAACTCAGTACCCCATTTTATGAGCGTTTTTCAAATATTAGCGATAATTCTTCACTATATCATCAGCTGGCAAACATAAAGTGAGCTCCTCATGAAGCTCTACCTAATTTCAACGCACGATTCCATTCGATCTCGTAGAGAGTGCCTGTTGGTAGTCGTCCACCCTTGGATTTGGCGTTCATGTTCTACTTGAAGCCCATCAACCCTTATATTTCCATGATGTTATAGCCTCTTGGAAGAGAGACTCTTTCTGATGCTTATGCCTTGGTTGTCACTACGGAAAATAACTTGATTGTTGTTGGAAAGTTGGTACCGAGACCCATCATGCCATTGTTTCCTGAGTGCAATGTTGTGGAAGCCAAAGCTCCTTCGACCAGCATGCCTGCAACTCCTCCCCAATCTATGTACATGTATCCAGGAACAGCTCTGAGCGTAGCTCGAATTGTGGCTTTAGTGCCTAATCCCTTGGTAGCCAAGATGAACAAGATGAGAGAACAAATGTGGGCCATGACTAATGAATTGACTACCATGAAGTGATCGCAATATAGCTATCAGAAGTTGGCATACCAAAATTATCAAGGCAAAAAAGCTCTGTACCAATCAAATCAGTGGCAAGATATATCGCATGGAAATACTAAGGCTCAGTCGAATATCCAAGTTGTTCCGGTGACCATGTCGATGTAGACCGTCCATCCTAGTTCAAATAAAGAGCTAGTTGCAAGACAAAATAACTTAGTCGAAGACGTCAATTCATGGTGTTTTCCCTCTAATGATGCTCACATGCCGAGAAATTGTCTGTGGGGAAATTTGCAACAAAAGATCACGGAACAATGTAGCCAAGGTGGCGCACCTAATCCTAGCAACCAATCATATGCCTCTCAAAAGATGGACAATGCAGTCCTCACTACTCAAATGCAAGGGATGTCCATTCAGCAAGAGTCAGATATAGTTCCAGATCGAGCGCTCTTTTCATGGATGTAAGGAGAAGAGTCAACATTTTCAAATGAATTTCTTTTGACTCAAATGCCATGAGTGTGGTCTTATTACAACATGTGTTCTAAGTGGAGACTCACCAAAGAATTCACATCTCCACCAACTAACATTCCATTTCAGCTGACTCCGAGTTCACCGACAGGCCTATTTTCAGTCCCACAATAGACTAACGTGGCTCTTCCCAATTCTTTGAATCCACCTCCTCTGAAGGAAAAGTCTCCTATGACCATCCCAACTATTGCCAGTACCAACTGTGAGGCTTATACCAACTGTGAAACCTAAAGAGCAAGCAAATGTGACTCATCAGTCGTGAGCGTAGTTCAATGTGGTGGAACAACTAAAGAAGTCCTCTCTGCCAATGCTTCTTTGTGGGATTTCCTAGCTATTTCGGAGCAAAAGGTGTTATTACAAAAAGCATTGTTGGTAGAGGAGGATGTGAAGGTACCTAGTCATCCCAATGAAGAAAAAATATCCAAGCCGGACTTTGATAAAGTGTTAACAAATCAACCGAAGAAAATCTCAAAGCCGAAAAAGAGAGTAAGCCTAAACCTAAGCCTTTCTTTCTAACACTTATCATTGTCAACAAGTTGTTACATAATTGTATGATTGAATCTAGTGCTAGCACCACTGTCATGCCTAAGCAAGTAGTTGATGCCTTGGGTTTAAAATATGAGCCTCTTAACAAGGGAGTCATGCAGCTAGATGGAAATAAGGTTGATATCGTCAGAGTAATCAAGGGATTGCCTATGACATTGTTTTCCTGCCCCAGTATCACTATAAATTAGGATATCGTACTCATTGATATTCCTCCTCTATTTGGGATTTGTTTGTCCTGAGAGTTCACAGCAAATGTCATAGAATATCTAGCACTGGACTAGTCACACCTGATCTTGAGGACCAAGTATGGAGCCAAGATGAAACTACTGTCAGAAAATTTGCATTCTAAACATGTTGTTGACGAGGCCTTGCTCAAATTTGAAGCAGCACATACTTCAATTACCCAGGAAGAAAGGTTCAATGTGGAATTTCTGGAAGAAGAAGAGGCTACTCGCTCCCGGATGGAGGATGAAGAGGCTTCATTGAATGATTTTATGGATATGCACCCTTTTGGGAATTATCACACAACTGGACTTTGGGACTTATGTCATACATGAGGAAGGGCAATCTATGCCCAGAGTTACTAAAGAGTCTAGAGGCGAAACACCCTCGGAGTTATGGACTTTGCACTTTGATGGAGCGAGATGCAGAGCCGGAGTTGGAGCAGGAATATGTTTGACATCTTCATCTAAGGAAAATACCTTGAGGTCTTATCGCTTCCAATTCGCATGCTCAAACAACGAAGCGAAGTATGAAGGTCTTGTCCATGGTTTGAGCCTTGTAGAACAAATGGGCATGAAGAAAATAAGTGTGTTCGGAGATTCAAAGTTGGTGGTCAACCAAATCTGAGGGATTTTTGCTGCAAAGAATGTTCGTATGATATCCTACCAACATAGAGTCTGGGATCTTATTAACAACTTTGAGGCATTTAATATTTAGGCTATACAAAGAGAAAAGCACTCTGAAACCAACCGGATGGTGACTATCGGAGCTCAATTTGAGCCGGCCTCTGAGTTATTGAAAAATAAGCATGCAGTGAGAGTAATTGTAAGACCTATTATTCTAAACAACAATCAATACTGGCAAGTGTTCGATAGTGATACTCATATTGCATCATTTCTCCAGTCCTCTGGGGAATTCATTGATCAACTGCAACCAAATATCATCAAAGCTTATGGGAATCAAGTTATCCATTTGAAATCCAACAAGCTTCCTAGAGGCCTAGTCACTCTGGAAAGCCTGTTTGATTCCGATGATGCAATGAGAGACAAAAGGAAGCTTGTAGCTGACAAAGGTGACTACACCAATTTGCATATCAGAGAAGATAGAAAGCTCAAGGTCGGGAAGGAAGTATCTCAGAAGAATAAAGAAAAACTAAGGCACTTCTATGAGGAATATCTTAGTGTAGTAGCCTAGACATATGATGATCTTAAGGGATATGACCCTAGGATTATTGAGCATACAATTGAGCTATCGAAAGGAGCGAAGCCGGTTCATCAAAGACAGAAGCCTATGAACCAAAAGATTGAATCTCTTACGTCATAGGAATTGAATAAATTGATTACATCCTGAATAGTGTTTCCAATCAAACACAGTACTTGGGTGTCAAACCCGGTGCCAGTCCGGAAGAAGAATGGAGACATACGACTATGTGTAGACTTTCGAGACTTGAATAGAGTGTCCTTAAAGGATCATTACCTCCTACCTTCAATGGAGGTAATTCTACAAACCATAGCTAGTTCTAAAATGTTTTCAATGTTGGATGGCTTTTCGGGCTACAATCAAATTTGAGTAAAAGAAGAAGACTAACACAAAACAACATTCACCACAAAGTGGGGAACATATGCATATTCCAAGTTTCCCTTTGGACTCTCGAATATCAGAGCCACCTTTTAGAGAGCCATGGATATTGCCTTTAAGGATTTAATTCATAAAATTATACTTATCTATCTAGATGACTTGATAGTATTTTCCAAATCTATCGATGATCACTTTGATCATTTAGAGCTTGTCTTCTAGAAGTGCCAAGAATTTGAGATTTCTTTGAATCCGAAGAAATGTGTGTTCGCAGTTCCCCAGGGGAAGCTATTGGGGTATGCTGTCTCAAAGGAGGGCATTTCCATTGATCCTGAAAGAGTTGATGCAATCTAGGAGCTTTCGTTACCCGTAAACAAAAAGGGAGTGCAATCATTTCTAGGTAAGGTCAACTTCATTAGCCGATTCATTGCAGATTTTGTAGGGATCGTTTGGCCGATTACCTTCATGCTTAAAAAATACCAGACTTTCAAATGGATGACAGAGGCCAGAAAAGATTTTGAGCTTATAAAGGAGGCTATTTCTTCTACCCCTGTATTAGTCAACCCGAACCTGTCAAGATTTTATCATGTATGTTTTTGGTGGTGGCAACAGTATTGCCACTATGCTTATGCAGAAGGATGATGAGGATAAAATGGATTCTCTTGTTGCTTTCTACTCACACATCTTAAAGGAGTATGAGGTAAAGTACAATTTTGTAGAAAAGCAAGCATTCGCTATTGTGAAAGGGCTTAAGAAGTTTTGACACCTGATATCATACAATAAGGTGATTGTTTGTGTACCGCATCCTAGTGTGCAAGAGTATATCATGGAAGGAGAAATCACAGAGAAAAGAGCTAACTAGATTACCAAGATCCTAGAGTATGATATTGAGATTAGGCCTGTCAAAACTATTAAGGGAAAAGGATTGTGCGAGTACCTCGCTAAAAATAATGAACCAATGACAGATCTTGAAGCCCTGGAACCTGTGTTATTGAACGAAGAAATCTCCACAGGTGATTGCCTGGAAGATCGGATAAAATTCATGCAAATAGGAAGGTAGCCGATCAATCTCCCTTCTTTTAAGAGGTGTTTCTATCATTTACAAAATGTAAATTATGTTCTCTTGGAAGGTGTATTGTTCAAAAGAAATTTTAATGCCGTCCTACTAACGTGTGTAAATGAAGAACATGCCAAGAGAATATTGGATCAATACCACAATGGCCCAGCTGGAGGACATTTTTCTGCAAGAACTACAACAATTAAAATAATATATGTTGGTTAATTTTGGCCAACACTATTTAATGATGCATTTTCATTAATAAAGTCTTGCAATGAATGTCAGTTTTATGTCGGAAAGAGAAATAATGTTGCTATGCCATTGAGGCCTATAGTAGTAGAGGAACCCTTGCTCAATGGGGTCTAGACTTCATTGGAATGATTAACCCTTTCTCTTCAGCTAGAAATAGGTGGATATTGACAACAACCGACTACTTCACCAATAGGCAGAAGTAGTACCATTGAAGAATGCAACGGAAGTAGAGATTGTTAACTTCCTAGAGGAGTTGGTAGCCAGATTTGGCCCACCAAAAAAAATCATCTCCGACTATGCCAAAGATTTCCTTGGCGTGAAGATGAGCCAATTTGCATTAAAATATGGGGTTTACCTAAAAACCTCTTCTAACTATTATCCCAAGGGGAATGGTCTCGCGGAGTCTATAAATAAAAACTTCATCAGGTTAATCAAGAGGATAGGCTTAGAACATCGAAGAGAATGGCATAAGAACCTCTAAGCAGTGCTATGGGCAGATCGTATCACACCCAAGCAAATATTAAAGACATCTCCTTATGAGATGGTGTATGGAAAAGAGGCATTGCTACCTTTTGCCATGGAAAGCCTAGCTCTCCAGCTACTCAAATCTTTGGAGATTGAACAAAACGAAGCAATGGAGGTACGATTTTTTGAGTTACTCGAGGTACAGGAGAAAAGAGAGCATTCTCTTGAGGTGATGAATAGCCACTAGTAGGTGGTAAAGAATTGGTTCGATAAAAAGGCATCGGATCAAGAGCTACAATGTGGGGACTTGGTGCTCAAGTTCAACAATCACGGAGCAAAGCCCAACCAGCACATAAAATTTGACAGTCTCTGGGAAGGGCCTTTCAAAATTGTCCAGTGTAAATAGTTCAACTCTTTCGAGTTGAAATACATGGAAGGTAATGCCTTAAGTATTTCGATTAATGGAATACATCTTAAGAAATTTAATAATTATGCCTATGTGATGGCTTTGTAAATTGTAAATATGTAATTATATATCCTGTTTTAATTTTTGGGTCTTCTAAGTGCTATATAAAATAACAACAATAGTGCAAGAAATTAAAGAACATTGTAAATGAGCCAAGATTTGAAAAAACATAAGTATTATATTTTTCTGGAACATTTACATTACATACGATAGAGGCCAGTGGCCTTGTATCAAATATATACATATATCCGCTAAAGGGCGGAGGGCTAGCAAAAAGAAAGTCAAAAAGCAGGTTGGGGTTATTTTTTCTTCTCAGTCATGTAGTAGAAGAGGGTCCAATAGCAGTATCTAGTGGCATAGGATGAGGAAAGATCATCCTCTCAAAGTCCTCATACCACTGCATGTTCTGGAACAGTTCGATGTGATGAATCCGCATGAGAAAATAGCAACCGACACGAACCCTAGAGCGATGTTCTTCATGTGTCTCGAACTCAAAGCTGAATAAGAAGTTCCTGTAACATCATAGATTTTTCTGCAAGCATGACTAGATAAACAAAGTTAAATCCTAATCTAAAATCTAAAATCTAACAACAAAGAACGAGGAAATAAACTAAACTAATAAAACCAAAATGATCTCACCGAATATGCATTCATCCCTTCGAATTATCTTGATTCTTCTTCTCCATTTTTCCTTTTTAGTATTCTTGCCCTCAGATTTATGTGTTTGAATGCAAGTATAGCTTTGTCGAGTTTCTAAGCAAAATATCGAAGAATAGTCTCTCTTCTCAAAAGTATGTGATTTCGGGAGAGGAGGAATAATGATTATGACATGCCATTTTATAGATATTTGGTTTTCGAACGATCAGCTCAGATTGAAAGAGAGATCGATGGATGAGATTGACGAATGCCATGCGATGTGAGTTTTGTGTCAGATTCAACGTGAGTTAGAACATGAGTCAGGAAAGACTAAAAATAGCACAAGATCTTAATCTTTAGTTAAGAATCTTCAAAAATAGAAGAAATAGACTTTGAATGTCAAAGACAAAGTCAGAACTTGAAGATGAGGAATTCGAATGCATAATTAAATTAATTAATTAAATAAAAGATATTTAATTAATAGATGCATACATGCATATGAGTTAGAACTAGTTAATCGACTAGTTGTGACAGAGAGTCTTCCTGCAAAGATGATTAGCAGTTGAATTCAAAGATAACTGGAAAACTAAAAATAGATCTCGAGTCAGAAGGTAAGTGGACGATTAGATAACTGAATGATAGAGGAATGTGACATAAATGAATTAAATTTTAATTAAATGTTAATTTAATTCAACATTTGAAAATAGAAGATTTAATTAAATAAATAAAGATAATTTATTTAATTTGACTTTCAAAAAGGGTGGAATTGAATAATTAAATACCAAATATTTAATTGTAACTGAAAAGGGGGTTACATGAATAATTAAATGAAGATATTTAATTATAGTTGGAAAAGTATGATAAAGGGGGAATTAATGACTTAGTGAATTAATTAAAAAGGGGTATTTAATTAATAGAGCAAATATGTGTTAGAAAGGTTAATTAAATAATAAACATTATTTAATCATGACAACGGACTATAGAAAATTATGTCGAATATGTACTCGCAGGCCTAGACCAATTTTTGGTATCTACAGATTGCCCCTCTTTGATACAATGTTGGTACGACATTGTGTCAAAGAAAATATGCCCCAATCATGCCCCAGCATGAAACAGGGTAAGGTATGCCCCCTCGGGAAAATTGACAATGTTTGAAAAGGTTCAAGAAAAAATTAGGAAATATTCCTGAGAAGTCAATTTGATAGTCAAAAATGCTATGGAGTCGACGAAATTGAATTTGGAGTTGTTTCGGATGAAAACGGGTCATTGGAAGTTGAAAGGCTAAGCGGCCAATAGAGAAGGGCTGAAGAAATGCCATTTTTAACCCACCTATAAATAGGAATTAGGGCTAAAAATCATTTCATTTGCACCCAGAGGAGATAGAAAAAGAGGAGTTTTTGCTCTGACTGGCTGACGAAATGGCTCCTATTCCATATACGAGGCATCAAGGATATCGGATCTGGACATTCAGGAGGCCAGCCGACGCAAGACCACCGATATGTACCCAAAAATGAACTTGTCAAAGTTATTTTTGCACGCATTTTTAGGCATTAGAAAAGTAATTATGCAAATGCGATGCATCGTAAACGACGCATATGCAGTCGTATTCACCGCATCTGACTATGAAACGACACATTTGCAAAAACTCATTAGGGCTAGTTTGGATGGATTACGGAATGGCTGCATGTGGAGCATTATGCACCACATGTGTAGTTATGCAATGCATATGCATTAGGGATAGACGTAGGTGTATTTTTGAACCGCATATGCATGTATGAGACGCATATGTTGTAGATAGGATGTGTAAGGAAAAATGCACCGCATGTGGTTTAGTGAACCGCATGTGCAGTAGTCGAAAAGATTTGCGAAGAATATGCGACGCATATGAATTATGCACCGCATGTGAAGCTCTGTGCAATGCATTTGCAAAAATGCACCGCATCTGTAATATGAGCCACATTTGACTAGTAAAATTTTTGAAAATTTTTCCAAGGAAAATTTGAAAAATGCTGACATCATGGTTAAAATTGCAAGTGGTGTTAGATCTTATTTATATGCGGGAGTCACGACCAGATACTTTCGATCTGAGAGAGCGTTTGATGAGTGCAAAAATTTGGCTTCTATGGAAGCTAGGCCTATGTCACTGTTTGTCGATGCCTGCCATTCAGGCAAACAGGGGGATGTTGACGGCACTTTGCGAGCGATGGCATTCGGAGACATCATCATTTCATTTACCGATTGGGGAGGCCACTGTCACATTGGAGGATGTGTACAGGATTATGAGATTGCCTATCAGAGTTGACTGGGTTATGTATGATACCTAGCGAGGATTGACGGAGTTAGCACGGTTCTATCAGGTGGATGACATCAGTAGGCTCGGGATCGAGCATTATGAGATTAGATGGCCAATCCTAGCAAATAGATACAATTGGATCGACTGTATCAAATGCACCTTGATTGGGGGTATAGTTCTTCCAGATAGACGAGGTCACGGATTTCTAGTAGGATGGGGAGCTATGTTGGTCGGCATGTTGGAGAGTGAGACGAGATATGCATGGGGTCCATGTCTACTTGGGATGTTGTACTTCCATTTACATGACATCGCTTACAGAGATGCACGGTCGTTGAGTTGTGGAACGACACTGTTGATGGTATGGGGTTGGGAGAGGATAGCTGTCTTCCATCCTCTAGTTATAGTAGAGAAAGAGGAGAGACACCCGTATGTGTTTTGCTATAAAGGGCACATTACACAGACCCATGTGGGTGACACAGGGTATTGGCGACACGCCTTGGATATTCTTGATCAATTCACATGGAGACCTTACATGGATTGTGAGGAGTGGGTGGATGAGGATATACATTTGCCATTCTGCAAACAGACACAATATCTCATTGGGAGGACTATTTCGAGTGTTCACATTATTTAGCAACATCTGCCAAACAGAGTTCTGAGATAGTTCGGGGAGGTTCAGGATGAGCCTCGGAGTAGAGTAGAGTTTGCTCGGTCATCGAGAGAGGTTCCATGGTGGGGACCCATGATTCCAGTGGCGAAAGCGGAGATAGAGATATAGGCACTTCAGCCAATACAGTGGGGATGGAGAGGTGGATTAGCAGATCCAAGGACCATGGCTACATACGAGGCATGGTGGGAAGAGCATCGCCCAATTCCTTATACAGATCCTGACTAGCCAGCACCAGTCGAGAGACGAGGCACAGGGCCTAGAGGATGTCAGAAAGGTGGAGGTGCCAGAGTGGGTAGAGTTGGTGGTAGAGGTGATGGAGATGACGGAAAAGGCGGAGGTAGAGGCGGGAGATGAGGATGGAGAGGATAGAGAGGGGGTCAGGAAGGTGGACATGCACCTATTCAAGAGGCAATAGCAGGTGATGTACCGATGGTAGATATCGGAGGGAGAGTGGATGTATCGGCTGGGGGTGAACATGCTGCAGTGGAGGTAGTGGTTGAGGAGCGTGTAGAGGATTCTAATGTAGACATGGCCTTAGACCCTCTGGTTGTGTTGGCAGGATACAAAGAGGATGATGTTGAGGAGGAGGCACTGATGGAGGAGCAAGAGAGAGAGCTCAAAGATCAGATAGTGGAGGGGAGATGGGATGAGGATGCTCCTAGAGATGGTGACAGGGAGGCTTTAGAGGAGAGACTTAGACTTATGACTGCATGGTTTGAGGCGATGAGACTAGAGAGAGACAGTGCCTACACAAAGAGGGACAGTTCCTATGTAGAGAGGGACAATGCATACACCGAGAGGGACAGTGCTCGTACAAAGAGGGACAGTGCTCTCATGGAGAGAGACCAGGCTATAGCCTAGAGACATGAGATAGAGCAGCAGTTCACAGAGGTTAGAAAACTTTGCAGTGGGTATTCATCTGATGGCATGGTATGGGAGTTGGTCAGATCGATGGAGAGAGCCATTTATTACAGGGATCTTTATAAGGCAGCAGTATCGGCAGAGAGACGGGCTCCTACATTTTCAGAAGTATGCAGTTAGAGCAGGGGTCATACTAGGAGTCAGAGGACAAAAAGCACAGAGGGGGTGGTAGGACCATTGAGGCTAGGTCCATATGAGAGGCCTTCCACCTCACAGAGAGCACCCTCGAGTCTTTTTCCACCACCATCACCATGTGACAGTAGGGGTAGCGGGACATGATGACAGGGACTTATGTAGACATTTGTATTTTGATCAGAGAGCCTGTGAGCTCATGTTTTATTTATTGATACATTTAGACATTGTACTATGACACACTATTTGAGTGATATATATATATATATATATATGATTTTAGCGGCTTCTATATGATATGCAATTCTATGTTATGGATGATGCTTTATTTCTACATGATTTTGTTTCCTAGATGATGTATATACACGTGTTATGAATGAAATGTTTCTACATGTTTAGGAGTTATACATTTTACAATGATGTTATGGATGATTCTATTTACTTATGATAATGGATGCAATGACCTGTATGATTCTTATTTATATGTGATGGTAATATGCACATGCAATTTTTACCTTATGTATGTTATGATGATGCAATGCCTATTATATAATGATGTGAAATGCAATGAATGTGACTATCTCTATGTTGAAATGCAATGCAACTATGTGAAATGTATGGTAATGCAAATGATCTAATGTTGTTATTGTGTCACAGGACCTTATCTTTATGCCAAAGAAGAGAAATGTTAGGATGAAATCAATTCAAAATGTTAATAAGAAATAATTCAAGTGTGATTGACGGAGAAAAAGATAGAATGAAAATTGATTGATTGAGAAGAACATATAATTTTTGATATATTGCCAAATACACTATACTTGCTTGTTATCATCATTGGGAGGGACATGACACAGATGGATAGTACACCCTATGATATGAGATAGACCATAGTGTACAAAGTTATCCACCTGTGAAAAACAGACAATCGTAGACAAGGAGTGTCTTAACTCAGACTAAGGACAAGATGCCCTAGTCATTTTGTCGAGACAAACCACAGACAGTAGACAAATAAAAGATGGGTCATGAGATGTCATTGATCCTCTAAATCCTTGATAGGACATCCTTGAGGAAACTAGTAACATGACTCAAAAACCAATGTTAAAAATATAGTTGACAGACAGCAGCCAAAGAAAAAGAGTCCTGAGACATCATTGCTTCTCTAAATCCTTCAAGGGACATCCTTGAGAAAGCTAGTAACAGGGTCTTGCACAAATCGATAAAAAGATAAGACCAAATAAGATATAAAGTCATAAAGCCAAATAAATGTATTCGCCAAAACTTGATCTTGTGGGATTGTTTGATGTTGATGTTTGACATAGCGTAATGTGAGAGAATGACACATACCACATAAGACGTTGAGTCTGGTTTTGACTTGGTGACTTCTGTATAAGGCATCACAAAGCCTGGTTTTAGAAAGACACGTGTCATATAAGACATTGGAGTCTGATGATGTTGATGTGACATGCCACATAAGACTATGACAATTTGATGATGTCTGTTGACAACTTGCGTAAGACATAGGTTGATCGCTTTGACAATGTGTTTGTTATTGACTTGATGACTGTTTAAGATGTTTTTCCTTGTTGATGCATGACTTGTTTGGATTCCTTGACTGATAAATTGCATGTGTGTGTGTGTGTTGACCGTGTATGACATGAGATGATACCCTAAACTATGATATGCAACTTGTGTGATAGTGATTGTGAATGAACCCTATTGGACTAACCTAGTGTGGTCTCGAGAGCTCATCAATTGATTAGCCTTGCCTACGTTGTACACACAGAGACCTCGTAGTTCAACACGACCAAATGACTTTGAATATTCAAAGCGTCATGATTTTAATGTGCGTGATTCATGACAAACCTAGACTGACAGATCTAATGCCTCGGGGGCACATCGATTGATGGCCTTGCCTACGTCCTAGTCGCAGAGGCAACGTAGTTCGACTATGTCTATGACTAGCTTAACATGACTGACTTGACATGATTGACTTGACATGATTGACTAGACATGACTGACTTGACATTACTGACTAGACATGACTGACTTGACTTTGTTTTTGGGATTTTCTGACATTTTTTTTATTTTTTTGGATTTTTGGAGTTTTCTAATGTTTTTGGGATTTTCAGGACATTTTCGATGGTGTGACGTTATGTACAAAGTGTTAGGGCACAAAACAAGGATTTGCCCCTAGTCGGGAATATGATTTGGAAGATGGAGTGGGTAATGTGACGGAATGGACGTTTAGATGTCAATCGTTCCAAATGATGGATAGGACAACCATTTATTATGAGTGATGGTGAAAAAGTCCAATTAGAATGATGGTAGATGGAAGAGCGAGCCTGACTACACATGGCGCCTGTT
Organism: Sequoiadendron giganteum; assembly: GCA_007115665.2. Classification (NCBI taxonomy): domain Eukaryota; kingdom Viridiplantae; phylum Streptophyta; class Pinopsida; order Cupressales; family Cupressaceae; genus Sequoiadendron; species Sequoiadendron giganteum. The sequence continues at coordinate 74,154,169 of CM021100.1, forward strand.
TGCCAGCTTTTCACCATGGTACTTATCCATAGCACCACCGAAGCGGTTTTCACTAGTGGATGGATTTATTTCTCTTTACTTTTTTTATTTTCTCAATTTTTTTGGTGTTACAAAGACGCTTGTTTGCCAAGTTTTCATCAAGGTAAGCATTTTTTTTTTTTTGTATTTTTCCAGATTAAGACACGGATTCTCAGAGACTTAAGCGTAGAACCTCTTTAGATGTAGACTATTGATAGGGGACAAAAGCAGTTCTCCTTCAGGAGTAGAGAGTTGGTACGCTCATGATCCAAAGGCTTCTCTGACAATATATGGCCCCAACCAATTAGGTTCAAACTTTCCTAGTTTCTCGCGTTCAGCTTGGTTCTTAGGATTCTCCATTAATACCAGGTCACCAATGTCAAAGTGTCTATTGAGAACCTTCATGTTGTAACTACTATGAAGATGATTCTGATATGCTTACAAATGATCTAATGCTTGCTATCTTCGTTCATCTAGCAATTCTAGCTCTTGTAACCTAGAGACACGGTATTCTTCATCGTTGATATGACCCTTCAAGGATACCCATAGAGAAGGTATTTCAACCTCAATAGGTAAGATAGCTTCGGACCCAAATACGAGGGAATATGGAGTGGCGCCGATGGGAGTATGAATGCTTGTGCGATAAGCCCATAAGGTAGGATTAAGCTGTAGGTGCCAATCACGACCAGCGTCATTGACAGTCTTCCTAAGGATTCTAACAATAGTCTTATTAGATGCCTTAGCTTGGCCATTACCTTGTGGGTACTATGGGGTGGATAAATGGTGTTTGATGTGGAATTCTTCACATAAATGGTGTACTTCTTGGTTCTTGAATGAGCGGCCATTGTCTGTGATTACGGATTGAGGTACACCATATCGACAAATGATATAGTTTAGGATAAACTTAGATATTTGTGTGTCAGTTATGTATGTCATGGGAATAGCTTTGATCCATTTGGTGAAGTATTCGGTGGCGGTGATGATGAATTTGTGGCCATTAGATGATGAAGGGTGTATCTTACCTATGAGGTCAAGTCCCCATTGGGAGAAGGGCCATGGTGAAGTAATTGGATGAAGCTCTTGCGTTGGCGCTCTTATCAAGTCTCCATGTATTTGACATTGTCTACACTTCTTTACAAAGACGTATGAGTCTTTCTCCATTGTAGGCCAATTGTAATCTAGTCTCATAATCTTATGGGCTAGAGTAGGACCACTTGAATGAGATCCACATATACCCTCGTGTACTACTCACAAAGTTGTTTGTGCTTCCTCAGCATCGAGACATCTCATTAGGGTGTTATCTAAGGTACGTCTATACAGGGTTTCTCCGATGATGGTATACTTAGCTGACTTTCAGATGAAGGTTGGATGTTGGTTATTGGACAAGTCTTGAGGTAAGTTTTGGTCAATGAGGTAATCGAATATGTCTTTATACCAAGGAGACGTAGGACCAACAATGGTACACACTATCATAGTATCAGGGACATCATAAGTGGGGACCAACAGCTGTTCAACCAGAAACTCAAACTTAGGCACATTACTCGGAATATCCAACAAGGAACCCATGGTTGCCATAGTATCTACAGCTCTATTTTGGATACATGGTATTTGTTGAAAATATATGTCATTAAAATACTGTTTGAAACTATCATCCATTCACTTGTAAGGTGCAAGCTTTTCATCCTTAGTCTCATAATCATCATTTACCTGTCGGATTACCAGTTGAGAGTCGCCAAAGACATGTAGGCTCTTAATTTTCCATTGAGCTGCCATTTTTAAACCTGTCACTAAGGCTTCGTATTCTGCTATATTTTTGGTACAAGGGAATGCAATCCTGAATGATTTAGGAATGGTATCACCTTGAGGTGTGACAAATAAGATACCAGCCCCTGAACCACGATTTGTATGTGACCCATCAAAGTATAGTTTCCACTCAGTTTTAACGTCAATGTTGAAGAGAAATTCATCTAGAAAATCTACCACTAATGGATGGTCTACCTTTATAGGTGCATCTGCTAGTTGATCTGCAATCACCTGTCCTTTTATTGCCTTCCTTTCAACATACTAAATGTCATACTCACTAAGTATCATAACCCATTTAGCCAATCGGCCTGTTAAAGCTGCCTTAGGAGGTATTTGAGTGGATCAATTTTTGCAATCAACATTGTTTGTTGATTGAGCATATAGTGCCGAAGTTTTTGGGTAGCAAAGACTACCACAAGATAGGCATGTTCTATGTTGCTGTAATTCAATTCATAGCCCACTAAGGTACGACTGATATAATAGACTGCTCTCTCATGACCTTAATCATCATGTTGTGCGAGAAGAGCCCCTAATGCCGACTGAGTTGCTAAGATGTAAAGTATCAATGGTTTTCCCTCTGTAGGTGGCACTAATACTGGTGGAGTAAGTAAATAGTCCTTGATTTTCTAGAAGGCCTCTTGACATTTAGGTGTCCACACAAATGGCACTCCTTTCTTGAGTAGATGCTGAAATGGATGTATTTTATCCGCCAGTTGTACTATGAAATGCCTAATGGACTGTAATCTCCCTTGTACTGTTCTGAGTTGACCAATGCTGGTTGGAGGAGGCATTTCTATGATAGTGCTTACCTTCTCTGGATCTACTTCAATTCCTCTTTGAGATATGATATACCCTAACAGCTTCCCTGATTTCACTCCAAAGACACACTTCTTCGGATTTAGCCTGACATTGTAATTTTCAAGCCTCTGGAATATCTTGTCTAACACCTTCAAATGATCTTCCCTTGTTTTTGACTTGGCTATAATTTCATCTACATAATCTTCCATGAATGTATGTACAAAGTCATGAAAAATCGTAGTCATTGCTCGTTGGTAAGTGGCTCCTATATTCTTAAGCCCAAACGGCATAACATTCCAATAGTATGTGCCCCATGGACACGTGAAAGTTGTCTTATGTTGGTCTTCAAGTGCTATCTTTATCTGGTTGTATCCAGAGAAACCATCCATGAGGGATAGCATCTCATATCCTACAGTAAGGTCTACTATCATGTCGATATTCAGCAAAGGGAAGTCATCTTTAGGACATGCCTTGTTGATGTCTCTAAAGTCAGTGCAAATGTGAATGCCCCTAGTTGGCTTAGTCATTGGTACAAGATTTGATATCCAATCTGCATACTCTATTGTCCTTATGAATCCTACATCCAAAATTTTCTTAAGTTCTACCTTGACCAATAGAGCAATTTGTAGATGCATCTTCCTCAACTTCTGTTTGACTAGTTTAATACCTGGCTGTAGTGGTAAATGATGCAATATTAGGTCTGGATCCAACCCAGGCATGTCAGCATATGACCATGCAAAGTTTACCTGTCTCTTTTTGAAGAAGTCCTTGAACTCATGTTGTTCTGTCTCTATTAAAGAAGCTGCAAAATATACTATCTGAAGATTCTCTTATGTACCTATGTTGACTACAACAACCTCTTCTACTAGCATGGGTGACTTTTCCTATTCAAAGGGGAGAATATTTAAACCTCTATCCTTCGTTGCCTCGGAGAGTTTTTCACCCTTAGATACGTCCTTTATTTTGACTTTTTCTTCATCCAAAGGTGCCTTTCGGTTTTCACCTAGGGACTCATCATTTTTATTTTCATTCTCATTTTTGCGACTAGAGGTGTAAATAGACTCCCCAAAATATGCTTTATCATCCAAGTCTATGGTAAAACCTGCCTTATGATCCCCTCTTGGTATGCCTTCTCTTAGTCCCATGAACTCAACAATTGCTTCATCATTCTCGAATGTATCTATGATAGGTGTACCTTGTTGATCCTAGTCGATAAGTTCGGGATATACAAGGGGCATGTCATCATCGGAGTTTTTAAAGGCAACTGCTGACAAGGTGAATATGGAATGGTTGACACAGTCACAAAATTTTTGGACTAACTCCTTCTTGTTCTTCCTCCTAGGGGTAGGTATACTCTATTGTGGGACTATGGTGAGGGCTGATTCGTCAGAAGATGGTTTGTCAGGTGCCCAAGATGCATGATCAAGGGTTTCCCAATAATAGTTCTCTTGCCATTCTGCTTTGGACAAGTGTTTCTTAGGACGAGGACTAGATTTTTTTGGTACAGGTTTCATGTTTAGGTCCAATTCTCCAAATAGGGCATCTATATTCATGGTACTAGTAGATGAAAGGGATTCCCATTCACCATCGCTAGAGTAGGGGGATTCATCATAAACTGGAGGTTTGTCATAAACTGGAGGTTTATCATAAACTAGGGGTTTGTCATAAACAGGGGGAAGTGTTTCATGAGATATCTCGATGTCTGCGTAATCATTCACTTCCTCTTGAAACCATGATGAAGTACCAAAAAGCCCAATTCTAAGTGGTTGACACCCTAGCCCTAGATATTCCGGTCGTGGGTAGACAGTAATCGGTTTCATCCTTCCATTTTGATATAGTCCTAACCCACTATTCCCATCATAGCCTTCCTTTTGCATTATCTTAAATCCTTTTCCATATTGGTCCTTGGCTATTTGAATAGATGGGGAGGGGTATTCATGTTCTTCTTGATACAACCAGGAATCACCTTGATCCACAATTTCTTCACTTAACTCTCCCCATTTTGTCAATGTCGTTGTAGGGGGAAAATGAAATGTAACCACTGACTATCATCTATCTTCCATGGGTAGGCCATATGCCTTCGATGGAATCAGTTCACTAACACATTATGATACCTTTATATTATATTATAGTTGGAAAAGTATGATAAAGGGGGAATTAATGACTTAGTGAATTAATTAAAAAGGGGTATTTAATTAATAGAGGAAATATGTGTTAGAAAGGTTAATTAAATAATAAACATTATTTAATCATGACAACAGACTATACAAAATTATGTTGAATATGTACTCGCAGGCCTAGACCAATTTTTGATATCTACAGTTCCTAGTTGGCACGGGTCCTCCATGAAGCAGCAGCCAATGCAGTTTGTGAACAGAAGGGACCCCACGATCAAATTCAACGGCCCGCACTATTTACTCCAATCCTCCAAGGTAACACCGAGGGAACACTCACCTCATTAGCTTCAGGATCTTGCATTTGGAGACACTGATATCCAGCAGCGATGCAAAAAAGTGAGAGAAGATGCTGGTGTTGACCTGGTATTGTTCCTCATATTCCACGTAGTCTTTGCCAAAGACCCATTTAATCGCTTTCACATATAACAGGTTTTTTATGCCCGTTATGTGCTTCAAGCGCCTATACCTAATTTTTCCCAGGAAATCGGCTTGATTCTTTTTGCAGACTAGTCTAATTGGCATCTCCATGTTGCTTGCTACTCTAGCTAGAAAATGAAAATTACTAAAATAACTAAAACTTTCTAAACAAAGAATGCTAGGAGTAATTGTGATTAGAAATGTTGCTAATAGCCCTATTTATAGACTGGTCGGGGTTCACCTGATGAGGCAAGCCATGATTATGACAGAGGAAAAAGGTGTTTCCAAGCCTCAATTTTCAGTGTTGTGGTGTGTGAAGTGATGGGAATAATCAGGTATAGTTGCAACTTGCTCTGTTCAAGTTGTCGAATTAAATAAAGATTGGCCAGATATCATCATAAGGAATTGTTGTCCCATCTGAATCAAGGAAAATATTTTAAGCATGTTGTTGGGTGATGCGCCCAAGTACAATGAGGAAAATCAGTAAATGCAAAAGAGCTTGTGAAATATATGGCAAGGTTGTCTTGGTCTGCTGTCTAAGAAAAATCAGGCACCACCTCACGCAAATTCATGTCTCTTAAATATGGAGATAAATTTTCCAGGTTGGCAATCTCTTCACATGCATGAAAATTTGGTGATGCATATAGCAACTAAATGTGAAAGGCTGGTACGTACACTCGCTCAGTCATTTTTCACGAAAATCAAAAAGCAGGTTGAGCATGCAAAGCGCATTTATTGTGAAAGTTATCAAAAGATAAAAATGGCTAAGTCATTCACAAAGAGAGAAAGAGTCTTTCAGAAGCTAAGTCATTTACGAAAGTCTACAAAAGGTTCTCGTGAATATAGAGAAATGGCTGAGATTACAGAAATTTCAATACAAGCCCTGGCTCCAATGAATATAAATGAGCAAAGATTGAAGGCACCCTGTGTAGATATCTATAGTCGGGAGTCTTACGCTACTCCAGGCATCCCAACAAAGCCATGTTGGCCCTTCACCAGTCAAGCAGACTAGAGGACACTAAGCATGGTTCCTCCTAGAAACCAAGCTTTAGTATCAAAGGACTGGGATAATTTTTTGGATCCTGAGTTATCTCAGAATCCCAAGAGCCTTAAGGAAGTTGCATGTGAGAAAATGAAGAAATTATCGGACCCCTTCTACAAACGTCTATGGGACTGTGGGCTTCCCCAGTATATGGTTCCTCCGGTACATCATTGCCTAGAAATTGTGGCAGCATGTGCAGTAGGCTTCGAACCAGACCAGAGTGATAAGTGGCCTTGATTTCAGGGTAGTCATCATCCCTAAAGCTCTTTAGGATATACTATGCAACTCGCTCCCCTTGACCCATAATGTTGAAATTTTTGACATAAAAAGGATGCATGATAAGTGGGGAATGCTCAGAATGGCGCAACAGTTTGACCACACTGAAACTACTCAGTCGAACAATGTCTCAGCACCTCCCAAATTCCTAATTAATCTAGGTTCTTTAAAAACTAGGTCTTCTTCTATTTGTTCTACGTTGGTGCTGGTATGTGGATTGGATACAGATAAGCAAGTCTTTGAGTTTCAGATGTGTCTCAGCTTTATGTTGAGAAGGAACAACATGCCTCCGCTTCTGGACTTTGTGAAGGTTATTGTTGATGGGATTAAATAGCAGCTGCAAGACTTCTAGGCCGGTTCTAGATTCAAGTATTCCTCTTTCCTAGCCTACTTAATATTGCATCAGAATCTACACTATTTCAAGCCATTTATGTCTCTGGCCATTTTCGACGAGACTACCAAAAGGAAGCCACTTTTGACATGGACTCTCATCCTATCAAAAAAATTTGATTGCTATGTGTTTTTAGATTCGTTCTTAGCCCCAACTTTGTAGGCTTTGAATAGATCTGGGGGTAGCATGTCCGCACACCTATCGCCAAGACAAAAATCATGGTTGGGAAATCTCGTGCCTCCCTACGATTGGTTCTTTGGTACAGACTTCACTATGTTCCACATGTGAGGTTTCACCCAGGAACCCTTCCGGCTCCCATGCTTTGTTTTTTGATAGAGTGTTGGCCCTAGAGGCATTAAGGCAACTATGTAATATTGATAAGGATTATTGGGGAGGAAATCATTTAACTTCCTATTTGATACTGTCGGTCATGTTTGGTTATGTATCACTAGTTAAGAAAAGGACTTCGAAGATTGATACTTCAGAGATTTTGTACTCAAATTTGGGACACCTTGGGCTGGTGGTTATCAAGGACACCTGGCAATACAACCCTGAAAATAATCTATCGGAGGTTGGCATAAAAATCCCACACCAACTTCGGCCATTTTGGGACCCTCAGAGAAATGTTGAAGAGGGGGATTTGAAATTATATATAAGCCTTGAATATTTGCCTTCAGATGACAAGCGACCGTCATGGCTGAACTTTTACTACATTGTGGGGAAGCCCAACCCAAATTAGAAGATCAACTAGTCCCTATGCAGCCAATTGAATAGGCTCAAATGGAAGCCCGAAAAAAAATGAGACTTCTAGATATATAGGCAGGAAACAAAGGCAACAATCGATTTTTCCAAGATTTAGCCTTGGATGACAAATTTGATGACATCTGGGAGAATGAGCATCTAGACAACGAGAATTCTCTGAACCCTTCAACGTCAGAGCAACAATATAGGAAGGGAAAGACTTACACAGAGCTCGGAGAAGAGGTAACCCAGAATGCCCCTATTACAAAAGAAGATTCAACACATGAGGAAGATGTCGGTAATAAGCTTGCAGAGTAGGCACAGTAGGAGGATTCATCAAACACACAAACATTAGAGCCATCCAACTCCTCTAAATCAACTAGGAATAGGCCAATGACTACCAGTCATAGAAGGTAGGTCATTTTAGACCTTGAGGACTCTTTGAATGAAAAGTGGCCACGAACAGGAGAATCTGGTGGAGAGGAAGAGCAGCAGTAAGAGGAAGCGGTTGTATCATCTGCAGCCCCTCATGAACCTCAGGTATCATTTTTTCCCTCTTCTTTTTCTACTATGTCTCTAGTCCCCTCTTCGTCTGCCCTAGATTTTTTCATTTGCACCAACTTTCTCTGTCGCTGGATATCATGAGCAGTCGAGTCCTTCCCCTCCAAGTTTCCCACTTTCATCCTCTTCTTTTCATCCCTTACCCAGAGCATAATTTGGCATCAGTCCTAGGCTTATGAGCCAACAATTTTTATCCCCGAGGCCTAGCCCTTCAGTTGGTGCTTCCCCGGCCTTTCCTTATACTGCATTATCATCCTCTCTGAGCGGTCAGTTCATTCCACCATTCTCTTTGGCCATTATTACAAGGCCTAGAAAAACCACTGATGCACTGAGTACGCTATCTTTCCCACTAACATTCCCTCAAGCATTTCCTTTTGTTGGTGGACTGTGTATTTCTTCCCAAGAATATTTCTCACAGGTGGAGGCAAATAAGAGCACTCAATCCAACTGAATTCAAAAGAGGAGATAAAAGGATACGGGCAGGCAGGCAGAGCCTCTCTTGCAAATTGTGTTCAATGAGAATAAGAATTTTTTGATGTTTGCAAAGATCACTCCCAACGTGATTAAACCGGTAGGAGAAATGATGCCAAGTGATTACTTTGTCAACGCCATTCTGCTAGACTTGCAACAGGCTCATCTGCAGGATAAGGTCAAGCTGATGGAGGAGACTCTGAAGATAGTAACCACTGATTACCTCAAGCTCAATCACCAAGCAAGGAAAAGGGAGGAGCAAATATCGGAGCTAAAGGGAAAGGTTGATATCTGGGTGAACAAGTATAAAGCCCAATAAAATGAGATAAGTTGCCTACAAAAGGAGAGGAGTGCTTTTGAAAGCCAAATCAAGGAGCTTAAGGTTATGATCATGGAAATCATCTCGACCCTCCAAAATGAGGCTATGCGGAGCCAAGTGAATGAAGAAGAGCCTTGTGTTGACATACTTCAGCTGAATGAAGGTATGAAACAACTCTGACAGAGCACAAGTGATGAAATAAATGAAATGAATGCCACTTTAGAGTCAAATATTCAGAAGACAAAGCAAGCCAAGTTGGCCCTAAAAGAAAAGGAAAAGGAAATTTCCACTCTAAGGGAGAGAGTCTCTGCAATGGACAGAAGCTTATCAGACCTAAAGGTAGACTTGACCAGCAGAGTAGTGGAGTTGAATATTTTTAAGACCCAACCTCTTGCACCACAGATGAGCTCGTTGGAGATCGCCAAGGATTTATAAGCATCATACTGGGATAAAGTCAAGGGTTTATGCCTTCCTCTATAGCCCACCCTAAAATTTATGGCACAATTGACTAGCCTATGTGGAACAGTCAGTGAAACAATCCAGCAAATACAGGAGGTGACTTCTGATAAGGTTTCGAAGGATAGAATTTTGTTGGGAAAATTATATATAGCTTCCAATGAGGCTCTGAGTGGCGTAAGTATTGAGGACCGAGCAATGGCAGCCATGGGCGTAAGAATCCTCATTTCTATGCATGAGGTTGTCCAGCAAGTGGCAGAATGCAGGGCTAGGTTGAACCAAGTTACCGGTGACATGCGGGAAAAATTTTCCCACTTAACTCTGAGAGGCCTCCCTTCACCCTTCATCACAGATCAAGTAGTAGCAGGTGTTGAACACATTGTTGCAAAGATCGAGGAGAAGAAGCAAGACTTTCTATTTTCAAATCTTTTGATCAGTCTCTGACCACCAAGAAAAATTGAAGGTATCGTGCATCAGTTGGCACAACTCTTCTTCCAGCTGGAATTAGAGACAAAAATATCTGATGGATTACCTTTCAAGGCAATTATCAATCTCGAGTTAGCACACGAAAATTTGTGAGCTCTCTCTGTGCCATCAAACGAGGTCTGGACCGATCTGTAGGCTGCCCTCTCAAGGTTGTGAGTGATAATGGGATGTTGAACCAAGGTTTATGGGGTTCTTCATTATATAGGTGAAATGTCCCTATGAGTAGCCAAATTGTTTCACAAAAAACCACTAGCCTTCACGGTTATTATTTTATCTTCGCAGTTGCGCCTTATCTTTAAATCACTCGCAACTTTGGTGTTTGCCACATGGCTTCCTCTTAGAGTTTTTTTTGTTCCATATCACTTCGCTTTTGTCAGGCTCCATCTACGTGATGTGTGGCATTCTCTGGCCACTTTTTGAGCTAGGCCCACCAATCAGTTACTATCGTTCAGTGTCGCCCACGTGGCTTCCTCTCAGAGATTTTCATTGGGCATCCCTTATTCTTTTTTTCCAGGCTCTGTCTGCTCAATGCATGGCATTTTCTTGTGTGTCGATTATCTGGGAGTTGCTGCTATGCCAATGGTTCTCATTTGCCACCACATTTTCTTCTTTGGTGTCGTGTGTTTGTTTCTGCTGCTACATGGTTTTTTGTTCCCTACAACAACATTGCTAGCGCGTTGTTGGGTGATCATTCTTTTCGGTGGTGACTCGAGATGATTTGGGTCATCGATGTTTTCTCACGGCATCTTTCTTTGTGGTTTTCAAGTGGTGGACTGGCCTATATATGCGACCCTTTTTCTCTTTTGTTTTTTTTGTTAAGTTGATAAAAGCTCCCGAGCACTGGGAAAAGCCTCTGTAATATTTTTATTAAACTTTAAGTTTGCAAACTGTGCCAATCAATTCAGCCTTTCTATTTTTCATGTATTTGATAAGACTGTTAGTTTGTGCTGTTATTTTCCTATAATGTATGAATGCCTGTTCTTCAGCTTTTGTGATCCTTCATAGCTAAATAAATACAGATCATTTTTTTTGACTCCTCTGTGTTGGCTAAAGTTATGTCATATTATGCTATGCAATTAGAGGGTTTTTGTTATGTTTTAAATTTCTTTTGAGAAAATTTACTTAATAAATAGCATTTGGTGGTTCAGGCCTTTTCACCCAGCACTGTGTTCTAGTAAATTCGTTTATGATTTTGGTGCATCGCCTATAGTTTAGATTTCATTTTTTGTTGTCTTTCTAACCCTTTACCTCCCCCACTAAACAAAGAGTCGGCTTCGATAAAACCTCGGAGGCCACTTAGCTAGCACACTATGTCCCTCAATAGCTAAGTTTCCCATGAGACTGCTACTACCTACAAAAATCTTGCGTCAATAGTATACACACCTACCACTCCACAAACACAACAGGCATGGTGTTCAATTATCCTCCTAATTAGGCTACGTTCCTAACTTAACAAAAATAAATAACAATAAACTCCAGCCCCTACAACATAAACCGTTAGTAGTTTCAGTTCATTGTTCTTTGCCTTGACGTTCTTGTGGTTTCAACAGAGTCTCTAACAATGTGTAAAAATTCTTGGAAAATAGAGAGAAGCAAATTAATTCTCGAAATAATAATTTTTTGGAAAATAAAATAGATGCACCATGACAGTAAATAGATGTGATAAAATATCACACATATGTGCAAAAATATGTCATGAATGCACCAAAATAGTCTATGTATGCGCTAAAATAAATTATGTATGCACCAGAAAATCTCCTGTATGCACCAAATGATGATACGTATGTGCTTCACAATTCGACAGATGTGCCAGAACAGAGCGCGTATGCACCGTAGAATTTTTCGTAAGCGCCAAAAGATCAAACGGTTGTGCAAATTTTATACGTCTGAACCTATAAACACACTTTTCCATAAAATATCAAAAACAGGGGTCGGGCCCCATGGTGGGCACCAATTTATGTGATTGTAAAATAGTGGAGTCATTAGTAAAACTAAACACACATCAATGAATACGTTTTACATAAAGGAATTGAAATAAAAAATTGAATTGTTATAACTATCCTCTCAAATCATCTCATTGCTCTCTATTCTCAGTGATCTCTCCATTCATGCTCTCAGATTTATGTATTGCACATGAATTTACAAGATGGCAACCCAAGAAACAAGATGCTATATGGAATGTAAAGCTAAATGCCTACATCTACATGTTTTTGATATTATTATTGCAATGTTTAATGATCTATGATGTAATTTTGTTATATTTAAAATGATGCTAAGATGATTGTTGTAATTGAGGATGCAATTTTGAATGAATTATATATGAAAAATGCAACAATTAAGATGCTAAAACTAAAATTGCCATGATAACACTAATATTTATCTAAAATGCTAAATGCTAACTAAAATTCTCTCAAAATGCTCTCATTTGCTAATAAGATTGTTGCAGCATAAGTTTATGATCAAATTCTTCTTGAAAAGCTATAGAATTACCTTCTATTTATAGATTTTTCCAAGCCTGGGATGCAGTGGCAAAGAGGACAGCTAAGATCAAGATCCTGAGACATCAATGGTGGAGCACAAAGAGGTTGGAGGAATTCATGGAGGCTGCTCCATTTGGAAGAGAAAATCTTCCAAGTGTCAAAGAGCATCAATTTAAGGAAGGATCCATGTGTCTCCAAGGAGGTTAGGAGGTTAGAAGGATGTTTCTAATTTAGAAATTAGAAATAAAAGAAATCATGTGACATGTGATGATGTGGTAGGTGAGTTGGAGGAAGTTAGATAAATATGGAGACATGTGCCAAATCTGAATTAAAAATTCAAATTTAAATGGAGGGAAATTAACTAAATAAAATATTATTTAATTCGTGCATTTAATTAATTTAAGAGGAAAATGATTTTTGAAATAGAAGAAATAAGGGACAAACTATATAAATAAATTTATCAATTTATTTATATGAGTAGAGGAATTAGGATTGATTAATTAAATAACAAGTATTTAATTCATTTGTGCTCCAGACCAATTTTATGTGCATACAGATTGCATTTTAGAAACTAGCTAAGGATAAAGGCGGTCTAGGAATTGAAGAAGGACAAAGTTCAAAAGTGAATCAGGTTCCAAACAAAGTGAACAATCAAAGGAAGAATCAAAGCAATGGAAGGTAGATCAAGAGTATTAGAAGCGATACCAAAAGGATTCCTATTCAATAGCCTAATGCTCAAAGGTACCCATCTTTCAATGGTATTTTTTTTCATGCAATAAATTTGGTCATAGGGTGACAAAATGTAGAAGTAGAATGAACCAAAATAAAATGAATCAGAATGTTGGATTTTTATTGGACAATGCTTTTCTTGCAATAAGTTTGGGCATAGAGTTATAAAGTGTAGAAGTCAAGCAATGATGAACAGATTCAATATTGATTGAATGACTCAATCTTTTCAAGGTTATTAGTATATATGCTATGCTTTTGGATATAAAGCTAGTCAATATAGATCAAGGATAAATCCAAATCAGTTTGATAGTAAACAAGTTGTGTGCTACACCTACAATAAACTGAGACACATTTCCAAATTATATAGAATCAAAATTGAGAAGAAAGTTAATTTGGAACAAAAGAACAAACCTGTGAACAAAGTGGATCCTATTGAAGTAAGAAAAGAAATGAAAAATATTTGGAAGAAAAAGGAAGAACCCGAGAATAAGGATGATTAAAATGCATTTGTACCAACACCTGGTGTAGATACCTCTTCAAAAAATTAAACCCAGTAGTGGCTTTAGGGGGAGCAATGACTAAGAAATCTAACAAACCCCCAACATAAGAAGTGTCAAGTTTTTACATGAGGATATACGGTGTAAAGTGTCATCCTAAAGATGTTGAAGTAGTTTCTGATAAAAAAAATATGAAAATCCAATGAATTGCAGAGCATCTTAGGGTTTAAAATGTATTCTACAAAATATTTGTCAACTTTTTGAAGTTGGAGTGCATTTAATCCAAAATTTGGCAAGTCATAAAGTAAGGAACTAAAATCGAATTAAGTCACATTTGCAAATTGGAAGAAGCAAAGCGATTTGAAGAAATTTGAAAAGTGATTCAGAGAAATTGACATCAAACCCTGGTTCTCAACAAAGCGGGAAAAGGTATTTCATTTTTATCTGAACTTTGTGGGTTTTAATTTGAAGCTCTTTATAAGTAATTTAAGGAAAATAAATGGCTACTCCTACTGTTGTGGAAGTTTCAAAGAGACCCTGACCCAAATTCAGAAAGTATTCCATGAAAGTCTTTGAAATGGACCCCTTGGGTGCGTTCTCACACATTCTAGTTAATGTCTTACCCACTAAAGACACTAGAACATACATTCATGGAAAGTTGGAAGAATGTAACCACCAAGAACTTAGGGATTTATGGATGAAATAATTGACAGGAGATGATCATTCTATAAAATCTGAATATAAAAACCTAGTATAAAAGAAGTTGGATGTATGGAATTGGCTCCCTAATTTTTTAAATGAAATGGATTCTAAATTTTTTAGAATGGCACTAAGCAAGGTGCATGATAAATTTATGTGGACAAGTGTAGCAAGGTTAATCACCAAGGAAGTGATTCAAGTTGTAACTGGTCTTTGTGCCACTAGAACTCTATCAGTGTTGAAATCTATGAAAAATAATGTAGTTATGAAGCTAATTGGAGCCACATTTGATGGTAGAGCTTTGACTACTAGGCCTAGCACAAACCCAATTGTGAAATATGTTGCTATCATGATTGGACATAAAATATATTTTTCCAATCGAGGGAATTTTGTGTTTTCCATAGCAATTCATACCACATATGAAAAGGTAGTAAATGGAAGAGACTATGATTTGTGTGAGTTTCTCCGACAACAACTTATGGAGAATTTGAGCTTGATCAAAACAAGGAAACACTCCTTTAAGTTCAGGAAACTGGTAGTTTTCCTACTATTTTACTTTTTGAGGGAGTTACCAGGAAGGAAGAACATCATATGGGAATGCAATAGGCTAGTTTCTCATCAAATTTTTGAGCACCCACATAGTCTTGGAGACTTTAGACCACAGAATAATGCATTAACTACAATATTTACAGATATTCAAAATGATATGCATGAAAGAGAAAGGGTTCCCAAAAGCCTCGTGAAGAAGTATGAAAAGGACATAACCTTTCTTGTGAGTATTGATGAATGTATCATGGAAGCAGTTGAACCCGAAACTCTCTAGATAGAACCATTGGGATATGAGATAGATGAACAACCTACTAAGAGGTTTATTAAAAAAAATCTTAGTCCAAGGGATCCCTCTCTGCCTTGACATGGAACTTATGAGGAAAAAGATAAGGAAGTGCATTTAGAGACTTTTGTGGCTCAAAGAGAAAAACCAACAAGAAATAATGTTGAGGCATTTTTCAAAGGGCCATTTTCTAAAGAAGAAATTGATGAATTAAAGGAAGATCTTGATGAAATAAAATCCAAGGCAGTTGAACTATCCTCTAGACCTAGGAAATATGAAAGAATATCCTCGGCTACTACACCTACAGCCAATGTTGCCCCCTCATCTAGTCAAGCTACCATCACATTTGGGATATGTAGATTTGTCCAAGATAGCTTCGGGTGAGAGAATAAATATTGGTGACATGTTTCTCAACTTTGTTTCTCAAGAAAATGTTGAAGCCTATCAAAAAGGGAATGATTTGATAAATGAAGCTATTAAATATTTGTATGAAATAGTCCCTTGTGTTACCACGGATGATTCCAGAGCACTGAATTATAATCTCAAGTGTGCAGTTGATTTGGTTAAGGGATATGCCTCCAATCTTAAGGTGCATACTATGAAAGAGGAAAAGATAAGTCTTTTAGAGAAGAGGCTATTGATTTTGCAAGACAAATGTGAAATTGCACATGACAGGGTGTTGCAAAGTTTATAAGAGGTGAAATACTATGATGAGGAAGCCTACTTACTATTTTCATGCAATGGTTGAATGCCACTCAAGGTATCAAGGACCTAATGGATTCAATTGAGTCTCAGCTTGCAGATGCCTCTAGAGTTTAAAAATTTGCAAATGATAGAAATTACATTGGTTGGACTTCGATTGCAAACCTTCAAAACAAGTTCTTCATTCTATAAAGGAAAAAATAAGATGCAGTAAGAAACTTTGGATAGCTTGGAGATCTGGTAATGTCTAGACACATCTCCATATCAAGTGTCTTGATGGATCTAGAAAGTCTAGAGAAGATGAATATTATTCCTTCCACTTTGAATGAAGGTGAAGTTTACTTAGTGGAACTGGAATCTTTGCATAAGTCTCTTACCAGAGCTAAAAGTATTTGGGATGATGTTAAACTAGCATGGGAAGAAATTCTCAAAGATTTACAAGGTTCCCCCAGTTCTTGAGTATTTTTGTTTTCCTATCCTTTGTCCTTGATGTCAAAGGGCGAGAAGTTGGAGAAGGTAAAAAATTTAGTGTAAATAATGTTTTGGTTGCAGTCTTATGTTTTTGATAGGGGGATTTGTATGAATAAATTGAACAATTTTAGTTTTGAAGTGACTTCCACTTTTGGCACATGTTGTCATCAATGACAAAGGGGGAGATTGTTGGAAGAATGAAGGAGACCTCTAGTTTGTTTTCTTTGTTGTCATTGATGCCAACATTGTTTTTTAACTAATTATCTACCCATCCGTTAAACTATGTTTGTACAATATTGATCTAGTAATTTGGTCCAAAATATCTTTGAAGTGTATGCTAGCTCATACAATTTTGATATATTTTTCAAGAGTCTTAGATGCAATTGTGATCAGGGAATCAACAATTTTAGTTGAATAGGTTGAAAGTTCTAAATGACAAAATTTTAGTGTATAGTTTTGGTGTGCTTCCCTTTTTGCCAACTTGTTTATGAAATCTTATTCTTTAGGTCTAGATTGACCTAAATTGTGTCTTGCATTTTGGTTTTGAGCACCAAAGAATTTTTTGTTTTGTGTCTGACAAGATATTTTATGGTATGTGTACTTACATCAATTAGGTTGACCTAATTTATGTATGATTCATGTGTATATGGAATATATTTGTATTGAACATATATATTTGAGATATGCATAGATGCACCAAACAAATGTGTGTGTGATATATAGTGAGATAGAGAAGGTATGAAAGTGTGAATGTATGTGATAGTGTGATATTGTGAAGTGGGTGATAGTTGTTGATAGTTGTATCTAAAAAATGGTGTAGAAATTTTTCTTGAACTTAATTGGAACTATACTCAGCACTTAGAAGGTGCATTCCTTTCAATTCACATCTCTGGTAGTGAGCCATATGTTTTTGTATTTTAGTGGTAAGCTATAACTTTTGTACTCTGGTTGTGAGCCTTCCAAGGAGAATGTGGCCTGGCAGTGTGCCATGTAATATCTTGTAACCGGTTATAATATATTGTGAGCTAATTCTCACTATGGTTTTTCCCACTTTGGGTTTTCCATGTAAAAATTATGGTGTCTATGTGTTGTGTGATGTTATGTTCATTTCTCGGTTCTTACTACTACAGCAAGATATATTGATTTAATTGCATGGTTCTCTTTTTTCCAACTTGTTTATGAAATCTTATTCTTTAGGTCTAGGTTGACCTAAATTATGTCTTGCATTTTGGTTTTGAGCTCCAAAGAATTTTTTGTTTTGTGTTCGACAAGATATTTTAAGGTATGTGTACTTACATCCAATTAGGTCGACCTAATTTATGTATGATTCATGTGTATATGGAATATATTTGTATTGAACATATATATTTGAGATATGCATAGATGCACCAAACAAATGTGTCTATGATATATAGTGAGATAGAGAAGGTATGAAAGTGTGAATGTATGTGATAGTGTGATATTGTGAAGCGGGTGATAGTTGTTGATAGTTGTATCTAAAAAATGGTGTAGAAATTTTTCTTGAGCTTAATTGGAACTATACTCAGCACTTAGAAGGTGCAGTCCTTTCAATTCACATCTCTGGTAGTGAGCCATATGTTTTTGTATTTTAGTGGTAAGTCGTAACTTTTGTACTCTAGTTGTGAGCCTTTCAAGGACAGTGTGTCCTGGCAGTGTGCCATGTAATATCTTGTAACCAGTTATAATATATTGTGAGCTAATTCTCACTGTGGTTTTTCCCACTTTGGGTTTTCCATGTAAAAATTATGGTGTCTATGTGTTGTGTGATGTTATGTTCATTTCTCGGTTCTTACTACTACAACAAGATATATTGATTTAATTGCATGGTTCAGAATCAATTGGATTTTTAGAATACTGATTCACCCCCCTCTTGGTATTTTGTGTGTTCAACATAGAAAGGGTTGTGTTGTATAGAGGCTTTCCTAATTCAATAATGTAAGAGGACTCCCTTTACAAATCTGAAAACTCATTGTCGGTCTCCTACAATGATCTTAATAACTAAGCCTTTACAATTGTCATTCAAAGATTGGCAATCTGATCTGAATAGCCATTTTAACCATCATGAAGGTACATTTAAATTTTCAATCCAGGGATGTGAACTTGAAATGGGTCAGCACGGTATGTGCACTAGGAACTTCAAAGTAGTCATCTTCATTCTACAGCTAAGAAAGATTTAATACTGAAAGTAAATTGCATGGAAAGGAACAAAGAAAATGTTGAACATCACTCAACAATTAAACTAAGTTCAGCATGCATAACAGGAATAAAAATATGAACAAAAAATAGGGAGCTACTCTATCTGTTTTGATTGCAGGAACAGTCACAGAATGGAATTCTAGTGGCTACATGAATAGTCAGTGCTAGATTTTGAACTAAGTACTAGACATTAACTAATAACTAATCTAACTAAACTAAGGGACAGATTACTCACCAAGTGGGCCCCCTTGGATGATTATCCTCTAAAACTAATGTAAACTCAAATTCTCAACTCATAACTTCATCTTATTCATTAGGAAATACAATTACAAAAGAGTACCATGTCTAGAAATGCTTAGTAAACTATCAGATACAACATCAATAATTAGCAACTTGGTAACCTTAGAAATCTCAAAATCTCGACGAAGGAGAATGAACCTTATTTATCTACCCACAAAATAGGGCAGTCAACTCCCACTAACTGGGAGGATGCCATGTAGGGAAAACAAAGAAAAGAATGGAGGGTGGCTACACATGCAAGGAATCTGGTCAAACATGCAAGTCCAAACGCAAACTCAACACTGCACTAACGCTTACGGCTAATCAACATTGTGTGAGATCAATATAAGGCAGTTACATGTGGCTGACATGGGGAATCTTCATTGTCGTCCTCTAGTTGACCTTCGAACGCCTCCTCAGTAATGACCAACTGGCGGTTGTATTCCTCAAATTAGTATCCTCAAGTGTGTTTGCATGGTAATGTTAGTACGCATAATAATTGCACATCTATAACCACCTTAAATAGCATTCATCAACCACATGAAAAATCAATATAGATAATCCACATAATAGCTAATGTCATTAAAACTGGAAGAAATGGAATTAAACCTAATGTCTATGGTTTGAGGGAAACATTATAGAAATACCAACATTTAATATCAAATTCCATGTCAACTTCAACAAATAAACTATGGATTCTACCCAAATTAAGACCATAAACTAGGCTCATCACTCCCCCCAACTTAACATTTTTTTGGTCCTCCAGTAGAGGAAGAACTATTTTTTTGCCTGGTCAAAGTTTTGAAATTTGCAACTGAGAGTTGTCCAATATCAGTGTTTGTTGAGTGTGATTCAGGGTCCCAGTCGAATCCTCCCATTCTATCAAGTATTTTCCATCTTTTTCTTTCTTCAGCAATGTCATAATGGTAGAATCTAAAATTTGGAATAGGCCACAAGAGGATAGGTGGCTGAAAATTCAAGGGAAGCCACTCTCGGGCATTTGCTCTCCCAAGTTTAATGTACCTTTCAATCCTCTTTATTGATGCATGATAGTTCTAGATGGAATGAGGTTCAGCATGTTTCATCTCATCGGTCAAAGTGTTCCATCTTTTTGATAGATATCTTTTCATGGTGTCCTATTTTTTTGTTGTCTTTACCTCATATTCACTGTAAACTGTCTCAATCCAAGGCGTAATTTTGTTACAATAACTAGGCCTAAAAATAATTTTTTTCCAATCTCTGTAAATATCCTTGGGGTTTCTTGATTCTGCTCTAATGGTCAAAGGGATATTGGATTCCATCTTCCTATAAGCATTATATTGCTCTCCCTAGTAATCTCATTTTGTACCCAATACATGAAAGCTATTAGTTGGATATCTCCAACATATAGCAATGGGTTCTAGTCTTGGTCTTGAGTTACAGAAAAATTATGTAAATAAAACTCACATAACAAATTCTTTATTTTAGGGGAGGCAATCTTATAAGCATTGAAAAAATCAGTGGGGGTCTCAATTGAGGGATTCAAACCTGAGATGTGTTTTGACAGCTGAAAAGAGAGATATTTTTCCTTCAAGTGCAGAGCATAAACTCTTAGAGGTTTTTTACATTCTAAAATTTGTGGCACCAAGGTTGCAATGTTGCCCACCCTCTCTTTTAGAGAGGTAATCTCCTCATTCTTTTCTTCAATAATTTCATCCCTCTCTTGGATTTCATTTTTCAATCTTCGCTTCTCCTTTTTCCATTCTTCCTCTCACCTTTGTATCTCTTTCCATAAATTTAAAATTGTTGTATGCAATAAAAAAATGAGGAGGATTATGAATTCCTACTAGAGGTTTTGTTGATGGTTCACCCCATATAGCACTATTTGTATAGATTCAGGTTATCTTACTAGCTCAGGCTGGGGAGGTACAATTTCTTCTACCACTTCTTGTTGCATGGCCTCTTCTTCTTGTTCCTATAGTTGTTGCAGGAACTCCTGATCTAACTCTTGGTCTTGCTGTAGGAACTCTCCTATTCTCAAATTTCAACTTCCTCAGCAATGGCAGCAAGATTTGTCAGGGTCATTTTTGTTGCCTCTTCAAATACATCTTTTTCTTTGGCATTTTCCTACCCCATTGGGGATTATGTTCTCTCATGTGATGTCCTTCCACGCTTAGGGTTTTTTCACAAAGCCATATCAACCGTTGGTTTTGATTTCTTAAGAGGGCTCTCACATTTTCCTTTGGTTGTAGGATGAATAGTGTTAGCCTTTCTCTTCTTAGGACTTGGCACCTCTCTTTCCACAGGCTATGTTTTGGATTTTCCTTTTCTTGCCTTTCCCTTCTTCTTTTGTGCCCTAGTTCTTACTAGGTTTTCAAGTGGAATATCATCATCAGAGTCTGATGAATAACTTTCTTTTCCAGAGTGCAGTGTTTCAGAGGAACTCATATTTGTGGCCCCTTTTGTTGCAAGAGAATTCATACTAGATCCAACACCATAGGTTGAAGCACCAAGGGTGGCTTCAGTCATGCTTAATCTCCTCCTATACCTACATTTCTAAGGCAAAGCCCTAGGTTGCAGCTGCTCAAGTCTAAATTGACTAACATTTAAAAATTCCTCCCAGATCATCTCGGGTGCTACATCATGCAAAGATATTTTAACCAATACTTTAATGAGGCAATGGTGTGAGATAGATTTGTCCCTACCTTTCTATGTTTCAAGTTCCATGATGGAGAGAAGGTTGTATAAGACATTAGGCACATTCATCCTTCTTCCATGCCTCATGTGACTCAAAATTTTGAAATGCACTGAATGTAAGTTTGACAATCAACCTTCACAAGTGAGGTACCTGATAATGTAGATGGTTTCCTGCTTCCATGACTCAGGTAGAGAGGTTCTTTTGGCACCCTACTTGTCTATACTGATTGGAGGGTCACCATGTATTATGAATATGGTCCTTGTTGACCTGGCGTCTCTAGAAATAGGGTAATGCTTTTCGTCAGCAAGTAACCCTATAACTTCTACAATTCTCTTCTTAGTTGCCACAACCTCCAGTCCTTTTACTGTAGCTTTTCCCTCTGAAAGTGTTTGTGCGAACTCAAGTGCAATGCCTTCATTGAAACCATCTAGCTTTAGGAAGTATTCCAACCAATCATAGTTTCTAAATTCAATCAGGCACTATGCATCCTGCAATAAGGTATCATGAACTGAAGGCTCATTTCAAATTATTTTGCCTCCCATTTTCTATAATCACTGTCACTTCTGCAAAATTATTTTCTTGTAATTCATGTCTGAGAAAAAATTCCTTTCTGTAGCACTTGTTAGCTAAAATTGTCCTGCACCAATGTCGATTGAATTTTCCTTCTCTGCTCTTTTTTTTTACCTTTTGCAATTCAAGATTATGACAAGGTCAATAATGGAAAAGATGATGTAATAAAAGGAGTTATGATGAAAAGGAATGGCGGCGGCAATTTAGTGTCACATCACAAATACGAGTCATCCCTTATTTCAAATTTTAAATGGGCTCAGTTATATTTACAGATGCAGACAAACCATGGACTGACATGTGGGCAATGTACCTACATCTTTCCTTTCCCCCCAACCTAAATTTGGACATGTGTCCACATATGCGAGATGGCAATAGTGATTTGATAGGGTATATGAAAATTATGTGAATGTCCATACTAATCGTACAACAATTAAATGAATGCACTAAAAAGGTAATTAAGAGAGTAATTAATGCACACATACCTAAATTTGTGGAGGATACACTGCAAAGATCGTGGAGAAAAATAATTGACCTTTTAAGGAAATAAATTGAGCAATCAATAATGATGAAGTGGAATGATGTGAGGTGGAATGAAGTGATGGAATAGAGATAAAGGTGGTAAGGATGGGCGGATGGGTAGATGGGAAGATGGGTGAAGAAATGGACTTCTACAAAAGTAGAAGTCTTTATTATGACAAGTACGTACCTTAATTAGCCATAAGGAGGGACACTAGGTCCACCACCTTCAGCTGCAAGAAGCTTAGGTGTTGTAGGTTGGTTGAATTGTTGCAAGAAATCCTCTTTGGAAGCTGGCTTGTGATACAATCTGAGACGATGACCACTGACTAGTAATTGTAATCTAACAGGATTAATGGTGGTGAGCTGAACAAATCCATTGGGAAAGACCTCAGCAACTTCATATAGTCCTAGCCACCTTGTCTATAATTTTCCTGCATTGTCCCAATATCATGAGTCATAAAGCAACACCCAATCATCTAGCTAAAATTTCTTCTCTTAGATAAATTTTTCATGTCATTTGATTCGTTGATTATGCACGACTTTAGTGTGGTGCAAAGTTGTCTTCCTCATCTCATCTAAAGCACTCAACTACATGATTCTTTCTTTTTGTGCCTCGGATTCATCCCTAGGTCCACTGCATTTTTAAGAGTTTTGTGTTTGAATTCAATAGGCATCATAGTTATTCTACCATACAGTAGCTCAAATGGAGTGAATCCTGTAGTATTTTTCCAGGTGATTTTGTAGGCCCAAACTACTTCTGATAATCTGTTTACCCAATCCTTCTTGTGAATAGCTATTTTTTTGGTTAGGATGGATTCAATCTCTTTGTTGATCACCTCAACTTGTCCATTGGCCTAAGGGTGATAAGGAGTATATTTCATATGCCTTATGTTATATTCATTGACTAGTGTTGTAACAAGAGTTGAGGTAAACTGAGCTCCTTGATCAGTTACTATTTCTCTTGGCACTCCATATCATGTGAAAATTTCTTCATAAATAAATTATGCAACTTTTTTGTCTGTTGCATGCTTCATGGCCTTGACTTTTACCCATTTAGTTACATAATCAGTGCATACAAAGATGTAAGACTTACCGTTTGATGGGGGATCAATGGGTCCCACAAAATCCAATCCCCACTTGTCAAAGGGAATGACTACTAATTGGGGGTAGAGTGGCATCTCATCTAATTTGGTTGGCCTACCCATTCTTTGGCACCTATCACATTTCCTTGTTTATCTTCCTGCATCCTTATGGAGCGTAGGCCAACAGTAATATGTGTTCAAAATCTTCATTTTTTTCCTTTTGGCTGCGAAATTCCCTCCACAGGGTTCATCATGGCATGCATGCATAGTTTCATATGTCTCATCTTCCCCCACACATCTTCTCATAACATGATCTAGTCCAATATAAAACAAGCATCCAGCAATCCATGTAAAATGGAAAGACTTTTCAATGAGCACTCTTCTCTCTTTTGGAGAGAAGTGAGGAGGAACTCTCCCTATCACAAGGTAATTAGCTATGTCAGGATACTAGGGTGTGCACAGTAATACAAAATAGATGCTCATCGAAAAAGGAGTCATATATGGCCTAATTATCTTCTGATGTGGTCAGTCTGGAAAGAAAATTTGCAACAACATTGGCCTTCCCTCGTGTTGGAACCATCAATTTTGGAAAAAATTGAGGGTGCCATGTCAAAAAATTCTAAATAAAACACTCAAAAACTCAGTTGAAAAAGTAGCCCGAAGAGCACATTGTGAAAAATCATAATTTTGAATCTATTAATTTTCATGCAATGCCATCTTGCAGGTGTGTTCATCTAACATATGTGAGTGTGCACATCAGTTTTCAGCTCCATACAATCAAATTTGAAAAACTTTCAAAGCGACATGTTGAAGGGTTTTTGAGAAAATTTGTTGTTAGAACAATGAAGATTCTATTAAAATGATCAACTTTGGGGATAAATGTTAAGCAATTGAAAGGGTTTCATGAAAAAATGATTGATGTTCCAGATTCTCTCCATCTCAATGTGTATCCATGCCAATTTTCAAAGCTTCAAGACATCGTTTGATATTTTTTGAAAATCAAAACCAGATGGGTTTCACCCAGTTTGAAGACTGATTTCCAGAACAGCTGCAATATGGCCAACTTTGATTCTTCATACTTTGCAGAAGAAGAGGATTTATGGAAAACCCATTTTCCTACATGTTCATTTGACCTAAGTGAACTATCATCCAAAGCAAAAGCGTCTCAAAATCACATTGGATTTTTTTACAAAATAGCAAGATTGTGAGTTTCAAATTTGGTTTGACAGGAACAATTTGCAGAAAATACTAAAATTCCACCTTTGAGCATTAAAAGTTTGCAAATCTGATGGCTTCATTCACAACCATTTGGAAATCATGTTCCCTTATCATTGAGCAACACTCTGGTGCATTTTCATGGTTTTTCATGATCGTTTGATTAATTTCCCAAAGCAATTTTGGAAGCTACTTAGCTTATTTTAGCCACTGTGCAAAATGTCAGAAGTCAAATTTTGAATGATTGTGAAAGAAGAGGAATATTAAGAAATGTTCATAAAGGATTAAATTTGATATTATTAACTCTTCCTCAAAACCAAAAAAGGAGAAGACATAGGCCATCCACGAGAAGGGCTTGGTGTTTAGACATTCTAAAGTGGCTATTATTAGACGATATATTGAAGATTTTTTGAAACTCATATGCAATATGGTCATGAACTCCTCTATACATCACATATGGTCAAAGCCAATATTTAAAAGATGAGTGGAAATTTTAGGAGAGAACATGTTGAATTAAATAAATATAGAAGCCGCAGAGTGATAGAAGCAAAGATATTTATCTTGGTAATCTATTATAAAAACTTATTACCCATGGTGCAGGCCAGATAGGAAGAAGAAAATCAAAAAACTTTAATGTATGGTTTTGCTCATGGGTTCCAATCATGATGAATTGAATAAAATCAAGCATGTTCTTCAGTATATAGTTGGTGATGCTCATCATTTAGCGCTTGAGACCTCTTTCATTGTAGATGAAAGTAATACCATTAAACTCGCATGAAGGTTTTGAAATCTCTGAACCTTGAGGTCATTTTTATACAGAGCATAAATTATTTAAGGGAAAAATAATGCATACTAATGTTTAAAACTTCGAAAGTTTTGTCGGCCAAAATTTTTGACAGAAAGATAAAAGGTATGGCTCCATGGCCAACTAAAATTCTCACTGCTCGATATTGCGAAAACGACAGGTTTGTATCTTTGGGGTGCAACCTACTGATTAAATCTGTGGGAGATGGAGATAATGCTATGGATTTTGAGGAAGGTCGTCGATGCTCCCACCTTGTCTCCAAGCCAAATAAAAATTGAATCAAAAGACAAATCCTCTCAGCTAGATGGTTGTTGGTTTAGAAGTACAAGTCATGATATTTTAGAAAGAAGAGAGGTTTCAGCGTGAATGCATTTATCTTCATACTCAAAGGAGTTACATGAATTCTATGCCATGGAGAGGAGTGAAGGGATCCAATTTGAAGCATTAAACTCTCAGCCAGGCTCGATTGGGGATGCGCTCAAATACAAAACCATATATTGATTTATTTTTAACCATCGAATAGAGAACAAAATGTCCCAACAATGCACGTGGTCTTCTCGATGGAAATGAGGGATCTGTTGTAAGACGAAGACAAGGGCATGAGTGACAATGGTTGTGCAAGAGAAGAAGGCCCTTCATTTTTTCAGGAGAATAAGAATAAAAGAAACTACTGAATTAAAGGGTCATGATGGGAGAGTTGCAAAGTATTCAAAATTCAATAATGCACAAAATTTTGAGATATTAGTAAATCTGTTGTAGGAGCCATATGGGGCGAGTAAAAATGGACTGATCAGTTGGAGCTTAGCATTGATTTTTGGAAACTTCGTGGTTGATCTCGATGGTGATGGCTTGTGGAATTTCAAGAGGCCCATTCAGAAAAGAAGGTAACCCTAGCATTCCCTGCACTACCATAGGTGAGAAAAATCCCTAATTCCATCAAAAGGACATCTATTGTCGAAGTGAAGTCATCGAGTATCTCTGAATGAAAGAGTCTTGCTGATGGGCCAACAACATGTTGATTTCATTGGTGAAAATATGAAGTCAGTAGAAAAAATAATGTATCATCAATTATTCAGGTTACTTTGATGAAGAAACAAATAAGGAGAAAATAATTATGGTGAATTCGCCATATTAAGAGGTGTTAGGTCAACTCGGAAGTTCTCATGACTAAATAAAGGCGTATTTTCAAGGAGTAAAATATTTCCATGGGGAGAGCTTAGAGTAATAATCATTTTACATATGTGTTTAAAAGATGGAATAACATTTAAAAAGGGGGGAATATAATTTTTGCCTAAAGTGCAAAATAAAAATGATAAGTACTTACTGTTATGCCTTGCATAACCACCCCATCTTTCGCCTTGGTCAAAATGGGTCCCCCTTTGTGTTTTTGTACTTAGTTGTTTTTGGAACAAAGTTTGGAGTCTAGTTTTGCCAATACTTTGTTTTTCTTTGATTTCTCTGTCGGAGTCGGGACCGGAGATGAATCGGGTTTTGAAAGATCTTTTGAGGTGTATTTTGGTTCTATTATGATAGTCTTTTCTTTGCTTTTGTTTTTGCTCTTTGGCGGAAGTGGAGCAGGAGTGGGAATTGGGATGGTACTTTTCAAATTTTGTAAAATCAAATTCAATTCCGATCCCGTCTCTGCATCCTTTTTAATGCTTGTTTGTCTCGGTTTTTGTGTTTTGTTTTATTAGGGTGGTCTTTTACTTAACTTTTTATTTTTGTTTTTTTTTTTGTTTTGTTTTGTTTTTAGTTGTCGGACGCGGAGTCAGAATGGGGATAAGGTTTGGAAAGTTTATGGTTTTAAGATCCTGTTTCCATTTTAGTTCCGACCCCGCCAATTTTTGTCGTTGACTTTTTGACTGAAGTTGCACTGCAGACCAGTGTTCGTTCTCCTACAGTTCCGACTCCACCTTTACTGCGTTTTAATGCATTAATAGTGGTTGCCGATGTAGGTAGAAATTCACATATTTTTCTTTATTAAGGGGTAAAGCCGATTATTATTGTTATTATTACAAGTCTGAGAGTGCGAAGAGCAATAGTAGAGTTCGTTTGAGCAAATTGATCAAGATAGAGAAGGGATATTGTGTGCGAATTGATTCAGAAAGTTAGCATGGCTTTGTTTGTGTTTGAGGTAGGTATTTTATCTTTGTTGTTCATTGTTTATTTCCTTGTTGTGTTTTGCTTTGTATCTATTCGCGTGTTCAATCTTTGTGTCTTAAATCAATTTTATGATCATCGATGTGATTAAGCGAGCAGGTTTTTGTTTTGGTTTGTTTTGTTTTGCTTTAATCTTTGTTGTTTTATTTTGTCATGTCATTTCTTTCTATTTTTGGGCATTGTCGCTTTCATGTCTTAATCGTGATCGCGTCGTGTCGTTTTCGATTTGCAGTAGATTTAGATTAGATTAAAGGTTTTTATTATGGCGTGAGTTAGGTTAGAGATTTTACAGTGAGTTGAGGTAGATTAGATTTATTGTTTAATTTAGGGTTTCGTCGTTTGGTAGAATGGAAGGGTTTTAAAACCCATGCCCTAGTTTTATTAAGTTTGTTAGATTAGGGTTTCGTCGGTCTCTGCAATTACTTTAAAATAAGATTTAAATAAATGGCTCTAAAATACAATTGTTCCCCACAGTCATATGAGGGTAGATTTTTTAAGCTCCTTTGCCATTTTATGGCAACCTAGGTTTAATCATAAAGTTATAATGAAAATGAATAAATTTGATGATGTCATGATTAGCATAGGCGGAGGTGGGATTGGAATGGGTATGGGCATAAGAGTTTTGTTTTTACCAAAGTTATCAATTCCATTTCTATCTCGTTTTCGATTTTGAGTTCTAAAAGGTTTTCTTCAAGTATGTGATGACTAGCAGAGGTGGGATCGGAACTGATCTTGAACTTAAGGATTTTGTTTGTAAAGGTTATCAGTTCCGTTTTCATCCCGTGTCCGGCTCTGCATATGGTGGGAAGTCTTTTGGTGAAGTAACGATAACTACGTCGGAAGCGGAGGCGGAATGGAAATAGAATATGAAATGAAGAGAATTTGAAGAAAAACCAAATCCCTTTTTCATTCCGATCCCGATTCCGATAACTTCCCCGACTCTGACTTCGAGCCCATTTGTTACTAGGTGAAGTTCCTATATCGGTTTTTGCTCCGAGTCTGCCAGTCTTGTAAAAGTGATTATTTTATGTTTCTGTCTGATTCCGACTCCGATGTATATGTAACAGGTATGGTTTTTTTAAAACATGTTTTATAATGATTTATTTGAAGGTCTAATTAGAGGTTTGCTTGCAGAATATTTGAGAGATGTCAGGAACATCAGGAGAGGCTGCTCGAAGGAATCAACCGGCTGGAATTTCAAAGACATCACCAAAAATTAAGAAGGTGAAACCAGAACAGCTACCTTATACATTAAGGTATGATCATAGGAATCCGATGGTGAAGGCGAGCAAGGTGGAATCAAACTGGTCAGATATCACAGATACCAATCTGGGCCAGTATGGTTTTGAAGAATTACATGAAGAGACCTTTGCAGAAAGGGAAAACTTGACAGGGAGAACTCAAAGGATTGTTGACTCCGGTCTTGCACACATCACTGTGTTTCCTTTGTCAGTTCAGTGTCCGGAGTTGATATGTACAATGGCCAGTACTTATAATCCAGCTACAAGATTATGCATGGATTCACAGAATAATGTGATTATAGATCTTACTCGCAGATGTTCCAAAGCATATTCAATGTTCCTGATCCCAAGAATTTAGTGTAGTTGACTGAGGTTGAGGCATTGGAGAAATACAGTAAGCATAAAGACTCCAATAAGTCTCATTTAAATAAAAGATGGTTAAGTACTGAGAAGAAGTCTTTGAGGAAACTGGCAGACCAGCCAAAGAGGGCAGACTTCAAGAAGGAGATATCTAATTTAATATTGATGTTGTCCAGAGTGTTTGGGAAGAGGGATGCCTTCCATTTCAAGGAATGGATGTTTCATTTTATTCAAGTGATCTTTCAGGGTGATTATCAATTTGATTGGTCAATGATTGTTTCTGATGCCATACATGATCAGCTCACAAGGGTCAGACAGACCAAATCTTTCTTCATGACTTCATATGTGGTCTATGCTGCAGCAAGATTGGGGATTTTCCCAGGATTAAACAGAGTAGGTATAATGGGAGTCTTGGATGGACAAAAGAAGGTATGGGAACACTATGATCAATTATCTCTTCAGGTGGCTGAGACTCACTTCAAAAGAGTCAATGATGCCTTTTTATATGTGGTTATCAACCAGTTGAGTGGAGATGCAGGATATAGGTTAAGCCAAGAAGCTATGGCATTCATTTCTGAATGGGGAAGTTGGTACATCCAATACCCCAAATTTACATACTTCAGATTGTTTGGGTTTGAAGGTCATCCCCATTTACTTCCAAGATGCTGCAGCAATAGAATAGTGCTTATGGAATTTGTATATCAAGCCATTGGAGTTAATGCTAGATTTGGGATGAAGCACAAGACAGGATGCCATAAGTTTCCTATGACACTGGGGGAATATGGCTGTCAACACTTAAAGGCAGCTAAGGTGGTTTGTAATGAGTTGATACAATTAAAATTGGGATTGTATACAGCTCGTAAGTATTTTGATCCAAAAAAGAAGATGTATGCTTTATTACCTTCAGTATTTACTAGACATTTTAATTTGTTAGAGGATTTTTGGTGTGATAGGCAGGATGAATTTGACTTAAGGAAGAAGAATTATGAGAGATTACCAGTCTCACTTATGGTAGAGCTGGGTATTAAAGATAATATTCCTGACACTTTGGTGGATGATGGAGTGGTATTAGATCCCTCATATGAAGCTTTGAAGATTGGCACCAAAAACTTAGATCCAGTAGACTGGAATGAAGAAGAAACTATTGACATTAAGAAACTGGGAAGAACAGTCTTGGATAGAAGTGTGCAATGGTTGATGATGAGGACTCAAGCTCCTCAGGGACCAATCCTCAAGAAAGGTAAAGGGTATAAGAGGATTAAAAGAAAGGCACCTTCCAAGGAACCATTGGAATTCTTTCCTCCGGATGTTGAAGAAACAGAGTTGGACATAGTTGATGAAGAAGAAGAGACACCTGAGGGAGATGTTCCAATTGAATCTGTTGTTCCTACGCCCGCATTGGGTGAGTCATCTGCACAAGCTCCACTCACAAGAAAGAAAATTAAAGAAGTTCAAGGAGTGCTTTATGCCATGGCTGAAGCTACTAAGGGAAAAGAAGTGGAGGAAGAGTTGGTAGAAATTGAGACAGACTCAGATGAAACTCTATCAGAGAAGAACTTGCAAGAAAATGTATCTCTAGATTATACCGTTGAGCAGATTCTTACACAGGAAGAACAATGGAAACAGTTTGAAGACGCTACCAGAGAATCTGATGCAAGGGCTGTTGCAGAGAAACAGAAGGAAATGGAGGTAAAGTTGCAAGTTGATGCTCTACTTCAACAGCAGCAATCAAGGGTAAAAGAAGTTGAAACAAGGATAGCAGCTGATACAATGGAGGAGCAAATGAGGCAATGAGAGCATGAGATCAAGGTCAAGGCAGAAAATGACAAGCTGGAATTGATACAAAAGATCCATGATCTCGAGGAGGAGAAAGCAAGAAACCGAAGGGAAAAGGAAGCCCTGGTTGCTAGATTGAAGCTTGCAGAGGAGACTCGACAAAAAGAACAAGAGGCTGAAGCTCTAAGAAAAGAAAAAGAGGCTGAAGAGCTAGTAAAGAAACAGCAAGCTAAGGAAGAGAGGGAAAAGGCAGAGAAACTCATAGCCTTGGAAATAGAAAGGATAGAAAAGGAAGAAACTGAAAGGAAGCAAAAAGAAGAAGAGGTCAGAGCTACAAAACTTAAAGCTTTAGAGGCAGAACGGTTGGAAAGAGAGGCCTTGGAGAAAGAAAGGTTAGAGAAAGATCAGATGGAAGAGGAGAGATTGAGAAAAGAAGAAGACAGGAGAATACAAGAACAAAGAGATAGGGAAGAAGCTGAGAAGTTGGTGCAGATGCATGTGCTACAGGAGCAACAAGAAAAAGCAAAGGTTGATTCTCAACCTGAGGTAGATATTCAACCATCCTCTATAGTTGTTGCTTCCTCTTCCATGATGATGACTCCTAGTGCTCCTACATGGTTGAAATTGGATTTACAAAAGAGAGCTAGAACACCTCCTCAACCTCTTAATTGGGAGGACATGATGAAGGGGATTGAACAAGAAAGGCCTAAGAAGAGGGCTAAAATTTTGCATTCTACCAGACTCACAGATAAAGGGGAGATAGTTGTTGAATGTGTCGTGCCTATGATTGAAAAGGAGGTAGGGGATATGCAGCTCACAGACTATCAATTGAGTACGGTTAACTTGGGAAGACCCACTAGAAATCAACAAATGAATCTGATTGATGTGGTGGCTTCAATGATAAAATCAAGGATGATCAAGGACAAACAAAAGAAAGATGAGCTTAAGGCTCAGTTAGATCAGTTACATTCATTTTTGAAGAGTGTCTCCTCTCCAAGGTCACAACAGGTTGCAGCAATTGAGCCTCCTGTTTTGCTAAGCAAAAAGGAGGTTGATGATTTGGTGCAGGTTAGAGGTAAGGCGGAGATGGTTGACAAATGGATAGACAAAGTGAACTGGGAGGTAGGTGAGGTTTTGGAAAAAGGATTTGAAACCTATAAGGAGGCGGAAGGAGTAATAAAAGAGATGCATCAATATATTGAGGCATCTGAGAAGTTAGAAGAAGAGTACAAAGAGTATAGTGAAAAGTTAGAGAAGATAAATACAGTATAGGATTGGCTTTTTGAGCAAGCATAAGAACCAACTACCAGGACCTTGGGAGTTAGGCCACTACATGTAGTCTTTCTTTTTCAGGAGAAATAGAGTAGAAATATTATGTTTTAATGTTGTTTGTGTCATATTAAACATCAACACTTACAATGGTGAGTAAAATGATTTTACGAGATGAAGTAACCAAATAAGTGATTATCTAAAAAATATTTTCACCATGTAAAAATGCAAGTGAATTATTTCACTGAAGGGTCACAAGATGAGTAATTATTTTACCCGAAGAGGATTTTTTGGGTAAAGATTGCCAACAAAGGTAATCACTAAAATTATTTCATCGGTGAGAGAAGTGAAATCGGTGGAGGAAAAGGAAAGTCTTCTTGATGCATCATGTCACATCGATAGCCCAAAAGGAATAAGTGATGATGGAAGGGTAATTTAATATCTTGAAATGGAAGTATTTTTAGAGGAAGATGTAAAATTAAATACGAAGTGGAATACTTTCACCATGAGGGAAAATATTTTTACCAAATGTAATTACAAAGCGGCTCATAGCCTAATTGGTGAATAATGAAGATGGCCAGCAGAGGGATTAAAGTTTATTACAAAATGATTTTTACGGGAAATAAAGATAATGAAGAGTAAAATATTTTAATTTGTCAAAGACAATTAATTAAAATATAATAAAGAGATGCAACCGACAGAAAATGAAGGATCACAACTATTGAAAATATGATGTATATATGTATGATAAAGTTAAAAAGAAGTAGAAGATAGAATTAGGATAGGATAGACTGCTATAAGCACTATATTTTCAGAACGATGGCATTCAAGGAGACTATGTCGCATGTATGAATTTTGAGGAAGATAATGAAAGATTGTTGATTTAAGTGGCTTCATTCTGGTATCAATTGTTTGTTGGATTCCTACGATTATTTGATTGTCTCCAATCTGATGTTTCTTGATTGTTTAAATTGAAGTATCAAGTATATGTTCGATTTATCAGTGCACATTTTTTGTCTCAATGTGATTTGATTTATTGGGTTCTTTAATGAAGAATTAAATTCCTTTCAATCAAATACAATAATCTGGGAATGTTATTTGGATCAGTAAGAAGAATCAAATAATTAGATTTGATATTCTACCTCAAGTAGGGTTTATCAATTACATCCTTGCATGTTTATACCAGTTATAAACTCATAATTGTATGCCAAATGATTAGAGAACTTGCTAGATAGAAACCACTCATCAAAGGCTTCCATTTGACTCTGTTTTACCCAATAAGGAACTAGTCTCCCTTATTTTCATTACATTAGTTTTATTTATCTCTTTTAACA
This sequence comes from Sequoiadendron giganteum, assembly GCA_007115665.2. Taxonomy (NCBI): domain Eukaryota; kingdom Viridiplantae; phylum Streptophyta; class Pinopsida; order Cupressales; family Cupressaceae; genus Sequoiadendron; species Sequoiadendron giganteum. The sequence continues at coordinate 74,188,039 of CM021100.1, forward strand.
TCTCTTAATTGAACATATGAATTCATACCTTGATATTGCACATACAATTCATACCAAATTAGGATCATATCTTTCCACTATCAAATTGCCATTTGTGGATAAGTAGGTCAAGTAGGAAACATAATTCAAAATCTGTGTCACTCATATAGGTGTACCCGCCTAGGTTTAGCAGAGCCTTAAGAGTAGAAGGATCAACCATATTGGTTGGCCTTGTTAGTTGGCCATCAACGTAGTGAGAGTGTGGCAACCTCTCGTGGTTTATTCAAACCAGCATTTTTGAGGCCCAACACCTGGTTTGTCCATAATGGTTATGTCAAACTCCTACATTAGAAGTAGCCATCTGGATAACCTTCCTAAGATGAGATATATGATGGTTGCATGATCAGTGTGCACAAATATTTGGTAGCCTGTTATGTAGTTCCTAAAAAAATTTCGGGCATAGATTGCAGCCAGCATTTATTTTTCTGTTATTGTATAATTGAATTCAGCTCCTTGTAATTTTTTGCTGAAAAAATAAATGGCATTTTCAATGGCTCCTTATTTTTGTCCTAAGACTGCTCCTATAGCATAATTTGATGCATCGGTGTGGATGTGAAAAGGAATTTCCCAATTAGGTCCCTTAAGTATAGGAGCATGAGTCAAGGTTGTCTTCAAGTCAGAAAATATTGTGGTACAATCTTCTATCCATTAAAATTCAGCATCTTTAATTAAGAGAGTATACAAGGGTGCTACGTCTCTTTTAATGAATTCTTTGATGAAATACATGTACCAAGAAACTACTAACATCCTTTTGTTTTGTAGATCTAGGAAAATTGGTAATTACCTCAATTTTTGTAGGATCTACCTGAATTCCTTTGTGGGAAATATGGTGGCCAAGTACTACACCTTCCTGAATCATCATGAAACACTTCTCACTGTTTACAGAGATATTTTGGTCTTCACATCTCTATAAGAATTTCCTAAGATTCTCCAATGCTTAATAAAAATCAGCACCATAGGTGGTAAAGTCATCCATATATATTTCCATGCAGTCAAGAGAGATATCTAAAAATATGTTGATGATTGCTCTCTGAAAGGTTGCAGGTGTGTTGCATAAACCAAAGGGAAGTACTGAATAGGCATATTTTCCCCATGGACATGTGAAAGTTGTTTTTTCCTGTTCCTCAGGTGCAATTCGAATCTGATTGTATCCACTGAATCCATCAAGGAAAGAGAAGTACTATTTTCTTGCAAGTGAGTCCTGTGCTTGATCAACAAAAGGCAAGGGAAAGTGGTCTTTCTTAGTAGCAACATTGAGTTTTCTGTAATCAATACATAATCACCATTTTCCTCCTTTCTTAAGCACAATCACCAATGGGGACACCCACTGGTTGTCTGAGATAGGATAGATAAAGCCTACATCTAGCAACTTTTAAAACTCTATTTTGACAATCTCCCTCAATGCAGGGTTAATTCTACTTTGTAGCTGCCTAATCGGTTGACAATCATCTTTGATATATATCCTATGGTTGCAAATATTGGTTCTAGGCCTTTTATATCATGGCAATCCCATGCAAATTCATTTTGGTGGGCCTTCAGCAAATTTTTCAATGACAGTTGTTATTTTTCTCCCAATTTGTTGTTAATATTCAAACATTTTCCCTCAGACACCTATACTTGTGTAGTTAACTCTATCATAGCTATTTCATTAATACATGGTACCTTAATTTCATATGTCAACATTGTGTGGAGCATACCTATTGTTGCAGGAATTTTATCTGCAGGAAGAATGGTTGCAAGAAGATCAGGTAGAGCAGATAGAAGTGTCTTCACGGGATCAATAGAACTAGACACATGAGAGGGTGGCACCTCCTCTATCTCACAATGGTTTTGAATTATATTAGATAAAACTTCATATTCATCTTGAAGCTACAAGAATGGACTTCTACCTAGCATCATAAGTTGCATCTTAGAGTTAGCTTCCTCGGCCTCTTCACCTACATGCGGCCATACAGAATTATCCTCAACATTGGATGGCTGAGCAAGAGGATAAAGAACAAAATTTTTGGTGCTCCTTCCATTAGAAATGGTCATGTCACCTGACTGAAATCCAATATAAGTGGTTTTTGTTGCTAACCATGGCCTTCCAAGGATGATAGAATACCCACCTAGTGTAGCTTTAGGAGAAAGAATCATGCAGTCGGCTAGATACTCCCAAGAATCTAGAATAACCACAAGGTCCTCTACTATGCCATCAGGCTTAATAGTGGAGCTATCAGCAAGTTGCAGGATAGTAGGATTTGATCGCATACTCACAATGTTTAGATGTTGCAGGATGTCCTTAGTCATCACATTTATTGTTGCACCCAAGTCAATAAAAGCATTCTTTATGTTTGTCCCATTGATAATAACTTCAACCACAGGACTACCTGGATCATTGTGCTTGGGGATAGTCACTTTTCCAAGCATGATGTTAGCCATTTATCCCAATACATGAACTGTAGTTGGGTCTTAATTTTTCCTACCCGACTTCTTGAGGCATGCTTTTTTGATTGCTTTGCCATATATAGGGACATCTTTTATGGCCTGGAATAGGGGTATCTAGACACACATATGCTTCATCTGATCTAGAATGTCAAAAGTGGTGTCCTCCTTATCTTCTTTTTGTTTGGAAACTTCCAATCTCTAGGGGAATGATGGTTCTTGTGTCATTTTTTTGGCTAGAACCGGTTCAGGGTTTGCTAGTGCACCAAATTGAATGGGAAGATTCAGAGGTTCTTCTTCTTCCATAAGAAGCTCAATGATGATGGGTGTGGAAGGAGCTAGAAAATTAGTTCTTGAACACAAAATTATGTTACTTAAACTCACAACATATGCAGGAAATTGATTTGGATCAGCAGAGTATACAGGCTATTTCTATGGTTTATTATTTATGTTAGGTGTGGGCTGAGCTAGTAACTAAGTGGTTTTAGGCACATTTGGGCTAGGATTGGCAGGGGGAGGCATGATAGTAGGTTTTTGGGGTTGAGAATGTATTTGCATGTAACTAGTTGTCTATTTTGGCCATTGTTGTCCACCTCTCCATTGGTATGCTTGTTGCCAATTTCCTAGAGGTGGTTTCCAAGGTCCTAGAAATTGTTGCCAATTCCCCTAAGGTTGTTTCCACTGAGGTGAAAACTTTTGATAATTGGGCCAAGAATTTGGAGAGTTACCCCAAGGTTGTGGTGGATATCCTCCATAGCTGGATGGACATGGGGGCTGCCACTTGTTACCAAATGAATAGGAATTAAAATATGGCCCAGCAAAAGATAGTGGATTTGGTGGCATACCTTATCTTGGAACCCATGGCCTTTTTTGTGCAGCAAAATAGACTTGATCTTCCTCAGTCTAAATTGGTTTGAACTCAGGTGGAATCTATTTGTTGTCAATGTTACCTACCATCTTGTGTATGTATTCCTTCTTCTTTTGTCTGCAATGAGGACAATATTTTTTCAGCATTGCCTCTACCTCATCATGCTTCTTCTTGGCCTAAAGTGTATCCAGCTGAGTAGCTAGATTGTTTATGATATATTGCTTGAAATTTTCCAACAAATGAGTAATCACCATCCTTGAAACTCCACTGGTGGATGACTTATGCATAGAGGATTGGTAAGCTCTCCCTTTCTTTGAGATTTCAATAGAATATTTCTAGAATATCTTCTTAATATCCTCCCAAGGAACCTGAGTGAATCTCCTCCTACCATTAGGTCCAAGGCATCAGTGCAACTTTCATTAATTCCTCTCAAGAAAATTATCTTTTGTGATTCTTCATTGAGTGTATGGTGTGGAGATTTCTGCAAAAAAAAAGAAACCTTGAAATGAAATCCTCCAGGCTTTCATCTTCCTTTTGTTGCATTCTAAAAATGTCTCCTCCTCTCATATCATTGCCCCTGCAATACTCTTTGTATTTCTCAAGGAACTTAGTCTTCATTTCCTCCCAAGTCTCCATAGTATCTCTGCCAAGGATCATAAACCATCTTAATGCAGATTATTTCAAAGTGGTAGGAAATAGCTTAAGCCTTTGGGCATCAGTGGTATAGTCATAGCTTCTGCAGAGTATATCAAACTCAAATAGGAATGCATTAGGATCTTCTGTGACAAGTCCATATAATTTAGGAAGTACTGAAGCAGGGATATTTTTTAGGTTCTCTACTTCATTTTTTTGAGCAATGGGAAAAGGAAAATTTGGTTGGTTTTTCCTATTAGGCATGTTTCCATTTGCATCATCCATGCCTGCTTGATGAAGTTCCAAAGTAAAGGGTTCTTCAACTAGATTTTGATCTTCAAGGGAAAATTCAAAATTGGTTAAGTCAGGAAAGGTATCAGCAAAGGGGTGTGGATCTTCTTCTTCTTTGTTTCTGGGTAGATTTGGAGGCTCTACTAGCTGAAATGGTTTTGGATTACTAGGAAGGAATCTCGCATATGCATCTTTTCTTCTTCTATACATGCAGTATCACTCAGCATCATTCAGCTCACACAAAGAATTGGTGAAATAATAGTGGATCATAACTTCTAAACACTAAGAGAAAACTCTAGAAAATACTACAGCAGAAATAAAGCTAGAAATGGCTCCAAAGAACTCCCTAGTTTGACACCATCTCCAGCAATGGCACCAAAAATGTCGACCTTCTACAATGATCTTAATAACTAAGCTTTTATAGTCACGATTCAGAGATTGGATATCTGATCTGAATAGCCATTTTAACCATCCTGAAGGTACATTTAAATTTTCAACCCAAGGACATGAACTTGAAATGGGTTAGCACAATATGTGCACTAGGAACTTCAAAGTAGTCATCTTCATTCTACAGCTAAGAAAGATTCAATACTTAAAGTAAATTGCATGGAAAAGAACAAAGAAAATGTTGAACATCACTTAACAATTAAAATAATTTGAACATGCATGATAGGAATGAAAATCTGAACAACAAACATGGAGCCACTTTGTCTGCTTTAGCTGCAGGAACAGTCACAGAATGGAATTCTAGCGGTTGTAGGAAAAACCAGTGCCAGATTTTGAACTAAGTACTAAACAAAAGCTAATAACTATCTAACTAAACTAAGGGATGGATTACTCACCAAGTGGGACCCCTTGGATGAGTATCCTCTAAAACTAATGTAAACTCAAATGCTCAACTCAGAACTTCATCTTATTCATTTGAAAATGCAATTACAAAAGAGTAGCATGTCTGGAAATGCTTAGTAAACCATCAGATACAACACCAATAATCAGCAACTTGGTAACCTTTGAACTCTCAAACTCTCAAAGAATGAGAATCTAAACCTTATTTATCTACCCACAAAATAAGGCAATCAACTCCAACTAACTAGGAGGACGCCATTTAGGGAAAACAGAGAAAATAATGGATGGTAGCTACACATGTAAGGAATCCGATCAGACATGCAAGTCCAAACATAGACTCAACACTACAGTAACATTTGTGGTTGCTCAACATCGTGCGAGATCAATATAAGGCGGACCACATGCGGCTGACATCGGGAATCTTTTTTGTCGTCCTCTAGTTGACCTTCGAACGCCTCCTCAGTAATGACTAGCTGGTGGTTGCATTCCTCAAATTAGTATCCTCAAGTGTGTATGAATGGCAATGTTGGTACACGTAATAATTGCACATCTATAACCACCTTAAAAAACATTCATCAACCACATGCAAAATCAATATAGATAGTCTGCATAATAGCTAAAGTCATTAAAATTGGTAGAAATGGAATTAAACCCAATGTCTATGGTTTGAGGGAAACATTATAGAAATACCAACATTTAATATCAAAGTCCATGTCAACTTCAGCAAATAAACTATGGATTCTACCCAAATTAAGACCAAAAACTAGGCTCATCACTCATAGCACAACTCAAAATAGCACAACATATGTAAGAAGGAAAACAATATATTTTATTGCAGAAAATATGATTTGGGATTACAATATGCGGAAGCTCATAAGCTCCCTTACAACATGGGCTTTCTACATATAAAAATATGCAACACTTGGAGTCTTCAATCCTATGCTCAATCTGATAGCATCTAGTTATGTAAATTTGCAACTCCTCCAAAGCCAACTTCTCAAATGAAAAAAGCCTCAATATATATAATTTTGTGAGATGAAACCACTATTGGTTTCTCCAATTAACCTCCACTAAACCACCAAGAAAACCCATCACTTTTTGACTATCAATTCTCTGTCATTCATTAGAATTTTCTAAAATGGTTTTTGGGTTTAATGCGCCTCATTTCCAGCTTTCCGGGTCATTTTGAAATTATTAATTTTGTTATCGTATGAGAAAGTTGTGACAATTTTACTAAGACTGGGTCTCAGAATTACGACTCAGACATGCAACAACATGCAAAGCTTGTGGCCAAAATGCAAATACATGCAAGGCATACAAATGATCATACAAGAAAAGGTAAGAAAAGTGGCCCCCTCTTGGAAATAAATACCCTAGAATCATATTCCCTTTGGAGATTCTTTAGAAACATTTATCAAAACATAATTCCTTCAAGAATTACCTCTTCAAATCACCACAAGGGAAAATTATAATGTTGCAAATTAAAATATTTATTTCCCATGCTTTGGTGACAGATGATATCCATTTCAACTTGGATGCTCCTACATTATTCAAGCCTTGTTTTGGTGTTTCCACCTCCACAACTGATATGATGATGTAAAGAGTGCTTACTCTTGGTCAGGCAGAGACAAAAAGGGATAAAATGAATGATAAATTGGCAAGTGTTACAATTTACCACTCAGATTTTATTTCCTTGATGGACTGAAGTCATTGTACTCATCTCATCCAAGGGGAATTGGTTTCTTGATTGAAATTCTTGCAAGATTTAGTACTCACAAAACAAATGAACATGTAAAACATGCACAAACTCACATATAAACTTGATGTATTACAAACATGAATTTTGACTAATAATTAGTGTTGTAGACACTGCTTATTCTGCTCTTGACTATATTTTTAGGATGCTCAATGCTCAATAATTTCATTAGAATTTCAAATGTTAAAAAGTACTTTTATTAAAATGTATTTCTTGATTTTCATAAAATTACTTATCAAAAGCCAACGATTGAGATTGTATTTGTAGATATAAAAAATGTTGACAAAAACATATTAAAAATTGATCCAAAATAAGTTGGATGGTGGCAATGCCCACGTCATTTGGACCAATTTTGGAACTTTTATTATTCATGTCTTCTTTCATGATTCATCATAGTATGTCCTCCTTTTTGTGAATGGTGATCCTAGACCTCCACAAACACAAAGAACAAACACACAATTAGCCCAATATGCAAGTTAGAAACATCATTCCCCATGAAATTCATTTGAAACATGAAAACAAGAAATAATATGAACACAATAAAAGCTATTAAATCATATTTAAATGCTCAAAATTTCAATCGCATGGGGAATTGGTGCCATTTTGATGTGGAAAATGGCCCTTTCCCAACTCCTTGCAAGCTTGATGATCAACGGTGAAGATTTGATGCTCCTTGGTGAAATTTCTCCATAACCTAGCTATTTCAATATGAAAAATGAATGAAAATGGACAAAAGATGGATGGAGATTGCTCAAAACTTGAAGATAATAATGTTGCATGAAGTTGTGGATCCAAAATTCAAATGAGAGCCTTCTATAAATAGAAAAGAATGATGGAGAAAGAGGAAAAGGGGATTAATGTGGGATAAAATACCAATCAATAGGAAGAGGCCACTTGTCAACATGTGAGTGCAGGAGTAATGGGCACATTTTGATGAATGTGCAAATAAATGTGGTAAGGTGGAATTTGAAATTGTTGAAATGACAAGTTGGAGGGAGAAAGGAATGGAGTAAATGCCACTTGGCTCAAGAAAAAGGACATGTAAGAGGCCTTTAATGCCTTGATGGATGTACTCATCCCGTTTGGAGGGATTTTTGAATTTGAGGAATATTCCCTCTTTGATGACATGTTGAGAGAAAATAGAAGAATTTATAAATCAATTAAATTGATTTACTCGTGCAAGTTGCAAAAGCTAGAGGATTTGAGTGTTTAAGATTAAGATTAATCGGGATTTGACTAATTTAAGAAGAGATTAGCTTATGTGACAACTTGATTTAGATTTTTGGATTAATTTAAATCAAAGTTGAGAGGAAAATGGATTTAGACCTAATTAAATAAAGTTTAATTTATTTAATTAAAGAGAATGGTGTTAGTTTTAAATCAAATAAAGATAAATTTATTTAATTCAAATGAGATGAATTTAGGGATTAATTAAATAAAATAAATTATTTAATTAAAAGAGGGACTCTAGGATTAATTAAACAAAATAATTTATTTAATTAATAGAAGATGATGACTTAATCAAATAAATTTGATTTATTTAATTAAGAGAGGAAATGTGACGAATTTAATTAAATAAAGATTATTTAATTAAATGACTAGCAGAGGAGATGATTCAGGATGAGCTACTGTTAGCAAAATTAGGATCAAGTGTATAGGATCAATTTGTATATTTTCCATGTCTACATTTTGCCCCTCTTTGAAGCAATGTACCTGTTGCATTAGTTCAAAGAATAAACTGTCAAGATCAAAATTCAAAAAAAATCATTTTTTTAGATGCTCCACTACTGCCCCAGCAAGAAGGATTACATTGGTATACTACCCCCTCAAGAGATCGGATGAAAATTTGAATTTTTGGGTGATCTCGCAAAAAAAAAGGACAAGCTACCTGATGGGTCCAAAAAAGGTCCAAGATGCCAAAAACATGCCAAAACGTGAAAAAATGATGCAAAGCGACCCTCGGTTGGGTGAAATCAGGATTGAGGGTCCAAAACCTCAGTTGGACGGCTAAACAAGGTCAAAAAACCCTAACTTTCAAACTTACATAGGCCTCGAGGGTCCACTTCCAATTCATTTGCACATTCAGCCTTAAGAGATTTTGCATTTTAGAGCTCTGAACACTATTCGAGATGGTGCAACGAGTGCTTCCATGTCACATTTGAGATCGAGTGCAAGTACACCAATGGCTACCAGGCACAAGACCACTGGTACATGACCCTTACTCGACTTTTCATTTTGATTTTTGTGCGCATTTATTAGGGTCAACAATCAAACCTAGTCAAGCGGTATTGTTTGGTGTCGTTGAAAGTGAACAATTGATGTCGTGTGGCCTTAAAGTGTGCTTCTATTGGGTTTTGCACTATCGAGGTCAAGTTTAGGAATTAGGGTTTAGGTGTCAAAGTCTGCTACTTTTGCAAACTACATCGCAGCGGTGCAATTTGGAATTTAGGTTTAGGGGTTAAAGTGGTCCACGGTCAAACTATGATGCGGTCGTGTAGTTTGGACTTTAGGGGGTCCCAGCAGTGCAGTTTGGAACTTCTAAACAGTGACACATTTGTAGTTTTAGTTGCAAAAACTTAAAATACAATCCCGATTTTTTTATGAAACTTGATGTTGTGGCTTTACTTGTATAGGAGGACCTAGGGATTCTATATTCATGAGAGTACAGGTCCCCATTTCTTAGCCGACTAGTTGGTTTACATGAACTACTCCAGGAGAACCTTGGGGCAATAGGACTATGCTATGTCACCTAAGCACCTCCCGTCCGGACACATCTAGGCATGATGACAGCTTTGGCAGAGCGATGGCACAATGAGACATCCTCATTTCACTTGCCCACAGGCAAGGCAATAGTTACTTTGGAGGATGCCAGGTGTATCCTTCAATTACCGAACCATGGAGAGCAGATTATCTATGATGTGGATTTCGAGAGAAATGCTTGCTTTGAGATTATGGGGGTCGATGAGATCATTTTTATTGAGGGATAGATTGAGTTAGAGCGGTATAGGGGCACAGTGACCACCTTTAGATTGATTGTTGTTGCTATCATTTTAGGCCTTGTGGCACCAGATCGACAAAGCTGATACTTTAGTCTAGGATGGGGTCTTGCATGGGAGAAAATGCTCCACAAGAGAGTTTTTCGCATGGGGTCTAGTGATGCTAGCCTCACTCTACCATGATCTTCATGAGTTTTCATATTTGGACAGCAGAGCTATTGGGGTCGGGGTGACTCTCTTACACATCTAGGTCTGGGAGCCTATTTCAGTGCTCTGCCCACAGGTTACACTAGTTTCCATAGATCTGGATGATCTTATAGTCTGTTGATACAAAGGGGCTCTGACCTTTACACACACAGGAGTAGGCGACATCCCTCACTAGAGGAGGGTGATCGATGAGGACAGTTTTCACATGGAGGTCATGGCTTGGAATGCCTGCATAGTATGATGGTGTACAATAGCTCTTTTTTGCTAGGCAGGACAAGCTCATGCAGGACAGAGAGCATACTATGATAGAGCAGTACTTGCCATATTGAGTGGCTTGATAGTTTGGGGAGAGGCAGGATCGACCCGATGACCAGTACGTGGCCATATTTGCCTATACTACGAGGGAGACTACATTGGGTAGGTCGATCCCGACCGAGGAGGCAGTCACTTCCTTTAGATATTTTGTGGCCAGGCCATGTCCATATGATCAAGGATAGTCAGATGTAGGGGTTACTCAATAATATATTGCATGGTTAAGACAACCTGTTAGATTGATAGATCTAGGAGCAACACCCCTACAGCGGAGGCCCCAAGGTATATCAGTAGGGCGAGAGCGAGGGCAGGGAGGTAGAGAAAATGAAGATGGGGACAAAGGAGGAGGTGGACCACCTCCATATTAGAGGGGACAGAGGGATCAAGTGCTAGAAGACTAGAAAAGAGATGGGGACAAGTAGAGAGATGCCCCAAGAGACCATTAGCAATAGCCTCCACCACCACCACCACCTTAGCCAGACCAGAGAGATGCCTTGATACAAAAATTACAGGTACAATTTTAGGTTTTATAGGTGCAGGTTCATCCACTGACTATTGAGAGGGACCAAGCCAAGTCAGAGCGAGATCAGGAGATAGGCAGGAGATGGCAGCTAGAGAGCATGGTTGTTGCTTCTCAAGGAAGGACAATCTCAGTACAGATGTACCGCGAGGTTGTCTGAGAGGCAAAGTATTACAGGATACACTATCGACAAGTCGTACCAACAAGGGCCCGAGTGCCAGAGTTTTCTCAACAGACATGTATGAGACAGCCAAAGGATCAGGCTGAGAGATAGGTGGGGGAGGGGAGCAACTAGCAAGGTGAGCCACCATGATACCCTTTTGATTGACACTATTCTTTTTGATCCACAGACTCCGTTTTTTATAGCCCTATTCACATTGTATACTTGATTTATACACACATTTGATCCTGATCTTTGTACCATGATAGATACAATTTTTATGATATATCTAATTGATCGATTTATTTATGAGATGTGTCATATTTTATTTATGCATGATGGATGGATGTATTTAATTTCCTATATGCGATTATATGATTCTATCTTATGTGATGCATGAATTTATTTTATGTGATGTAATGTGATCTATGATGCTATGATGTGATGCAAAAAAAATTATATCCTTTTCTCATATGATATGATGATGCCTATATGGATGATATGGTGATGTAAATGATATGATGGATATGATATGTAAATGCAATGTACTGATGCAAACTAATTATGATGATGTATTATATGATATGACCTATGGTATTTATGGTTTATGATATGCTATGGTTATTTTATGCAATGATTATTATTATGCATTGTGATTTATGATCATGCAATGTAATGGTATGAATTCAATGATATGGATGCAATTATTTCTGAAGGTACTTAGAATAATTATCATGAAATGGTGATATGAGATGATTATGCTTTATACTATGTGATATGATATGCCTATGCGATGATTCCTATTTTATAATGATTCATGAATGCAATGTTATGATATGGAATAATGTACTTATAATATGCAATGATGATGTGAGACGATTATGACATGATTATGATGTGATATGCTTATGATATGAATCCCTATTGATGTGTAATGTTTTATGATGTATAATGATTATGAGATGCTTATGCGATGATGTGAATGAATGATACGATGATGCAAATGATATGATGATGCATATGTGATTATGCAATGGATTTTTGTATATTAAATGATTTAATAATGCCTATGTGATGATAATTTCATAAAATAAATGCAAATTTATGGTGTATGAGATGTTTTAGAATAACTGATCTATATTAATGATGAAATGTAGTGTATGTGAGATGATTAATGTTTCTATATGATATTATATGATATGTATTATGCTAATGGTTTGTGGATGAAGGGTGGATGCATTAGTGATGTTTTTGATTAACTGTAATGGTACCATTTTAGCATGGAGAGAAGATAGAAGAAATAGGAAATGAAAAGAGGATCCAACAAGCCTAGATTATTAATGATGGTGATGATGATGATTTTTTTATCATGAATTGGGATTTTAAAAGGTTCATTTACCTTATGTTTGATAATACACATAGGTACAATGCATCAAGGTATAAAGAACCAGGATGGTGTTGTACCTAGTGTGATGAACTTTGACTCAACAATCAGATAGGATTACTCTTGTTCACACCTGGCATTCAAAACCTTATCTAAAATGCAGTTCAAATATTCCAAACATCTCAGACCAAAACATGGAAAGGAAATCCTTCCCATGAAGTCAACAAGACATCTAAAACATCTTCCCTACACCTAAATAAAGTACGCGTGACTAGGTTATTTTACAAGAATATCCAACAAGCAAAATAGATAAAAAATATAATGATCGTTGCCCCATTTATTTCTCTCTAAATCCTATTTTTTGGACATCATTAAGAGGTCATTGAAATGCGTGCAAAATAAGATAAGTAAAAAAGATAAAGATGAAATAAACAAACAAGCTAATGTTCTTCATATTCGCTAGCCAAGACTAAACTATAGTGATACCTGATGTTGATGTCCATTGCAAGAAGGATGCATCTTAGGACATGATGTTATCAGATGATGTTGGGATTTGATTTGGATGATAAGCTATTGATACCAAGAGTTGACAAACTTGCTTACCTACTAACCTAGAGTTGAGACTTTGACAATTGAGTTTTCACTTTTGAACCTGCTAAACTTGTTTCCGACTATTTCACCAATGTTGGGGTTGACGATGATTTATTATGAACGGATGCTTATTTTGGGTGAAAGTGAGTTGAGATGGATGGACTTTTTATTTTATTTTATTTTTCAAATATTTGGATGTTTTTGGTGTTTTCTGAATGTTTTGAGGCTATTTTGGGTTTTTAAATGTTTTGATTTTTGAATTTTTTGATGTTTTTTTTGGGTTTTCTGAGATTTTGACCAAGAACCTAACCTAAAGACTTATCCTAGTTGTCTCAGGATTTGATCAATAGATTATCCTTGCCTACATTATACATGTAGAGACCACATAGTTTCACTAATATAGATTTGATTTACTGATGAGATGTGAACAAATGGATTGCCAGTTTATTGTGATGGAATCCTAAAGGACTGGCCTAGGGTGTCTCGGGGGCTGATCAAAGATCAATCTTTCCTACGTTCAAGCTCAAAGATGGCCTAGTTCAACAAGATGACTCTATTTTTTATTTTTTGGATTTTGGACATGTTTTTGTATTTTTTGATTTTATGAATGTTTTTGGATTTTTGAAGGATTTTAAGATTGTTTTTAGATTTTTTGATTTTAAGGAAGACTTCAAGGATATACATGAATCTAGTCCAATGTAGGTAAAAGAAAATGCCCCTAGTGTGATGTGATAGACTACTCTGATATAGGAAGGACAAACTAACCTCAAGAATGTGCTAAGTAGTACTAGGGTGGAACATGATACAAACACAGAACCAAGCCATGATGCGGACACGAATGAGTGATGAAAGGAGATATGGGATGCAATGGATGATGGAAAGCGTGCAGAATAAGTTGTGAAGATCCTAGTGGATGGAGAGTGTTTTATTTACACAAGGCACCTTTTTTCCAAGTTTACACCAAGGTACTTGCCCAAAGCGCCACCGAAGTGTTTTTCACTAGAGGATGATTTTTTATCTTTACTATTTTCTAATCCTTGTTTGGATTTTATTTTATTTTTGGATTTTTATTTTTTTATTTTTTTTGTATTTTTGGTTTTACCCTTAAGAGATCAAGCACAAAACTTTTTGAGATGGGACTTATTCATGGGATCCTGCAGAGGTTCTCCTTCGGGCATTGATAGTTGATATGCTCCTAACTTGTAGTTTGATATGATGATAAATGGTCCCAACCAATTAGGTTCAAACTTTCCCTTGCTATCTAGATTTGTCACATTTTTTTTATTCCCCTTCGGTACTAGCTCGCTGACTTGGAAAGTCTACCTCCTGATCTTCTTGTTGTAGCTTCACTTGAGATGGTTCTGATAGACTTGCAAATGGTTTAAGGCATCCATATGTCACTCATCCAATAGTTCCAACTTATTCAATCGTGACACCTGGTATTCTTCATCTGTGATGATATTTTGAAATGATATTCTTAGGGATGGGAGCTCGATCTCAATGGGGAGTATGGCTTCCGATCCATAGACTGGGGAGAAGAGGGTGGCACTTGTTGGTGTGTGGATTCTTGTGCGGTAGGCCCATAAGGTTGGATTCAGCTGTAAATGTCAATCACGACCAGCATCATTGATTGTTTTCTTGAGGATTTTTAGGATGGTCTTATTGGAAGATTTTGCTTGGCCATTTCCTTGGGGATAATATGGAGTGGAAAAGTGATGTTGGATATTGAACTTTTGGCATAGTTTGTGAACATCTTGATTTTTGAAAGGTGTCTCATTATCTGAGATAATGACTTGAGGGACACCATATCGAAAAATAAGGTAATTTAGGATGAACTTGGATATCTACTTTCCTATGATATAGGTCATGGGAATGGCCTCTACCCACTTTGTGAAGTACTCTGTAGCAGTGATGATAAACTTATGCCCACTAGATGAGGTGGGGGTGATTTTACCAATGATATTGAGCCCCCACTATGAAAAGGGCCAAGGTGTGATAATTGGGTTGAGTTCCTGAGCTGGTGCATGGATGAGGTCCCCATGTTGTTGACACTACAAACACCTTTTGACATAATCATGTGCTTCTCTTTCCATTGTAGGCCAATAGTACCCCATCCTTATTAGTTTATTGGGAAAATTCATACCACTTGAATGTGAATCACAAGTGTTGGTATGTACCTCGGTTAAAGCAGTCAAGGCTTCCTCAATGTTTAGGCAATGTAAAAGGGTCCCTTGAATGCTTCTATGGTATAAGGTATCTCCTAGGATAGAAAAATGAGATGACTTTTTGATAAAGGATCTTTTGAGGTTCAGGGTTATGTTGGTGGGGAGGACTCCTATTCTTAATTAAGTGTATATATCATGGTACCAGGGATCACCGGGACCAACGATTTCGCACACAAATTCGGACTCTAGTACCTCGAATGCTAGTATGAGAATTTTCTCTATGAGGAATTATTGTTTTGGGACATTGTGCGGGATCTCTAGGAGTGATCCGATCATAGCCATTACATCTTCTGCTCTATTATTTTCTCTTGGTAGTTGTTCAAATGTGATATCCATGAAGGACTCCTTAAGGCTTTCCACCAACTTCTTTTATGGAGTCAACTTTTCATCCTTTGTTTGATATTCATTATTTACCTGGTTGATTATGAGTTGTGAGTCTCCTGAGACCTTAAGTGCCATGATCTGCCACTGCACTGTAATTCTCAACCCTATGACAAGAGCCTCATATTCTACAATTTTGTTTGTGCATGGGAATGATAATTTGTATGATTTAGGTATGCAATCCCCTTGTGAAGTGATGAATAATATTCTTGCTCTTGACCCATGTTGTGTGTAGGACCCATCAAAGTACATTTTCTAGTGATCTGCTAGACTAAGGTTGAAGATTGATTCATTGGGGAACTCCAAAACAAGTGGATTTTTTGCATATATTGGCGCTTATGCTAGTTTATCTATGATTGTTTGTCCTTTAATAGTCTTGCGTTATACATACTCAATGTCATGCTCTATCAAAATCATAACCCACTTCACCATTCATCCTGTGAGAGTCGCTTTGAAAAGTAGATACTTGAGTGGGTCTATTTTTGCAACGAGCTTGATCTGATGTGCTAGCATGTAATGTCTGAATTTTTGTGTCGCAAACATGACTGCTAGGCATGTTTTCTCAATGGGTGTGTAGTTCAGCTCATGTCCCACCATGGTCATGTTGATCTAGTAAATATCTCTCTCCTTCCCATTTTCATCATGTTGTACTAAGAGAGTGTCGAGGGTCGTTGTTGTTGCTGATATATAAGATCAAGAGTTTGCTTGGAATTGGTGGCATAAGGACTGGTGGTGTGAGCAAGTACTCCTTGATCTTGTTAAATGCTTGGTCACATTTCTCATCCCATTCGTATGCTCTCCCCTTGTGGAGTAGATGAGAATATGGGATTTTCTTGTCTACTAGTTGTGCTATGAATCAGTGAATGGACTGGAGTCTCCCTTGTAGGCCTCTTAGCTATTCCAATGCCTTCAGTGCCTCCATTTAGAGGATTTCTTCCACTTTCATAGGGTCTAACTCGATTCCTCTCATGGATACGATGTACCCTAGGATCTTGCCTGATTTTATTCCGAAGACACTCTTCTTTGGATTAAGTCAGACATTGTACTTTTCTAGTCTGTCAAAAATGGATCTTAGAGCTGATATATGATCTCATATTTTTCTTGAATTGGCCAATATTTCATCCACATAATCTTCCATAGTTTTATGAATCATTTCATGGAATATTAGTGTCATGGCCCTTTGATATGTAGCTCCTACATTATTCAACCCAAATGGCATCATGTTCACAAAATATATCCCCCATGGGCAAGTGAATGTTGTTTTGTGTTGGTCTTCTTTAGCTATCATGATCTGATTGTATCCTGAGAATCTATCCATTAGTGATAGCATCTCATGTCTTGTCATCATATCCATGATCATATCAATTTTTGGAAGTGGAAAATCATCTTTGGAACATTCTTTATTCAAATCTCTGAAATCCATGTAGATGTGGATGCCCCCAGTGGGCTTTGAAATAGGTACAAGGTTTGAAACCCATTCTAGATAATAGATCATCCGTATGAACCATGCATCTAGGAGCTTCTTTAATTTCATTTTGACCAACAATGCTATCTGGGGATGCATTTTCCTTAGCTTTTGTCTCACTGGATTTGCTTCGAGATATACAGCTAAGTGATGAACCACAACCTCCAGATCAAGCCCAAGCATGTCGATATAGGTCCATGAAAATTTTATCTTTCTTTCCTTTAGGAATTCAGCTAGGAGTTCATGTTCTTCTGTGAGAAGTGACTCGGCATAGAATGTTATGTGTGGTAATTCTTTTGTTCCCAAATTAACTAGATTGCACTATTTTGCTAGAACTATTGACTTCTCCTGATGAATGGAACTAAGAGGAAGATTGAATCCTTCATCCTTTGATGCCTCAGAGAGGTTTTCATCATTGGATGTGTCCTTTATTTTTACTATTTTTGAGTCAGAGAATGCCATAGTGTGGTTTTCACTCAAAGACCTAGAGATTATCCTCAATTTTTAACTTTTGTGATTGAAGGATTCAATTGTTTCCCCGTAATAGGCTTATGTGTCTAGTATGATGTCAAACCCAGCTTTGTGACCTCCATATGGTACTGTATCCTATAATCCCATGAATTCTAAGAGTGCCTCATCATTTTTGAATGTGTCCAAAATTGGTGGTCCTCGTTGGTTGTAATCGATGAGTTGGGGATAGACTAGGTTTATTGTATGGGTTTGATGGCTGACTCAAAAGATAGGGTGTTGATCATGAATAGGGAGGAATCTTCAAAAATCATAGGCAATTCAATTATGGGATCCTCATCACTACTACACACATCAGTTATGTCAAAGTTAAAGTTGTCTAGGACTCGACCTGTGGATACAAGTAACTAAAGGGCCTTTGTCGATAGCTGAGGGGGAGCTTTGACCTTTTTAATTGAGGCACCTCAACCAAGTATGGTCACCTTCAGAGGGGTACATCCAAGGCCAATATTTCTCATATGAATCTCAGGAATGAGAGGTACTAAAATACCATTTTCATTATGTCCAAGCTTCTTGTTTCTATTATAGCCTATACCAAGCATCATTTGTAATCCTTTGCTACTTTCATCCATGGGAAGATTAGGCATGGGCCTTTCATCTTGGTATAGAAAGCTTGATATGTCTCTTTCATCTACTATTTCCCTACTTAGATCCCCCAACATATGAATCTAGAAGGATCTTCTCTGAAAGTTTGGGATGAGGTTTCAACTGGTTGGGGTTGTCCATGTGACCTAGGAGATTGAGGTAACTCTCCTAGTACAAAGGCACTTTTTTTCATTTTGTAGTCCCCACACCCATTGTCTTAGCTAATGACCTTGATTTTAGATACATCAAAAATGGCGGGTGTCTTTGTCCCAAAGTGGAGGCAATGGTAATTGGGTCTAGATGCGGAGTTGAAGGGCCTTCATCATTCTTTGGGACTTGGGGGATTTTATAGTATTTTTCTTCCAAGTTTTTGCGGTAAGAAAAAGGCTCAGCATCATCGTAGATCATTACCTCTTGATTTTGATATGATAACTTGATGCACTGGTGGAAGTTCAATGAAACTACTTGCATCTCATGGATCCATGGATGCCCTAGGAGGATATTATAAGGTAAATTAAGGTCCAAGACCTGGTAGGTGGTTTCCATAATGGTTGGCCCTACTTGAATAAGGAGTTGGATAGTGCCCTGAGACACTCTTTCTTGGTAATCATAAGCTTTGATCATGATGTCCTTTCCTTTTTTCAATGGAGTCCTTGGAGAATCCCAGATTCTTTATGAGCTTGAGAGAACAAATGTTTAGACTTGCACCCCTATCCACCAAAACCCTTTTGACTTTATTTTTATGAACTGGGACTTCAAGGTGGAGTGGGAAAATGTGAGATGGTTGGGTGGGGAAGTCCTGATCAGAAAATGTTAGGAGATTTGGGGTGGTAATGTTTCCAACCATAGCTTGGAATTGTTCAGTATCAAGATTGGCAGAGATGGTAGATGAAGCCAATGCTTCCTCAAGGATTTCTCTATGGGCGGATGATATCTTCAGTAACTCCATGATGGAGATTTGAGCAGGTGTTTTTTTCAACTGGTCCAAGACATTCTAGCCATTACGAGAGAATTTCATATTTGAGGCGGATGCCCTAGGTGGTTGTGATGACCCAATAATGGTGAATTTTCTGCCATGTGTGGTGAATCCACAATCATCTTTGGCTCCCTTGATGTTAACAATAATGACCCATTCATATAGGGATGCAACAACATGGTCGTACACATGGTTCACATTGGCATACTTTCGTTTTCCTTTGTTATGATCTGGCACCGGATTCGTGTATATATTAAGGTCTTTATTTCTAGCAAGTTGTTCCACATTTATGATCTTGTCATCGATGAGGTCTTGGATTATATTTTTCAGCTTCATGCAATTGGTTGTTGTGTGCCCCTTGATTTTATGAAAATCACAAAGCTAGTTTTCATTGTACCATGGTGGTTTCACTCGGGGCTCTTGATAATTCTCATAAGTGGGGATTTTAATGAGATTCTCATTTACCAGTTTCTTCATGACGGATTTGACTGATTCCCCAAGGGTTGTAAACTTTCTCTTGGGGGGATACTTGTTTCATGGAGGTGGTCCCCCTTGATTATTTAGATTGTTGACTTGATTATTGGGTGGTTGTTGTGATACCGCATTGGTTTTTGTGTTGTGACTGTTGTTTTGTGGTTGTTGATATGTTTGGGTGTTCTATTTTAGAGCATTTATTATGACCTTGGCATCAACCACACCGTCATTAGTGACATTGCTATTTTTCATCCATGTACGAGGTTTTTCATTATAGCTGGTGGAAGGGCAGTTGTCTTGATGTTCTGGATATGTGGGTGTCCTCCCTTGTGCAATAAGGGCTTGTTCGATGTTGAGTGCCTTGGGGATCAATTGATCGTAAGTGGTGATGCACTACATTTTTAGATAAAATTCCAAGGTTTTCTCAAGATTGGAAATGATGGTGCAAATTTGTTCCTCTTTCGACATGGCCCACTTTCTCCTATTGGCCTTGGATTTCCATCATTGTAGGAAGGAAGTGAATGATTCTCCCTTACCTTTTTTGAGCACATATAGTTCCTCTAGGATAACATCCATGCCAATGTTGAATGTGTAGTTCTTTATGAATGTGTCTACTATCTCTTGGAACCTTTTGATGCCAGTAGGTAGGCGAGAGAACCACTCCATGGCAGAGCCAACCAAACCTCAAGGAAATAGGTGCATCAAATATGTGTCATCATATGTGACCTCCATGCAATGTACTTGGAATTTCCTGATGTGATCTTTAGGGTTTCTGATCCCACGATATTTGTCAAATTTAGGTATTTCAAATCCCTTTGGGAATGGTACCATTGTTAGGCTCATGTCAAAAGGATAAGGGCACAAATTGCATGGTGTCTTTATTGTTTTCCTTGATTGGAGATCAAGCACTTGCTATGAGAGCAATTTAATGTGTGTTTGCATGTCGTCTTGTGGATTAGGAGGTGGAGTGAATGTGTTATAAAGTGGTTGAGGTGTTTGAGTGATGGGTGGAGTATTAGGTATGTTGGTGGGAGTTTTTTTCAATCTTTACTGTGTGATTAAGGCTTGTTG
This sequence comes from Sequoiadendron giganteum, assembly GCA_007115665.2. NCBI lineage: Eukaryota > Viridiplantae > Streptophyta > Pinopsida > Cupressales > Cupressaceae > Sequoiadendron > Sequoiadendron giganteum. The sequence goes on from CM021100.1 coordinate 74,208,771, forward strand.
GTATGCTTGCATTTTTTGTTGTGCCAACAACACTTATTATTGGTCTTGTTGTTTTTGTGCCAACAACACTTGTTTTTGGTCTTGTTGTTGTTGTGCCAACAAAGCTTGTTGTTGAGCTAATAATTGGGTTGCTTCATGTTGTGCTTGATATTATTGTAGGGCTTGTTGATATTCTTGTTGTTGAGCTATCTACAATTGTGCCTAGTATTGAGCTTGCACTTGCACCTATTGTGCTTGATATTGGGCTTGAGCTTAAGCATGTGCTTGTTGGGCTACTTGTGCAACCTGGGCAGCCTGTGCGGCTTGTGTGGCTTGAGCTGCTTGGGCAACTTGGGTAGCTTGTTGTGCTTGTTGTGTCGCTAATTGTGCTTACGCTCATTGGGAAGCTAGTTGTGCAGCTTGTTGATTTTGAATTTACTGAAATTCCTTTTGATAGGTGACTTGTTGAGTTGCTAGCAACATGATTCTAAATGAGTTTTTCATGTTGGGTTTTGATGGTGAAGGTGGTGGATTAGAAACAGTGTTTGTTGTTGTGATGAGAGGTATCGTTGTATTGATAATTGGGGTTTGTGTGATGGATGGTGTGATTGATATGCTTGGCCCTTGGGATACCATGTTTTGAGACACTTCGGGGATGGCAGATGATGTGTTTATTGTTGAGGTTGCTTGACTGGTTTCCACCTGTTGTTGCAATATCGATGGAAAGATGGGAGGATTTTGTATGATGTTTTGATTTGTGATTGGAGGGTTGTTCGGATTTTTTTGATTAATGGTTGGTAAAGGGGGAAGGTCCAACCCAAGGGATGGTGTGGATGTTAATGGCAATGGTAGAAGTTGTGGAAAAATGGGTGTTGTATCCCCTTGGAAAAATGATGATGATGATAAGGGATCAAAGATTCCTCTTGATCTAAATAATCCACCTTCTCCTTGTGAGGTCATGGGGAGAGAGGTTTGTGTGTTGAGAGGATATTTCGGTGTTGCGTGAAAAGAGGCTAGATTGTGGGGATCATGAAATGTGAGCGGAATGTATGGGTGTAATGGATTCAATAGGATGGATTGACCCAGTATGGTATTTGCATCCAAATCTTTATTGTTCACAAGGGGATGTGTTTGAAGTGCATGAAGAAATGAGCTTCCCTTGTTGACAATTGGTTGAGTTGGAGCAATGTATGATGTGATTTGTGGGATTCTTTGAGTGATGCTTTGAAATGGAGGTGTGGGTGAGATTGGCAGCATGATCCCAAGAGGCTTCTCCATAATAGTGCTTATGTCATAATCGGAAGGTTGTTTGACCCCTTATTTTTCTAATTCAAGCATGTATTGGCAAGGATTGAGCCTCATCATGGTATTGACAATTCTATGAGTTTTAGGATTTTGAACCATTTCAAGGATTTTATCTTGTGTCATCCCTAAGACATTATTGGTGATTTCTTCCACTTGACCTTCCTCTTGAGGATTTGATGATGATATTGGAAGATTGGTTAGGGGATTTCTTGATCCAATGGGATTCATTTCACGAGTGGTTTGCCTTATGTCACTCGAATTTGATGTTTCTTTGTTGGTTTCCATGTTCTTCTTGTGTTGTGATCTAGTTTGTACCATAAAATAGGGATCAATTTTCAAGAATGTGTGAGATGAACCTCTAATTCTTTAGATTGTTCTAACTTTAGGCACAAAAGAGAAAATCTAGGATGATTAAGGATCAAAGTATGATGATGGGATAAATGGAAGATGCATGATGTGAATGATTGAACTCTTGAGAAATCTTTGAAGGGGATACTAGACTTTGGGACTTTTTTTTCTTAGATTTTGATTTGATTGGATTTGGTTTGGAATAGTGAGCTCATAAAATCTAAGAGGCTGGATGTTGTCCTAGAGTAGACTTGTACACAAGATGATAATTTGACTAAGTGTGTAAATAAGGATTCATCTATACACCCTTGGCCAAACAAGATGATTTTGGGTTTGATTTTTCTTTTTAGATTTTGGATAATGAACTTATAAACCCCAAGATGTTGGATGTTATCAAAGTGGTAGACTTGTTCACAAGGATTGATAATTTGACTAAATATGTGGAGAACGATTCATCTACACACATCTAATCAAACAAGCCGATTTGGATTTGCCAAAATTCTAGCATGAATTATTTTTTCAAGATTTCCAAGAGTTGTTGGTGAGATGATTTTTGATTGATGTTTGAGGGATGGATGAGAGCGATTGGTTTGATCCTAAATGAACCTAGAAAGACCTTTGTTTACAAGACATCAGTGTTGAAGAATATGCTTGTACATTCTATGTGAGAAATGAAAACTTTTGAAAGAGACTTGGATTTTGTTGGTAATAAAATTCATACAAATTAGGATTGTTCTTTGATGTACGTTTGTAAAAGTTGAAGGTCAATATTTCTCTAAATTCGTAAACCATAGATAAACGTTTCTTGTGAGATTTTTGACTAAGACCTATGGACTTTGGTTTTCGTATTTTGATCTTTTGAGAAATAATTTGGAAGAGCACATGTGTGGGGTTCAATTTTTTCTTAACTTTTCTTAATGACTTCCTTTCATCACAAACAATTCTTGATTAGGTTTTTCAAACTAGATGTCTAATGTCCTAACTTCTTCTCATCCCACAAATTCCATTATGTGGGAATCAAGGAAATCAAGGCAATAGTTTCCTAATGCTGACTTTAGTGAGAACAAATATAAATCCAAATACTTAGAAGCCTCTAAGGATGAAATCTCTAAGGCAAGCAAGAGCACTTGGATTTGTCAAAGGTATTTGTTCCTCCTAAAGGGTTTGAAATTTTGAGGATTTGGTGGATGTTTTTTTTCAAGTGTTTTAGATCCAAGCAAATTATTTTGATTCCAAAGTGATGCACAATCCTAGGATAAAATGAGACAATATTTGTTGAGTTCCCACTTGGATAAATCTAGCTACGCTTACCCTTAGCGGATGATTAGATACTTGACCACACTGGCTCCCCTCCACGACACACACGTCTCGGGTCAGCCAAGCATCAGTACCCATGAAACTCCCATGGCATACTTCTCATCTCTATCAAGAGCCGTAAAAAATGTGGGACAAATTCAGAACAACCATTCTTGCATCAAAAAATAGATTTAAGGATTTGGGCCTTCTAAACAAAAGGTTTTAATATAGACATTAAGTTCATGGGGGATCATCCATTCGGAAAGAGACCATTGTTGCCCTTCTTTTCAAAAAAATCCTTTTGATACTTGAACTTTCCTCAAGTACCCACACTTATATACCGGTTGGAAGTCGCTTGGCTTTAGCGTGTTATCGGTTGGGTCGTTCCCTAGGGTGATTAATTTTTCTAACTATTAGTGGCGCTATATATCATTTTTGGGACTAATAGTGGTGGTTTGCACAGAAACCAGTGAGTGCAAATGCGGCATTGTTTTGGCAGCAACGAACTATGGAGTTTGAAATTCAAATTTCTTTGACAGGAATGACTTAGCATCGCTATATGGCATCGTTGGACTGATAGCGGCAGAGTTTGATAGCCAGCGGTGTAGTTTTCCTGTAGACACAAAAAACTTCAAAAAAACCACAAAATTTTTCAAAAAAACATGTTAGATTCTTCATATTCGCCCTCCTTCTAGGGCCAAAATGTGAATGGTGATCCTAGACCTCCACAAACACAAAGAACAAACACACAATTAGTCCAATATGCAAGTTAGAAACATCATTCCCCATGAAATTCATTTGAAACATGAAAACAAGAAATAATATGAAGAAAACAATAAAAAGTTATTAAATCCTATTTAAATGCTCAAACTCTCAATCCCATGGGGAATTGGTGTCATTTTGATGTGGAAAATGGCCAAATGGCCATTTCCCAATTCCCTGCAAGCTTGATGATCAACGGTGAAGATTTGATGCTCCTTGGTGAAATTTCTCCATAACCTAGCTATCTCAATATGAAAATGCATGAAAATGGACAAAAGATGGATGGAGATTGCTCAAAAATTGAAGATAATAATGTTGCATGAAGTTGTGGATCCAAAATTCAAATGAGATTTTTCTATAAATAGAAGAGAATGATGGAGACAGAGGAAAAAGGGATGAATGTGGGACAATAGACCAACCAATAGGAAGAGGCCACTTGTCAACATGTGAGTGGAGGAGGAATGGGCACATTTTGATGAATGTGCAAATAAATGTGGTTAGGTGGAATTTGAAATTGTTGAAATGACAAGTTGGGGGGAGAAAGGAATGGAGTAAATGCCACTTGGCTCAAGAAAAAGGACATGTAAGAGGCCTTTAATGCCTTTTTGGATGTACTCATCCCTTTTGGAAGGATTTTTGAATTTGAGGAATATTCCCTCTTTGATGACATGTTGAGAGAAAATAGAAGAATTTATAAATCAATTAAATTGATTTACTTGTGCAAGTTGCAAAAGCTAGAGGATTTGAGTGTTTAAGATTAAGATTAATCAAGATTTGATTAATTTAAGAAGAGATTATCTAATGTGACAACTTCATTTAGATTTTTGGATTAATTTAAATTAAAGTTGAGAGGAAAATGGATTTAGACCTAATTAAATAAAGTTTAATTTATTTAATTAAAGAGAATGGTGTTAGTTTTAAATCAAATAAAGATAAATTTATATAAATCAAATGAGATTACTTTATGGATTAATTAAATAAAATGAATTATTTAATTAAAATAGGGACTATAGGATTAACTAAACAAAATAATTTATTTAATTAATTGAAGATGATGACTTAATCAGATAAATTTGATTTATTTAATTAAGAGAGGAAATATGATGAATTTAATTAAATAAATATTATTTAATTAAATGACTAGCAGAGGAGATGATTTAGGATGAACTGGTGTTAGTAAGATTAGGATCAATCTGTATATTTTCCATGTCTACACTTTTATATCATGAATAGCCATTATTTTATGATGTGACCAATTATTGTAATTGCTCCTTTGATTTTAAGTAGATCCATAGTGATTGGCCTATGTATTCTATATATTATAACTCCTCTATTATAGATTCCTCCATGATTATTGCCTCTCACATTGATGTGGATGTCTATTTATTACACCCTTTTATATCTTTGTATCCTTATTTTATTCTTCACACATTTTAATCACTTGTTTTATTGGCTTATGATGGGAAATGATATTTTTCTCTTTTTTATTTACGTCATGCTCTTCTTTTTTGTCCTCTAATTATTTAATGCAATCTTCAATAGATTCCTAAGCTTGCTCTACCTTGACAGTTTTTTGGTTTTCATTATGTCTGATATCTTACAATGTATCTTTTTCCTTTTTATACCATAGCTTCCTAAACTTATTTTGCATATTATGTGTTGTCCCCAAAAGGATATCTAATAACAACATCCAACCCATTCATATCCACAACATAAAAAATTGAACACAAATCATATTTATCCATAAAGAGCTTCAAATATTTTTTGAAAAGGATATCCTTACCCTCTAGTTAATTATCCTTTATTTTATTTATTTGTACATGTAGTTTCATGGCTATTTCCTGTTAGTGTAGGATTTTATTTTCTTACTAGTTTAATTTATTTTTCCCTTGGTCATAGGTTTTTTTGACACTTTTATTAAGCTTGTTTAGGTTAAATACAGTAAGTTTAATTATTTAATAACTAAGGAGATAAGGTGATGAGGTGTCACCATCCTAAAAGGTGGAGCATTTACTATTTTGATCATGTTATATAATATTGATAGTCACTCCCTATTGAAATTAGATTTTCCACCTCCATCCTCTCCCTAGTTCTATATAAACTCACTACCTAGTTTGTATTTGTATACATTTTTCTATTACATAATTTTGCATCTTAGAAGATCTTAATGAAATATTGTTATTCTAACATTGTATATCTCTTGGAGTCACTAATTTGTATTGTCTATATTTTTCTAGTTTATGTATCTTAGAATTTCTCTCATAAAGTTATGTGATTTATCAATCTATTTCGGATTTCTAACATTTTCATATTGATTAAGTTATTCTTGCTACTAGGACTTATAGAAATAATAACCTTTCTCTTTTAATACCTCCATAAAATTAAAGGATTGATTTTTTTTTAGTTAAAATACATGCAATTTTATCCTTCATTTTCTCTTCATCATCCTCTTATCTTTCTTCTTCTCCTTCTTCTATTATTTATTTTGGTGCCCATGTATCTAATAAATTTTATTCAAGTTCATCCAAATAAGAAATTTCATTGTGCATGGCACATACCATTTCTTAGCTTCAACATTTAAGCATTTATTAAACCATGATTTTCATTTTATATTTTGATTTAAAAAATTAAAATTGGTACCATCATTCTAAACACCTCCACTTCCATCAAAAGTAGGGCACCCCATTGAAACTAAGATTTTAAAACAATCAATAGATCAAATTTCTACCTATATCATTGACCAAACTTTGACTTAATCAATTCATGATGTAGTTGGCCTCAAATTTAAAGATGTAGTTAATAGACTCGTAATGAATTTTGATGAGCTTTTCAAAAATGAAAAAATGAAAAAAAAAATGATTTGCAGTCTTTTTTAAATATATTGTAATAATCCTCAATATTGATGATCAAAATCTAATTTTTGGATTGTATCTTACTTATTTGATCCTTCAACTCTAGTAAAACATTAAAAAAAATCATACTTCTTTAGAAGGTAAAGATGAATCTTCAAAAATTAGGTTTCTTCCTCACCTTTACCCAAATTGTAGCTTTGATACCACTTAAAAAGATCCACATATATAATATTAGCAATCTTTTTTTTGCATATGATATTTGATAAAATTCAAAAAGAATATTTGATTACATTTTATATAAAATATTTTAAAATACATTACACACATCATTAATGTTATGGTGAAATTTATATAATAATTATCCATAATTATATGTTTTTTTTTTTTTTATATTAATATTTATGTTATCTTAAATCAATATTTTGACTCTTTATCAATTAATTTATTATTATATTTTTATTTTTATATATAATATTTATTATATCTTAAATCGATATTTTGATTCTTCACAACTTTCACAACTTTCATAACTATTTTTTTATAACTCAACATTAATTAATAAAAAACATAAATAAAATGCCCTTAAAATTTATCTAGTACATAAATGTTTGATTTTACCTAATACATTAAAGTAGTCCTATAGACTTTATATGAGCCAAATATTTAATATAATTAAACCACTACAAATTAATATAAAGTACTTATTCTAAAGAAATGGACCAACAACAAAAATACAAAAAAGACACCTCACCTAACAAGTTAGTACATGGTATCAACATTATATGAAGGGACGAAACTACAAAAAAGTGACCTCTCATCCAAAACATACATGGGAATGACTACATATGTCCTTTATAAAATTCTTGTTTCTAGATTAGAAAATTTCCATTTCTTTTTCCTTAAAGATTGTCTTTATAGCCTCCTTAACACGTTATTTTAATATATTTTTAATATTATTAAAAATTAATAGTAAGTAAAAATTTTAAATAAATGATTATTGTCATTATACTCTAAAATATTTTTATATAATTTATATAAAAAAAATAGCTTTTAATCCATATTATTTAGAAGAATTATTATATGATATTTTTTCTACTAAATATTAAGTGATTGTTATTTTTTAAATTATATGTTTTTATATATTGATATTAATAATTCATATAATATTTTATTTTGTTTGTATATTTTTTTTTATGTATAATATTACATATTTTTATTAAATTTATTTGACTAATTTATTTTTTAATTATTTAAGTTAGACAGGATAACAAGTTCACTCATATTCTCCTTTTTCATGAGATTGTTTTTCTCTTAAATCTTTTTGAATTTAGAAACTTAGGTTGCAATTTTTTGGGGGTTTTCTTCACTTTATTCATTTTTGTTAGATTTATAAATTATAAGGTTGTATATTGTTGCTCTTTTCTTTCATTCATAAGGTGAATGTATAAAAATTTGAATCACAAATATCAGCAATGCAAAACTCACACTCTCGTAATCATGCAATAAAGTTCAAGATCTTGGTTCAAAATATAGAATTTAAATAACAAGCAAAGTCATCATAGCTAAGATCTTGATTTGCTCCATTATTGGTTGTTCTTCAAAGTAACAAACTATGAAAGAACAATTATGATATTATGTAATGATAATATAAATTCTCAAAGATAAATGATAATGATAAATATTTGATAATGCTTGGAAATGCTTGATAATGCTTGAATTCTTGATAACACTTGAATGCTTGAATGCTTGATAACACTTGAATGCTTGAATGCTTGATAACAAGAGTGCTAGGGAGATCTTGATCATAAAATTGCTAGGGGATCTTGACAATAAAAAATTTAGGGAGATTTGACAATGATAGTGCTAAGGAATTTGAATGAAATGAAAGCTTCTTATTTATATGATTCACTTAATATTCGATCAATGGTGGAGATTAATTTTCAAGATCAATGGATAGGAAAATTCAAGATAAGGTAAGACCCAAATTTTGAAAATTGGAAGGAATTCATTCAAATGGTAGCTTGGAGAAAAAAATATATAAATTTATTTATTTTAGAAGAAATATTTAATTTAAATAAATTATTTTTTAATTTATTTAAAAGAAGAGTGTTAGTTAATTAAATATAATTTTTGAAAATTATTTAATTATAAAGAACCAAAGATAAATTTAAATTTAATTTTAGTTAATGATGGAGGGAAAACTATTCATTAAATAACTAAAAGCTATTTGATTAATATAGATATGATAAAAATATTAAGAAAAAATATTTTATTAATATAGATATGATAAAAAGATTAAGATAATTATCATGGATAAAGAGAGGAAAAACTTAGCTTAATTAAATAATTAAAATTTATTTAATTAATATGGATAGAAGAAATGACAAGAAAAAAATGCATTAGTCATTTTTAAGTGTCTACACATAACTTATTGATTAATAAAAAAATGAGCTCTCTTAACATTTATTATACATTTATATTCCTCATTTAAGAAACTAAATTTATTATGTACGTAAATTGCTACTATAGAGTTAGAGTTACTCCTTCAAGATTTTCTAGTGATTTGTTGTAACATGATTATATATAGGTAAGTGCAAGAAGTTAAGTACACTTTTTGGTCAAAAAGTGGAAGTATGCTTTTAAAAATAAATTTCATAATTGTGTTAAAAATTTAAAACACTTAGAAAAAATATTAACATGGTGTAAAAAATCAAATGTAGGATTTTATTTCTAGTTTTCAAATATGTAATTTATCCTAATATTTAGATGATAGAATTTGATTTAATATAAGATGTACAAAAGTGATTTTTTTAAATGTGTTGAAGGCCAAGCATGAATCTATAAAGTCAACAAAATAAGCAATAAATGAATTGTTTTTAATTATTTTGTTGAAAGATGTATATGATTCTAAAGGCTGGTTAGGATTTTTTTGGTAATTAAATTTTTATTAAGATTAAAGTTTTTTTTTTTAAAACCCTTATGTAAAACTAACACAATTTGATCTAAAATTATTGTAAGATAAAAAAAATTATCATGTAAATAATTATGACAAAAAAAATTTAAAAAATCTTAAAATTAAAATTTATTAAAAATTAGTAATATATGTTATTTCAAGTTTATGAGACTTCTATTTAAAAATTAATTAAAAAATAGAAAAATATTTTCAACATCCACTTTTGTGTTTCGCATTACTCTGCTATGAAGAATCTAGTTATGTGATTTTGAGGTAATGTCAGTGCATGTTGGAAGAGGATAAATCCAAAGTTTCATGACTTAATGTCTTTCACAATTGAAGATAGCATTGATACAGTAATCGGCTCTGGAAGTAGCAAAGTTGCAATGACAGAGTGTGTGTTGGAATGCTCTGCATTCCACTATAGATGAATATTTTGATATGTGGTAATGTTTACATATGTCAGTAGTGTGTACATATTTCACCCGTTGGAAACCCTAGTTCAGTAACAAGATTGGTAGTAGTAATTTTTCTATAACTTGCTCAAAATTTCATGAAATTTAATGAGACCAAAATAATTTGAACCTGAAAACACACCACTATAATTTCATCCACTCTTAGACCTAAAAAAAATTTGTATAGGGTTGTACAAGGCTGCTTTCATATTGTAATTGAAGAAAATTAACCAAAAATGGTGAAGAAACATGGTATTTCAACCAAAAACTCCTTTCCAGATTCTTGGAGTGTGTATTCCCATTCATTAAAGGTTAATTAACATTAAAAAATATTTTTCATCAAAAGTACATTATTTTCCTTCAAAAACCTAAATGTAACCTAATATTTTATGCCTTAAACTTGCAAAATATACACTTTCACAACCTAGGAATTGAACAAAAGCATGTAAAAAGAACCTACATGGTCTTTCATGGTCTTATAAGACCTTATTGGACTCAACCAATCCAAAACTATAGATGAGGAATAAAGCCCAACCTTTTAGAAGCCAAAAAGCACCTAGAAAATTCAAATTTGCATTTTGGTGGGAAAAGCAAAATTTGAATTTCTAGGCCTATTTACACAACTTAGACTATTTAAAATGATCCTAATGGATTCCCTAAGACCTAACCTAACATAAATAAGACTTTTAACATCAAAATGAGCATAAAAACAAACCAAAGTGGTGCTCTTGCATCATATTCCTAAGGAAAAAAAAAGAATGAAACTCAAGTTCCACCTGAGAGAAGGTTTGTAACTATCCTCCTATGATTAATGATGTATGATTCTTTCATCCATGTGGAATCCTCATATGGAAGGTTCTTCCATTTAACCAAATACTGGAAGTATTGCTTGCCCCTTGTCCTCTTTCTCTCTTTGGTGTCAAGAATGCACTCTAACTCTATTGGTTTGGTGGGTGGTAGGTCTTTTATCCAATCAACATCCGATATGTTTTCTACATCTTATCCTTCATCACCAATAGCATCCCCTTTGTAAGGGTATAGGTCAACAACATTGAAAATTGGTGATATTCCTACTCCACTAGGAAATTCTATCTCATAGGAATTGTTGGAAAACTTCTTAACAACCCTACAAGGTCCTATCTTCTTCATCTTCAACTTGGAATACTCACCTTTGGGAAACCTTTTCTTCCTAATATGTGCTAATACAAGGTCTCCAACCTTGAAACTAATCTCCCTTCTTTCCAAATTTTCCTTTTTCTTGTACTTTTCCACACTTTCTTGGAGTTGTTGTTTCACTTGTTGATGTATCTATTACATAGCAATTGAGAATTGTTCACCCTCTGCACTTTGCTTCTCCATACCATTGATGTCTCTTAGTTCAAACACTCCTCTTTTTTGCATTCCATAGACCACTTGAAATGGACTCTTTCCAATGATTCTATTCACTAAGTCATTATAAGCAAACTCTGCTTGGGGTAACATAAGATCCCATTATTTAGGATGATCCTTTGAAAGGCATCTTAGTAGGTTACCTTAGCTCCTATTGACCACCTCAATTTGGTCATCAATCTGAGGGTGGTAGGTTGATCTATAACTGATATTTGTACCAATCTTTCTCCATAATGTTCTCCCAAAGTTTCCTATAAATTTACTATCTCTATTAGAAACTATGCTCAATGGCAATCCATAAATTCTAACTTCCTTCAAGAAAAAATTTGCAACATATGAAGCATCACTTGTAATTTTTATAGGGATAAAGTGGGCCATCTTGGAAAACCTATCAACTACATAAACTGAATCAAAATTCCTTTGAGTCTTTGGAAAACCCATAACAAAGTCCATACTGATGGATTCCCAAGGCCTATTGGGAATGGGTAAAGGTTGGTACAATCCTACATTAGTGTTGCTCCCTTTTTATTTTTGGAATATGGTACACCTCTCAACAAATATTCTTACATCTATTTGTATCCTTGGCCAAAAGTCATTCCTTCTTAGTTGTTCTAGTGTCTTGTCAAGGCCAAAATGACCTACCATACTCCCATAATGCTTCTCCTTGATGATATTTTCCCTCATAGAAAATTTTGGTACACAAATTTATGCTCCCTTAAACAATAAACCATCTTGTATAGATGATCTAGCCACTTCTCTTTGTTAGTGCTAATAGGTTGCGTTCAAACTTCATAAACTTCTTTGAAATCCTCATCATCCTCGTACATCTCCTTGAGTGCTTCAATCCAAACACTTTTTAATTTAATTTATTGCACCATTATTGTCCTTCTACTTAAAGCATCAACCACCTTGTTATTATGCCCCTTCTTGTTTTTTATTGTGAAAGTGAAAATTTGTAAGTACTCAACCCACTTAATGTGCCTTTGACTGAGCTTTTCTTGGCTATTTATGAATTGAAGTGCATGGTTGTCTGTATATACCAAAAAATGCTTAGGTACAAGGTAATGTCTCCATCTATTAAGTGATTGAACCATTGCATACATATCCAATTCATATGATCAGTACTTTTTTGTATAATTTAGTTTTTTAATAAAATATGTTGTTGGTTTATTTTCTTGGCTTGAAAATTCCCCTATTGTATGAACACTAGCATCACATTCTATTTGGAAGACCTTATTAAAGTCAGGTAAAACCAAGATAGGCTGCTCAGTCACTCTTTTTTTCAAATATTTGAAACTCTCATCAGCTTGTTCAGTCCACTGAAACTTCCCTTTCTTATCCCATTTAATAGTTTTTATGATAGGTGCATATATATGATTGAAATTTTTGATAAATTTTATGTAAAAACTTACAAGACCATGGAAACTTCTTATCTCTGTAACTGATTTAGGTGTATTCCACTCCAATATTGCCTTCGTTTTGCTTGGATCCATCTTCAACATCCCCTTTGAAACCACAAAACCAAGGTACAATAGTTATGTCTTCATGAACTCACACTATTTCAGATTGATCATCAATTTTTCCTCTTGTAGCCTTCTCAACACCAAATTCAAATGATTCAAATGTTCTTATTTGTTAGAATTGAAAACCAATATATCATCAAGGTAAACAAAAACAAACTTACCAATGTATGTCTTGAGGACCTCATTCATAAGCCTCATAAAGGTGCTAGGTGCATTAGAAAGGCCAAATGACATAGCAAGCCACTCATATAAACCATCATTATTTGTGAACATTTTTTTCCACTCATCTACTTGTCTAATCCTCATTTGGTGGTATCCACTTTTGATATCTATCTTTGTAAAGTAACTTGCCCCACACAAACAATCCATTAAGTCCTTTATTCTTGGTAGTGGGAACCTATATCTTATTGTTATCTTATTTACCTGGAATCAGTACACATCCTCCACTCACCTCCTTTATTAGGTGCAAAAATAGTTGGAACTGCATAAGGACTAAGGTTCTCCCTGATTAACCCTTTATCTAGCAATTCTTGTACTTTTTTTTTTTTTCTTCATTTTGTTGGGGTATCATCTTGTAGGCTACTTTATTTGGTAGAATATCCCCTATATAAAGTCTATATGGTATCTTATATCTCTCATTGGAGGCAAGGAGCTAGGAATTTCATCAAAAACTATATTTTCATAACCCTTCAACATGTCTTGTATCTCCCATGGAAACTCATCAATTCTTGTTGATGTTATGACAGTCCTAGATCTGATCATTACTACAAAACCTATCTCTTCCTCTTCCATTGTCTTTAGAAACCTTTTTTCACCCACTAAAATCACACTTGATCCAACCTTTTTTGTATGTATCTTCCTCCTTCAAAGGTGCTAAGGTGTAGGTAACTCCATCCTTCTCCAAGACATAGACATTCTTCATACCATCATGCATTTTATTTTGTCATATTGCCAAGGCCTACCAAATAACACATGGAATACATCCATAGGGATGATATCACATAAAACCTTATCTTTATACCTTCCTATTTGAAACTATATCCAACACTGTTCACTGACTAGTACTTTCTACCCCTTATTCAACCATGAGACTTTATAGGGTGTAGGATGAGGTATTCTTTTCGATTTTAGTTTCTCTACCATCTCAAAAATAACTAGATTATCAATATTGCTTGAATATGTAACAACTCAACAACACTTACCTTGGCACTTGCAAACAGTTTAGAATAATGACTTCCTTTGAGGTGGCTCCTTCTCCATGGGAACCTTGATCAATGTCCTTCTCATCACTAAGGATTCTCCTTTCTTTGGCTCTTTTATTTGTGGTGAGGAGTTAAAACTTTCTTCTTCTCCCCCTTGAGCCACTTGATTTATTATTTCATTCCTAAAGGTAGTTGTTGATTTCTCTTCTAAACACTCCCAAGCTTGATTATCTATAAACTCATTTCACTTAAAGCATTTCCCTGTGAAACCATTGAATCCTTCTCTTTGTCCAAATTTTCCCATGAAGTTGGGCCTTCTTCCTCTAAAACCTCCTCTTGAACTTGGTGCTTGTTCTTGTGAGGTGCTTGACTGACCTTGGCTTCTTTGTGACTGTCCTCTACTAGAATATGGACCTCTACCTCTATTCTTCTTGTCTTGCTTCCTATTCAGCTTCTCCTTAGCCTTTAAGGCTAGTTGATAACACTCTTCAAGTGTCCCAGGGCTTATAAGGCTCAAATCATATTATAAGCTATACTTTAACCCTCTAAGGTATCTTGCAACCTTGTCAGTGTCATCATCCATGTGTCCTAATCTGATACTCAACTTATAAAACTCTTCAATGTACTCTCACTCCCATATCCTTTTGTTTCAAGTTCTGCAATTTCTTATACAATTGAGTCATGTAGTCACCTGAAAAGAATTTTCCCTTCAACTTGGTAATCATCTTATTCCAAGAAGTAATCTTGGATTTTCCTTTCTTCCTAAACATAATCCCACCATAGGGATGCATGACCTTTCAGCTTGGTCCTGGCCAATTTTACTTGTTGCTCTTCAGGTACATCTTCAAACTTAAATTACTTATCCAAATCCCCTATATAATCAAGGATTTATTCACCACTCAAACTACATGTATATACTATAATTTACATCTTCAACTTGGTTCCTTCACCCTTGACTGCTTTCAACAATATTTCCATCCTCACATCATCAACATCCCTCTCTTCTTGAGATTATTCTTGAGGTGCTTCATTCACCACTTCTTCTTCTTGGTCACTAATATCCCCTATAACCACTCATCTTCTTTGATTAGCTTCCAATATAGTGATTCTTGCATCCAAACTAACTCTCATCTCTCTCATTTTTCTAGCAAGGGTTTCTCCCAATTGTGTTGTTATTCTTTCTCCCACCCTTTCAGGAGTGTTGAGTCTTGGAGGCATCTTTCTTCTTTTGGATTCTTAAACCTTATTGGTTTTCTTGGCTTAACTTGGATCTAATACCAATAATTATATAGAGAGGTAAAAAATGCAAAGATAATTGTGTTTCAGATTATAAATTACTCTTCTTTGAGTGTCTCAACCCTACTTTGAAATTTTACCTACAAACCTTTCTTTCTAGGCTCAAACCCTTAACAATGTCCTAATTGGGTATTTGTTGCAACAACACTCAATCTTTGACTTCTTAGACTTCTTGCACCTTTAATAGGGTCTACTCAACTCCTTAATTTTCTATGGAAAGTTCAAGAAACATGTTTTTCACTAAACCCTCAAAGACACATACGGTTTTGATAGTTTTAAGGACAATGCACACAAATAGACCTACATAATTCACTCATATGATTTAATTAGGACTTAACCTTTTGTAGTAACCTAGGAAGAAACCTAAGGAGGTTTTTCACCAAGTTTCATCAATTTTCAACAATCAAAACAAAAGATATGAATTTATTTCACCTGTTCGAAACCCTAGTTCAATAGCAAGGCTGCTAGTAGTAATTTTGCTATAACTTTCTCAAAACATGATGAAATTTAATGAAGCAAAAATAATTTGAACTTGTAAACACACAAATATCATTCCATCCACTCTCATACCTACAAATATTTTGTACAGGTTTGTATAAAGCTATTTTCAGGCTATAATTGCAAAAATTAACCAAAAATGGTGAAGAAACTGGGTATTTTAACCAAAAACTCCTTTCTAGATTCCTGGAGCATGTATTCCCATTCATTCAAGGTGAATTTAAATTTCCAAATAATTTCCATCGAAATTATATGTTTTTCCTTCAAAAACCTAAATGTAACCTAATGTTTTATACCTTAAACTTGCAAAATATGCAATTTTACAACCTAAGAATTGAACAAAAACATGTAAAAATGCCCTCGATGGTCTTCCAAGACCTTATTGGACTCATCCAACCCAAAACTACAAATGAGGAACAAGCCCCAACCTTTTACAAGCCAAAAAGCACCAAGAAAATTCAAATTTATATTTTGGTGGGAAAAGCAAAATTTGAATTTCTAGGCCTATTTACACAACTTAGACTATTGAAAATTATCCTAATGGATCCCATAAGAGCTACCCTAACACAAATAAGACTCCTAACATCAAAATTAGCATAAAAACAAACCAAAGTAATGCTCCTAGATTAGAAGTGTAATTGTGGTAAAGTATGAAGTGTGAACTAAGTCAATTTTTTGAGCCTAATTGGAACTGTCTTTAGCATATTATAGATGCACGGTAATCAGTTCAATCTTTGGCAGTGATCCACCCTCTTTTCTATTCTGGAAATAATCCATTTCTTCTATTTTTTGGACAATGATTCCTCCAAACAGTGAGTCCACTTGGCAATGAGTCGTTCTATAATATCTTGTAACTGGTTATAATATATTGTGAACTAATCCTCATCGTGGTTTTTTCCTTTTTGGGTTTTCCATGTAAAATTTGGTGTTCTTGTGTCTATTGATGTGATCCATGCTTTTAATGTTTCTTTCATTACTGCACATTAAATGAGATAATATGAAATACATTTTAAGTTAATGAGTTTCAGTGAATATTGATTCACCCCCCCTCTCAATATTCCAGGTGTTCAACACTAAATTCAATTTTGTGAATCATGCCTATTGGAATAACATCAAGAACAATTTCAAAATTTTAACAATCCTAAGTGGATAAATGAAACTTTACTTTTCCCTCTGGCCATGTTAAAAAAAATTATAGCTTTGGAAAAAAGATCGAGGATAGTCTCAATCTCCTTTTTGAAAAACCTCAAAGCACAAACCCATATGTTTTTAGCAAGAGCACCATACTGGTACTAAAATATAAGAGATCACCAAATAGATTATTGGCTCATAGAGAGACCATTACAAAAACTATTGATGTTCTAAAGAAGCTAAGTTCTAATAGCTTCCCAAGCAAATGATAAGGAGGTGTATGAGCTCTACTAGGTTTTTCTTGACTCTACGGTCATTTCTAGCCCCTCTTGCGTAATTTTGTGCTCTTTGTGCACGAACTACTTCTTTTCCTGCGTGTACGGCCGCATTTACTGTGGTGTTTTTGTTTTAATATTACTTCAACCGTCTCTAACCCAGCAGTTCATACTGGTGTTGGTGGTTCGATGGCTCTACGCAATGGCTCCTCCAACAAACAACCTCATAAATTTGTTCTGAAATTGTTCCACGAGGTAAGTCTTTTGACTCCCCGGCTGATGTCATTTTGCCTTTGCTTGAATGTGATTTCACTTGTCAATGTCTTGAAAATCATACCCTTGTTAGATATTTTTTTGGGAGGACTCCCCTTGAAAGTGTGCTCAAAGAATGGGTCAACAAGGCCTAGGTCCCTCATGGGGTTTGCCTTGATATGGTCCAAAACTTAACCAAGGCTTTTTTGCTTTTTTGCTTTGTGGGGGTCAATCATGTCTAGGAAATCCTAGAGCATGGTCCTTGGTATGTCAGGTATTCTTTGTTGGGTTTTTAGTCGTGGGCCTGAGATTTCACTGTCTCAAATGACACCAAGTTGTGGGTCCCAGTCTAGATTGAGTTTTGGGTTTACCCTTGCCTTGTGTGCCATTATTGAGTAATATTTCTTCCTCTCTGGGGAAGGTTATTTGCTTTGAGCCTGCTAGATTTTTACAAGCCCATCCCCAAAAATAGGTTTGTGTTGAAGTGGATCTTTCTCAAGATTTGAAAGAATCCATTGGTATTCAAGTAGAAAATTTCTGGCATACCCAGAAAGTTACTTACTTTAATCTTCCAACTTTTGCTATAGATGTCAATCCACAAAGCACAAGATCAAGGACTACCCTCTGGCAGTGCCTTGTACTCCTTCTCTGCCACAAGAATCTGATAAGTCTCGTAAAGCGAATACTACTACCAAACCTGATGAAAAATGGACCACGGTTACGAACTGTAATAAAAAATCCAGTGGCTCTAGGTTGGTTTCCAAAGGCCCCAAGCTAGCTAAATCTATTTCAAACCCTTCGACAAAGGGGAAAGAGGCCTCAATAGGGCCTGATAATTCTTCGGCACGGCCTTGGCCAAAGGCTACACCCTAGCCTATTGTCATTATAATGGTGCAGAAAAAAATCTCTCCTCCTGTGTCAAGAGCTCAACGGCGGTCTTGTAGTCCTTTGTCACCATTAAAAGAAGGATAATATGTGTAGGAGAAAAGGAGAATTTATTCTTCATCTATTCAAATCGGGTCAGTTCCACCTGAATTTTTGCAGAATCATTTCTCCACCTTGAATGAGGAGGAACCAGACTCCTACAATATGGAGGAGTTTCACTCATGAATTTTCTCTCATGGAATGTTTGAGGTCTGACAGACCTCTCCAGAAAGTATTATGTTCGGGATACTTTGCAGAAGTATAATGGTATTGAACTAGATTGTCTTTAAGAAGTTCATTTTTTTAAGTTTTTTGCTTGCTTCGACGTGTCACTCTATTTGGCTAGCTAGCCATATGTATTTTACGGCTCATGAAGCTGGGCATGGTGGAGTTTTCATTATTTTGTCTCCAAGGTGGCACTCTTGTGTTGTTGATCATGGGTCTGACCCCACACATCGGCTCATTTGGATCATTCGCAATATTGATAATCACTTTTAGGGATCATTAATGTTTATGCCTCTAATGATGTTGTTGAATGCTCCTTGCTTTGGTGTTGGATTGCAGACTCATTACCAGTAATCACTTGGCTTTTATGTGGGAATTCCAATATGGTTGATATGGCATATGATAAGGATTGTATTATGCCATTCAAGTGGGTTGTTGGAAAAAGGCAGGTGTGGTTTTACATGCATAATAAATTGGGGCTTTTTGATCCCAATATTGGTCGTTGCCATTCTCATTCCCTCTGGTACACTTGATGTAATTTCAAAGCTGGATCTAACAAGATCTTTAAGTGCCTTGATCATGCAATGATATCGGCTCAATATTTTTCTTCTTTTGATAGCTCTTCACTTCTGGTTAAGTCGTTAGTGGATGTCACTCTATCTGATCACTTCCCCATTTCTTTTCGTATTGAATGGGAGATAAGATAGCCTCGAGCTTGAAAAACATAGTTATTTTTTCACACATCTCTTTTTTGTCATCGGCCCATGTTGGCCCTCATTCGCAGAGTCTAGAATTTGGAGTGCAAGCCAGCTCACAATAATGGTTGGATTAATTGATGGAATGATGCTATCACTCGCATAGCTAGGTTTCTCTACGTTTATGGGTGCTAGTTGGCCATTTTCTATCTGGGATCTTATGAGGCGACCACTATCGACTTGTGTTCATCTACCGAGGCTCTTGCAACTAACCCTTTATCCCCACCTTTGCAAGTCAAGTTGGTGAAGTTAAGGCACAAAAAGCAAGTTGTAGATAATTATGTTGCTAGAGGTGCGCAAATTAAAGCCAGGTTGCACTAGCTAAAAATTGGTGATCGTGCCTCCAAGGATTTTTTTCTGGCCTTGCATGTCAGGCACTCCTCTCTGGGCATTAAAAATATCAAAGATGGGCTCCAAATCCTTTTTGAGCTACCTGATATCCTCCAGGCCTTTGTTAAACACTATGAGCGAGTTTCCACTGCCCAAGATTACACGTTGGAGCGCCAGCAAGCCCTTCAAAAATGCCTTATGACTATGCCAACTAGGATTTCTTCTACTCAAAAATCCTATTGTGAGCATCTGCTCACAGTTGAATACTTGAAGGAAGTTGTCTTTTTTATGCTAGATGACAAGGCCCCGAGGGTCGACGGCTTCCCATGTGAATTCTACAAGTCCCTTTGGGACTGTATTGGCCACTATCTTCATTAAGTCAATCTTGAAGCTTTTCATTCAAAAAATTTGGGCAATATTATCAATAAGGGAAATATCAAATTCATACATAAGCCTGGAGATCCTGAAGATATCTGCAATTGGCAACCTATCATGCTCCTTAATGTCTCTTACAAAATCATTGCTAAGGCACTGGCTCTAAAGATTCACCATGTTTTGCCTCAAATTGTGCATCCAAAGCAAACTCGATTTATCAAATCCAAACTTATTTTTGATAATATCATTGTTGTTTGGGAGGGAATGGAGTGGGCTAGACACTCTATCCAGAAAGCCCTCTTTCTCAAAATTGATTTTGCTAAAGCCTATGATCGCATAGAATGGCCCTTCATTCTTTCCATGTTGAAAGCCTTAGGATTTGGCCCCGATTTTATTCAGGCCATCCAAATTATTTTTTCAGATGCCTCTACTTGTATTAGCATCAATGGCCACCAATCCTCCTCTTTTGGCCTTTTCTGCTCTATTTGGAAAGGATGTCTGCTTGCTCCTTTCTATATGTGCTTGTTGCCAAAGGTTTTGGATGTCTTTTGGCCAATGATGTTTCCCAGCCAAGGGTCCATGGCATTTCCTTTCCCAACTCCCAGTCTCAACTTGTTAATGGCCATTTAGCATATGACTCTTTCCCCAATCTCTTGGAGGAAGAAGGTAATATTAAGGAAGCTCTTGAGTGCCTTGAATTTTTTTGTGATGCCTCTATTTTAACCATTCAATGGTACAAGACTCTTTGTTATAGAAAATATTTTTTCCCACTCCTCATTGGTTACAATAGTATGGATGGAAGTGGATTGGGTCAAGGGAAATATTTCAATTTCTTGGCATTCCCTTCACCTTTCATGCTTCTCCAGTTGAGTTATGGCAAGTTGTTCTTTCCAGGATTGAGTAGAAGTTGGCCTATTGGATAACCAAGTCTTTGTCTCTGGCAGGAAAATGTCAAGTGTGTTCAAAGATTTTGGAAGCTACTCATGTCTATTACTCCTCTTTTTGGGCTCCCTCGAACGTTTCCTATGCTAGGCTTGAAAATCTACTTTGAGACTTCTTGTGGACCTCTGTGGAGTCCCATAGAGGGTTTCACTGGGTGGCCTAGGAGTTTTTTTTCCTTCCTAGAGACTCTAGAGGGATTGGTCTTCTCCCCACCCAAAGACAAGGGACTTCCTTGTGTGTTAAGTGGGTTATTAGAGCCCTTTCTGGAGATGAAGCCTGGAAATTTCTCCTCGGGCATTACATTCAATCAGGATTTCCTGCCAACAGACCTTCTTGGAAGGCGATTTTATTTCAAACCATTCTAGTCATGAAGAAACCAGTTCAAATCATGGGCACTTTTATGGCCAAGAGCATCTAGAAACCTGGGAGATTGTTAAACCTTGGCTCCATTGCGTTAGTTCTAGGTTCCATGATGGGCTCTCACTCAATCATGAAAAAAAATGTGTGGTGGTCACCTCTCTTTGCCAGTAATGGTCAACCTCTAGCCAAGTCACCCTGGCTCAAGGTGTAAAAATTCCAAAAGAAAGGCATTCAAACCTTACAGCAATTGTTTCACAGACCCACCATGTGCATTATTCCAAGGGAGGATTTTTGGGCACCTTACAGAATTCAAAACCAAGAACGTGATACTTTTGATGGTCTGGTGAATTTTATCCCTATAGAATGTTTGCACAAGGTGGGAATTCATGGGCCCAAACCCTGGTGGAAGGACTAAAAGTGGTACCCAGACACCCCTTTCAGAAATTACAAGCCAAGGCTTGGCTATATGTGGTTATCGCCGCATTTTCCTATGATTGGCAGTCTTAACCAGAGATGGCTTCTTCAATCCTCTGCTCATGTCTAGTGTAAAATATTCTATACCATTTGGTCTACAAGTGTTGAGCTGAAACTCACCCACTTCACTTGGTGTATTCTTTTCCAAGGCTTGCATGTGGGGTCTCAGCTCATTCATTTAGGGTTTCAGGACCCTCGGTGCCCTTTTTGTGGGAAAGTTGAGTCTTTTAAGCATCTCTTCTGGTTTTGCACCAAATTTCAATAGTTGTGGACTTGGTTTCATGATTTATTTTAGCCTTTCAGGTCAAAACCCTTCTCTTGGCATATGGTTCTACTAGGTGATTCATCTAGGCTTCTGACCAACTATACCTAGCTTTGGCACACTTTCAAGGTGGAAATCCTCTTCAATATCTAGAAAGATAGAAATTTCTGCATTTTCACTCACATTCAAATGGATAAAAATGTTTCTTTGTATTTTAAATCTATTATTTTCTCTAATGTGCTTCTGTAGATTCAATTTCAAGCAAACAAGGTTACGCTTGAGGTGGCTCACCTCTAGGTGCTTTTGGATCACTGGGGCAATGCCCCGTGTACTGTGGCTCGAATTCTTGGCTCACCCTCCTCTTCTCATAGTTGGTCTCCCTCTCGGGGCTGACAAAGGAGTGGCTCTACTCGCCCCCACTCTCAACCTCCCTCTCGATGTGGCTCCCACCCTCCTCGACGCTCTCGCACTCCTCCCCCATGAACTAGGTAGGGGTGGCCCTCTTGAGGTGTTGTGGGGAATAGCGATGGAAGCTCTGGGTGGCCCTTCGATACCACTCTTAGCAGTGGCTCTGGTTGGCCCGATAGCAGCTCTGGTTGGTCAGGCTCTGATAAGAGTTTTCTGTGTTTGGCACTTGGAATCTCGCCTATGTGTGAGGAATATAAAGAAAAAGAAAAGGAAAGTGATGATGGTTGGGGTCCTCCTCCTGACCCCGCTGATGTATGGGGGTTCAAAAATGGAAAACAGAGATCCTCCTAGCTCTACTGGCACTATTTTGGCCACTTGATGGCCTTTTCTTTTTATTATTTAATTATTATGGACTTCTGGGCTAGGCCCAAGTAACTCTATTATTTTATTTTTTGGGCAGTGCCCATGTGACTCTCGGGGTGTGCCTTCTTACCACCCATCTTTTTTTGTGAATATGTATCTTATCTTTTTAATTTAATACAAATATCTACCTATTCATCAAAAAAAATAGCTTCCCAAGCTCTCCAAATAATTTTTACCATAAAACTCCTTTGGATTTGAATGGGCTATTTCAAATGAGAATGGTAAGAAAACCAACCCCTTTCCATGTTTGTCTTCTAGAAAGAAAACTATAAAAAATACAATATCAAACCAAAATTTCTCATTCCTCATTTCCCTTTAAAGTTATAATGGTCCACTTGGCACACAATACCAAACCCTAGCATTAGTTAGAGATAAAGCTCAATAATTCATAGTCATGTAGGAGATAACAAAATTCCTAGGCCACTTGATGAAAACCTCTATGATTTTTGGATTTCTAAAGAAATTATCTAAGAATATTTTTGAGCTTGAAACAAGAGGATTTAGAAGAGATCCAAATGATTAATAAACATGCGCAACAGTACAAATATTAGAACAAATCTAGAACATCCTTGATATGGATAAGGGTTAAGTAACCTAATAGGCCAACTTCCTTTTAATTCTAGTGTAGACATGGAAAATGTACAATTTTGGTTCGGCACACTTGATCCTGATTACTAACAACATTTCTTCCTGAATCATACTTCCAACACTTCATCATAATTTTGTCTCTTAATCTAATGAATCATTATTCATCTAATTAAGTCCTCACCTCCTTTGATTAAATTAATCAGTTTAATTTAATTAACCTTACATGTCTTTTTAATTAAATAAATCATTTTATTTGATTAAAATCCCTAAAGTCCTCTTATTAAATTAAATAAATTAAACCTTATTTGATTTAATCTAACATATTCCTCCTTAGTTAATTAAATCAACTCATTTATTTAATTAATCATTTCCTCTCAATTCTAATTTAAATTAATTCATCTATTTAAGTCTAAATTGTCACATCACCTAATTCTTCATTAAAATAATCAAAACATTGATTAAGTTAATCCTTCTCACTAAAATCCTCTAGAGAATGCAACTTGCACAATAAATCAATTACTTTGATTTATTTAATTCTCTATTTTCCCTCACAAAGCATCAAAAGGGAATATTCCCTCATTTGAATTCAAAAAGGCCAAGTGGACTTGGTCCTTCCAACAAGGCATTTAAGGCCTCTTACATGTCCTTGGCCTTGAGCCAACTGACATTAACTTCATTTCCCTTCCCTCTTCAACAAGTCATTTCACAAATTCAAATTCAAACTAAATGCATTTATTGGCACTTTGGCCAAAATATGCACAACCACTAACCATTCACATCATGACATGTGGCATTCAACCATTGGATTAAAATTTAGTCCCACATTGCTCAAATTTCACTTTCTCTTCCAAATTGAAAGTTATAAATTGGAGGCTTATCTCCTCATTTCTGATCCATAATTGCATGCAAAGTTATTCTCTTCACATTGAGAGCTAATTTTTCTCATTATCACTCAACCATTCATCATCTTCAAGATTTGTAACAAGGTTATGCTCAAATCTCTTTGGGAGATTTGGCCATTGCTCAATCACTCAACATTGCGACTTACGAATTGGGAAAGGGCCAATTTCAACATTCAATTGGCACCAATTCCCCCATGGGATCTTAAATCTATTGGCTTAATTAGGATTAACTCCCATTTATTTAAGTTTTGTTCTTCATTTCCTAATTTTAGTTTAAATAGATAGATTTCATGGGGAATCTCTCATGCTTGTATGCATTTTGAGCTAAAAATCTCAACCTTGTTTGTTGTTCTTGTGCATTTTCAGGTTTAGGGGTTCACATTTTGGCACTAGAAGGAGGGTTGATCAAGAATTTCATCACGTTTTTGTGAAAAATTTCATGGTTTTAACATTTTTTTTGTCTACACATAGAAAACTGCACCACGGGTAGTTCATGCAGCTCTATATCGCACCGCCTACTCAGATGCGGCTCTATATTGCACCACACCCCTTGAAAATTGTGGCACTATACTGCACCGCAATCATTTCCCGCTTTTAAATTTCAAATCTTTCCAGACTTCACCACTTGCAAATTTTGTCGCCGGTTGAATTGTACCGCACCCGTGGTCTCTGTTTTTGTAGAGTGTCACACACAGTCAACCGTGTGGCACTATATAGCACACCTATTTACCAAATTGTGTTGCACCCGCTAACTCTACCGTGAAGAACTGTCTGGTTTTAAATTTTGACATGTGCTTTTTGATTTTCGGATCTTTTAACTCTTGACCTTGTTTGCTGTCTTTTTGCTCTCTAGTTTTCTATCATTTTGTAGGTTGAAGCAAGGAAAGAGAAAAGGAAGAAGTTCATCATGACCTCATACTCATCATACAAAAGAAAAAGTGTTTTTTAAACCCTAAAGTGTTCTTCAACACTCTTTATGGATTTTAGATTCTTGTTTAAAAGAAATTTGTCAATGTCATTTGCCTTAGAAACACTAGATTTATTTTGGGTTTAAAAAGAACAAGCAAGTTTCCTTTTTTTAAGAAATGTCGGAGATTCATTATGACACCATGTTCATTTTGCACAAAGCATTTTTAAACACTAAAGTGTTCTTCAACACTCTTTAAGGATTTTTTTTAGATTCTTGTTGAAAAGGAATTTGTTAATATCTTTTGCCTTAGGAACACTAAACTTCTTTTGGGTTCTAAAATAAACAATCAAATTTACTTTCAAAAGTTTCCAAAGGGCTAAAAAGAACCTTAGACAAATATATTAGATTTTGTTTAAAGATTAACAATTGAACAAAGCAATCTCACATTTCCTTTGGTGCTTAAAAGGAACTCATTATTGCTTTGAGGGATTTAAAATGAACATGTGTTTTTTGTGTCTTGTGATCTTTTTTGCAAAGTAGTGTCATGTAAAAGTGTGTATGCACTTCTCTCGCGCTTCACGGAAATCTTGAGAATCAAAATTCTTTCTGGTGACACTAACTTTCATAAAAGATTGCCTCTACATTGCAATTTGGGTACCTAACAATTGAACAAATCATGCAAGTGTGAGCACGACATATTGTGAAGGTTCTCCCTTTGTTTTTCAACAAAGGTTGATTGAACGACGGGATATGCTAGCTTTCTATTGTTTATCTTAGTGGATCTAACTTGTGGGAAAAAGTAATCACACAAGGGAACGACCCAACTGGGAACACGCTAAAGCCAAGCGACTTCCAACTGGTATATAAGTGTGGATTCTTGAGGAAAGTTCAAGAATCACAAGGATTATTCCGACAAGATGGACAAAAATGGACTCTCACCGATGTTGGATAATCCCCCATGAACGGAATGCCTGAATTAAAACCCTTTGTTTAAAAAAGGACAAATCCTTATTTATTTTGTTGGTGCAAAAGGTCATGTCCTTTGAAGCCTCCCAACGTTATTCATACGGTTTTGTTGTAGAGATGGAAAGTATGTTATGGGAGATTCGTGGGTACTAATGCTTGGCTGACCTGAGAAGTGTGTGCCATGGAGGGGAGCCAGTGTGGTCAAGCATTTAGCCATCCACACAAAATATGCACAGTTGGATTCGTCCAAGTGGGAACCCAACAAAATATTGTCTTATCATCCTAGGGTTGTAAAAAGTGCTTGGAAGTGAAAAATACATTGTTTGGTTCTAAAAAAATTTGAAAAAAAAATATTCACAAGGCCTCCAAATTTCAAACTCCTTTGAGGAAACAAATACCTTTGACGAATTTAGGCACTCTTGCTTTCCCTGGGGATCATATCCTTAGAGGTTTCTAAGTGTTTGGATTCTATCATCATTTATTTTCAATAAGGTTGAACATAGGAAACTTTTTTCCTATTTTCCTTGATTTCCACATAATGGACCTTGTGGGATGAAAAAGAAAGTGGGACATTAGACATACAGTTTGAAACATAAGCAAGAAAGTCACCTTTGGTAACAAAGAATTCATTAAGCCAAGATAAAGACAAATTGAACCTCATATGTGTTGTTCCAAATGATTTCCCGAAAGGTCAAGATTCCAAAACCAAGGTTCAAAAGGATCATTCTAAAATCCCATGAACAACACCTTGAAACACTCCTTGAAGTCAGAGAACGACTAATATACAACTTCTATAAAAAGGCTTCAAAGAATAATCCCACTTTGTATGCATTCTACTATCAACAAAATCCCGAACTTTTTGAAAGGTTTGCTTTCCTCCCATAGGAAGTATAGCATGTTCTTCAACACCGAGGTTTTGTAAAAGGGAGTCGTGTCTAGGTCAAGGTCCAAGGTCAAAGTCATCATTCTCATCCATCCCTCCATCAATCAAATCCCATTCCATCAACAAACCTCTTGAGAACTTTAGAAAAATCACTTGTGCTAAACTTAAAAGGCTAAACCAACATCACCCTATCTTGGCTTAACACACCTAGCTAGAATAGTCAAATCTCTTGGACAAATTCACCTCTAGGATAACACAACTTCCTAAGGTCTACTAGTTCACAAATCACCTTGATTAGCTTGAACACACCTAGCCAATTCATCCATTTGTGCAAGTTCCCCTAGGATAACACAACTTCCTAGGGACTACAACTTCACTACAATCTTGTTTGACTTAATACATCTAATCAAACCATCACAATCAATATAAGTCCCAACAATTTAGCATAACCCTTCAAAAGTTCTTCAAAAGGCTTCATTCACTCACTTCATCCATTTATCCCATCATCATTTCCACCCTCTTTGATCTTTGACTTCCCTAGTTCTTCTCTTTTGGGCCTAAAAGGTTAGGATCAGACGATCCCTATTTTTTATGGTTCAAACAAGATCACAATACAAGAAGAACATGGAAAACATCAGCGAAATATGAACTTCCATTGACATGAGTCAGCTAACCTTCGAAATAAACCTTGCGGGATCATGCAATCCCCCAAGTAACTCTTCTTTTCCATCACAAAATCCTCAAGAGGAGAGCTACAAAGATGACATCACAAATGAAGACCTGGGGATGACACAATCTGAAATAATAAAAATGGTTCAAAATCCAGAGAACCACAGAATTGTCAGTGCCATGTTCAAATACTTAAGCACAATAGCGGAAGGAGGGGTCCAGTTCCCTTTCAACCTTGACGCAAGCACTAGTACGGACATGCCTCTCACAAATGCATCCCCAATGTCAAATGTCAATCAAGAAATGCCTCACACCACCTTGGCCATCACACCAACCTCGTCGAATGTAAACAAGGGGAGTGCCATGTTTCAAGAGTTACAAAAGCATCGCCTTGTGACCAACAAAGAGGTGGCTGTCAACACCACACCGGATAATTCTATACCGGTAAATCCATCACACCCATACATCCCACTCACCATTCATAATCCTATCAGCTCATCTTCATTCCATGCTACACCAACATGTCAATCAAACATACAAAATTCTCTACCACAAGGAGAAGGTGGTTTGTTTAGAACAACCAGAGTTGGTAATCCTTTTTTCTTTCCAAGGTAGCATACCATCTCTTCCCCCATTTCCATTCACAACCACATCACCTCTCGGTTTGGGTTTTCCTCCCCTAAACGTTGATAGTTTCTCAAATCCGGGCAATGTGAACATCACATCAAATTCCCTCTTCTTGCCCGTGACATCCCAACAACAAATCACAACCATTCAAACCACCACGACAAATATTGGTCCTCAAATATCCCAAAGCATACCTTCTCAAGGACCGAGCATCTCAACCACCCCTCCAACAACCCAAATCCCAACCACCACCATAACCCTCTCACCTGCCACAACGGTTGGTGTCATTCCCGTTCCACCACCAATCCCACCAAAAGCCAACATGGAAAATTCATTCACCACTCTAATCCAAACCATTCAAAAGGCCAACCAACAAAGGGTGCTCAAACAAAAGTAGCAAGCTCAAGCACAAGCCCAAGCTCAAGCACAAGCCCAAGCTCAAGCACAAGCCCAAGCTCAAGCACAAGCTCAAGCCCAAGATCAATCCCAAGCTCAAGCACAAGCACAAGCCTAGCAACAGGCGCAAGCACAATACCAAGCGCAACTGCAGGCAATCCATCTGCAAGCATACCAACAAGCCCTGCAAGATTTTCAGGCACAACAAAAAGCCAAACAACAAGCTTTATTGGCACAACAGCAGCTCGACCAACAACAAGATTTGTTGGCACAACAATAGCTAGACCAACAACAAGATTTGTTAGTGCAACAACAGCTTGACCAACAGCAGGCTTCATGCGAACAACAATAGATGGACCAGCAACAAGTGTTGTTGGAACAACAATAGCAAGATCAACAACAAGCATTGTTGGCACAAATGCAGGCATACCAACAGGCTTTGAACACATAGCAGAGCTTGCAGAAAATTCCCACAAGTACTCCTCCCACCCATCAAACACCTCAAACACCTCAAAACACGTTCATTCCACCTCCTGACCCAAACAAAGATGTCGCAACACAAATCAAACTGCTCACGCAGCAAGTGTTGGACTTACAAGAACATCGGACAACTTGTGCCCTTATCCTTTCAATAGAAGTCTCGCCATGGTACCATTCCCAAAGGGATTCGAGATCCCCAAATTTGACAAGTATAATGGAATGGGCAACCCTGAAAACCACATCAGGGAATTTCAGGTGCATTGCATGGAGGTTGCATATGATGACATGTATCTAATGCGACTATTCCCCTGAAGTCTGACTGGTCCAGCTATGGAATGGTTTTCTCGCCTACCCATGGGCATTAAAACATTTGAGGAAATCATGGAAGCTTTCCTTAAGAATTATGCTTTCAACATGGGTGCGGATGTTAGTTTGGAAGAACCATCAACACTCAAACAAAGAAAAGGAGATTTATTCGCATCCTTCATGTAAAGATGGTGATCTAAGGCCAATCAGAGCAAGTGGACCATGCCAGAGGAACAACAAGTTTGCACCATCATATCCAATCTAGATGAAAACTTGGCATTCTACTTGAAAATTCAATGCATCACATCATACGATCAACTGATCCCAAAGGCACACAACATCGAAAGAGCCCTTACCACATGGGGAGGCGCATCAACATTCTCTCCACCATAGGATAACCACCTATCTAAAAATTATAATGATCAACCTGAAACATGGTTGAGGAACAAAAATATCATAAATGATGGCGTGGTCGATGCTAAAGTGGTCATCAGTGCCCCTAAGCAGAACATCTAGACCCATCATCAACCACAAAATCATAATCGTAACAGTGTGCAAACTATTGTGGTCATAGCACAGCAACAACCACCTCCCACCAACCAAATCAACAATCTAAACAATCAAGGAGGACCACATTCCAAAGGAAAATATCCCCCCAAGTGGAAGTTCATGGCTCTTGGGGAATCTATCAAGTCCATAATGAAGAAATTGGTCAAGGAAAACTTGATCAAAATCTCTAACTCCGAGCAATATGTGGAACCCATGACCAAACAACCATGGTATAATGAGAACCTCCTTTTTAACTTTCACAAGGTCAAAGGACATACCACTGCCAATTGCATGAGGCTAAAGAACATCATTCAGGACCTCATCGAGGACAAGGTTATCAATGTCGAGTAGCCAGCTAGAAACCAAGATCTAAAAATATACACAAATCTGATGTCGAACCACAATCAAGGAAACAATCAGGGGAACAATAGAGGCAAGCAAAAATATGCTAGCGCTAATCTAGTGTATGAGGAGATAGTCGGATGTGTCGATGAAATGGTCACAGTCATAAATGTCAAAGGAGCCACTAACGACTGTGGAGTCACCACACGCGGTGGAAAGGTTACCATTGCAGGGGCACCAGCTAAGACCCCCATTTCTAATACAAAAATCCATCCCCTATGAATACAATGTCATTGACCAGCTGAAGAGAACCCCCCCCTAAAATCTCCATCATGGAACTATTGAAAATTTATGCCGCCCATAGGAAGATCATTGATGAAGCATTAGCTGCATCCACCGTCTCCGCCACCCTTGACATAGAGCAGTTTTAGGCTATGGTTGGTAACATCGTTACCCCAAATCTCCTTACATTCTCTAACCAATATTTCCCCCCGTAGCCATCTCATAACCACGCACTCCACCTTCAAGTGCTTATCCATAAAAAGAAAGTTAAAAGAGTCATGGTGGATGGAGGTGCAGGCCTCAACATTTGTTCCCTAAAACTCATAAATAAATTGGGATTCACTGAAGATTCCATTAATAAGAAAAAAAGCATCACAATAAGGGCGTATGATGATCAAGAGAGAGTGTCTTAGGGCACTATCAAAATCCCCATCCAAGTGGGACCAGAAACTATGGACACCACCTGTCAGGTCCTTGACCTCGACTTACCATATAACATCCTCCTTGGACGTCCACGGATCCATGGAATGAAGGCGGTAGCCTTGACATATCACCAGTGTATCAGATTCATACACCAAAATGAGGAGGTCACTATACACGGGGACCCAAAACCATTTTCTTACTGCAAAAACTTGGAAGCCAAGTTTTATAAAATCCCCCAAGTACTAAAAAATGATGAAGGCCCATCCACTTCATACATCAACCCAGCCAACCTCGCCTCCACCTTTGTGATAGAGACACCCGCCATCCCCGACATATCTAACATCAAAAACATGATCCAGGACAATGGATGCGGTGACTATAGAATGAGAAGGAATGCATTTTTTGTAGGAGAATTACCACAATCTCCTAGGTCGCATGGGCAACCTCAACCAAACGAAACACCCGTCCACACCTTTAGGACTAACCCCTCTAGATTCCGTCGGTGGGGAGACCTAAGTTGAGAAAGTGTTGGTGAGGATGATATTTCAAGAATAATATACCACGATGTAGAACCCACACCCACATTGCCCATGGATGAGGCTAGCAGAGGGCTGCAAATAATGCTTGCCATGGGCTACAATAGAAATGAAAGTCTTGGAAAGAATAGTGATGGACGCCTGGAGACCATCATTACATAAAGAAGAATGCAAAATCATGGCCTTGGGTATACTCCTCTGATTATAACCGTACATGGCAAAGGTACTCCCAGTAGGGCAATCAGGAACTCTCCTCAAGTATCAACAACTACCCTTAGACCACCTGTTTGCCTAGGCATCCCATTGGACAATTTCACCTTTGAAGTCACTGATGTTTGCGCCAGTAGTGATGATGATGACACCATAGCTGAACTTCCAAAGCTCTTTGAGGATTCCACCTTGCTAATGATTAGTGCCTCACCCACTAATTCAAACCAACAAACCCACCAAATCACCTTAGTACACCTACAACTCATTGATCACGACCAATGAGAACCACCAATTCTAGACTCATTCGAAAATGATGAGGCACTCTCAGAATTCATGGGACTAAGGGATGCAATTTCATGTGGGGATCACAAAGCAGGATTCAACATCACATTGGACACCCAAGCATATTATGGGGAGACGATTGAGTCCTTCAGTCGCAAAAGAAAAATATTGAGAATAAGCTCGGGGTTATTAAGTAAAAACCACACTGTGGCGCTCTCTAACCACAAAATAGTAAAAATAAAGGATGCATCCAATGATGAAAACCTCTCTAAGGCACCGAAGGATGAAGGATTCAATCTCCCCCCTACTACTCTACATCAAGAAAAGTCAGCAGTCCTGGTAGAGCAGTGCAATCCTGTCAACTTGGGAACGGAGACAGAACTACAAATCACTTTTTATGCTGAGTCTCTCCGAACAGAGGAACAAGAACTGCTAGCAGCATTTCTAAAGGAAAGGAAGGTAAACTTTGCATGGACATACGCTGACATGCCAGGTTTGGATCCTGAGGTAGTGGTTCATCATTTAGCTGTTTACCCTGGAGCGAAACCAGTTAGACAAAAGTTAAGGAAAATGCATC
This sequence comes from Sequoiadendron giganteum, assembly GCA_007115665.2. NCBI lineage: Eukaryota > Viridiplantae > Streptophyta > Pinopsida > Cupressales > Cupressaceae > Sequoiadendron > Sequoiadendron giganteum. The sequence continues at coordinate 74,241,693 of CM021100.1, forward strand.
TGCAAATAGCCTTGCTAATCAAGATTGAGTTACAGAAACTCCTGGATGTTGGCTTCATATGACCAATTGACTATCCTGAGTGGGTATCCAACCTTGTACCAATCTCAAAATCGAATGGGGGCATCCGCATCTGCATAGATTCTAGAGATCTAAACAAAGCATGTCCTAAGGATGATTTTCCACTACCCAACATTGACATGATAGTGGACATGACGGTCAGAAATGAGATGTTGTACCTAATGGATGGCTTCTCAGGATATAACCAAATAATGATTGCAAAAGAGGACCAGCATAAGATAGCCTTTACATGTCCTTGGGGCACCTATTGTTGGAATGTGATTCCATTTGGATTGAAGAATGCAAGAGCTACATACCAAAGAGCCATGACACTAATCTTCCATGACATGATCCACAAAACTATCGAAGACTATGTGGATGACATATTGTCTAAATTAAAGAAGAGGCAAGATCACATAGTGACTCTAAGTGAAATTTTTGATAGGCTAGAAAAATACAAGGTCAGACTCAACCCAAAGAAATGTGTCTTTGGGGTACAATCAGGAAAGCTGCTAGGATACATAGTTTCAATGAGAGGGATAGAAGTGGATCCCGCAAAGGTAAAAGAAATCCTTGATATGAAAGCACCAAGAACACTAAAGCAACTGAGAGGATTACAAGGTAGACTCTAGTCCATCAAAAGATTCATAGCACAACTGGCAGATAAGCATATTGCCTATTCACACCTACTCCACAAGGGAGTAGCATTCAGGTGGGACGTCAAGTGTGAACAAGAATTCAAAAAAATCAAGGAATACCTACTTACGCCACCAATGTTAATGCCACTGATCGTAGGAAAACCATTAATTCTATACATCTCAGCAAAGATAGCCACCCTTGGTGCCCTTTTAGCCCAACATGATGAAAAGGGAACCGAGCGGGCCATTTACTATATCAATAGAACAATGGTGGGGCACGAGCTCAACTACACATCAATAGAAAAATCTTTCCTAGCAGTGGTGTTTGCAGCCCAAAAATTCAGACACTACATGCTAGCCCATCAAATTAAGCTAATTGTCGAGATAGACCCCCTTAAGTATCTATTATCAAAAGCAATGCTTACAGGCAGAATGGATAAATGGGTTATGATACTATCTGAGCATGATATTGAATATGTAGAGAGAAAATCAATCAAGGGACAAGTAATTATGGATTAGCTAGCAGAGGCTCCAATATATGCAGACAACCCGCTCATATTAGAGTTTCCAAATGAGTCCCTTTTCAATCTCGGTGCAGCTGACCACTAGAAACTATACTTTGATGGCTCCCACACGCAACATGGATTAGGAGCCGGTGTGTTCTTCATCACCCCACAGGGAGATTGCATACCAAGATCTTATAAGTTGGAATTCCCCTATACAAACAACATTGCATAATACAAGGCTTTAACCATAGGTCTCAAGATTGCAACACAATGGAAAATCATGGCATTAAAGGTCTATGGGGACTCACAGCTTATCATTAACCAAGTCAACGGTGAATACAAAACTAAGGATGATAAGCTTACACCATACAAAAAGGTGGTAGAAAGCCTCAAGGAGTCATTTATCAACATCACCTTTGAGAAAATACCGAGGGAAAACAACAAAGCAACTAATGCAATGGAAACAATCGGATCCTTCCTGGATATCCCTCGCAACGTCTCAAAACATGAATTCCTCGTAGAACAGCTTCTTGTACCCACTTTCGAGGTACCAGAGTTAGAATATGCATGCGAACTCATTGGTCCTAGTGATCTTTGGTACCATGACATTTACACCTACCTAAGATTAGGAATCCTCCCAGCTGACATTACCCCGAACCTCAAGTGAACCTTTGTCAAAAGGTCCTTACGATTTGTTATCTTAGGAGAAACCCTCTTCTGAAGAAGCGTAGATGGAACCTTGTTACATTGCTTAATACCTAAGGAGGCCTTGACTGCTTTAAATGAGGTACATAATGGCACTTGCGGTTCACACTCGAGTGGTATGACCTTGGCTAAGAAGTTGCTAAGAACTGGATACTACTAGCTGACAATGGAGAGAGAGGCACACGAGTTTTTCAGAAGGTGTCTACAATGCCAGCAACATGGGGACCTCATTCATGCACCAGCTCAAGATTTGCATCCTATCGTAACACCATGGCCCTTTTCCCAATGGGGGCTCGATGTTATAGGTAAAATATCACCTGCCTCATCCAACGGCAACAAGTTCATTATCATCGCCACTGAATATTTCACAAAGTGGGTCGAAGCAATTCCCATGACCTACATCACTATAAAATAGGTATCGAAGTTCATCCTGAACTACATCATTTTCCGATATGGTTTTCCCCAATCCATCATCTCGAATAATAGGACACCCTTCAAGAATCAGGAGGTCCGTGATTTGTGTGAAAATTTTGAAATCCAACACCGTTTTTCCACACCATACTACCCACAAGGCAATGACCAGGCAGAAGCTACCAATAAAACCATTCTGAAAATCATCAAGAAAATAGTCAATGACTTTGGTCATGACTGACATCTACAACTAAATATCACCTTATGGGCCTACTGCACCAGATTAAAACCCCTAAAGTCCTCTTATTAAATTAAATAAATTAAACCTTATTTGATTTAATCTAACATATTCCTCCTTAATTAATTAAATCAACTCATTTATTTAATTAATCATTTCCTCTCAATTCTGATTTAAATTAATTCATCTATTTAAGTCTAAATTGTCACATCACCTAATTCTTCATTAAAATAATCAAAACATTGATTAAGTTAATTCTTCTCACTAAAATCCTTTGGAGAATGCAACTTGCACAATAAATCAATTACTTTGATTTATTTAATTCTCTATTTTCCCTCACAAAACATCAAAAGGGAGTATTCCCTCATTTGAATTCAAAAAGGCCAAGTGGACTTGGTTCTTCCAACAAGGCATTTAAGGCCTCTTACATGTCCTTGGCCTTGAGCCAACTGACATTAACTTCATTTCTCTTCCCTCTTCAACAAGTCATTTCACAAATTCAAATTCAAACTAAATGGATTTATTGGAACTTTGGCCAAAATATGCACAAGCACTAACCATTCACATCATGACATGTGGCATTCAACCATTGGATTGAAAGTTAGTCCCACATTTCTCAAATCTCACTTTCTCTTCCAAATTGAAAGTTATAAATTGGAGGCTTCTCTCCTCATTTCCGATCCACAATTGAATGCAAAGTTACTCTCTTCACATTGAGAGCTAATTTTTCCCATTATCACTCAACCATTCATCATCTTCAAGATTTGTAACAAGGTTATGCTCAAATCTCTTTGGGAGATTTGACCATTGCTCAATCACTCAACATTGCAACTTAGGAATTGGGAAAGGGCCAATTTTAACATTCAATTGGCACCAATTCCCCCATGGGATCTTAAATCTATTGGCTTAATTAGGATTAACTCTCATTTATTTAAGTTTTGTTCTTCATTTCCTAATTTTAGTTTAAATAGATGGATTTCATGGAGAATCTCTCATGCTCGTATCCATTTTGAGCTAACAATCTAACCTTGTTTGTTGTTCTTGTGCATTTTCAAGTTTACGGGTTCACAGATGAGGAATACAAGGTTACAAGATTGAACGAGCTGGAGTTACTAGATGAATGGCACATGGACACCCTCAATCATCTACAGGTCTATCGGAATCGCCTGAAACAGAGCTACAACAAGAATATTAGGCAACGCACCTTCCAATTCAGTGACCTTGTGCTAAAAGAGAACCAAAAGAATATACCAAACCCGGATAACAAAGGAAAATTTGAACCCAACTTGCTAGGACCTTTCATCATCATGGAAAGCTATAAATTAGGAGCATATCAATTAGCAACACCAGAGGGCGAGCCTCTACAGGAGCCCATGAACAGTTCTCACCTCAAAAAAAATTATGCCTAAGATCTTGCAAGGTATAAAAATAGAAAATACAAAAACAATTAGAAAAAATCTTGAAAAAATGGTTACCTTGATGAAAACCTGACAAACAGGCATCTTGGTGACAACAACAAAAAAAATCAAAAAATACAAAACATCCAAAAACAAAATCAGAAAAGGATTGAAAATAGTAAAGAAAAAAATCATCCTCTAGTGAAAACCACTTTGGTGGCGCTTTGGACAAGTACCTTGGTGAAAACCTGGCAAACAGGCGCCAAGCGTAAATAAAGTACTCCCCATCTGTCAGGATCCGCATGACTCACTCATCCATTCCATCACATTCCATTAATCATTCATCCACCCATCCACTCATATCCATACCATAGCCTGAGGTATTACCCATGTCATATTCCACCATAGCAATACTTGGCATATTCCTAAGGTCAGTTTGTCCTGCCTATTTGAAGTAGTCTATCGCTTAACGTTGGGGGAATATCCTTGAAACTGGCGCTGGATCGGATTTGTGTATATTTTTGTGCTCTTCCCAAATTATCAAAAAATCAAAAAACATTCAAAAATTCATCAAAAATCCAAAAGCATGTAAAAATATCAAGAAATCTTCAAAAATTCATTGAGTCTTGTCATTTTTTCACCTTGTCCAAACTATGTCGTCTCTGAGCTTGAACATAAGAAATTTTGATGTTTGATCATCCCTTGAGACAGTAATGTCAGTCCTTAGGCATTTGTTGCAATGGCAATCCGTTTTCCCATCTATCTTTTCATCAAGTCAGTTTGTCGTCAGTCAAACTACGTGGTCTCTACGTATATAACGTAGGCAAGGCTAATCTATGGATCAGATCCTGAGACCCCTAGGATAGGTCTTTAGGTTATTCTCTCCGTCATAAACCTCGAAAATACCAAAAACATTTGCAAAACATCTCAAAATACCAAAAACAGCCTCAAAATATCTTAAAAACCAAAAATGGTGCATCCATTTCATCTCATTTTCACCCACGAATTTTATCACTCATAATAAAATCAATCATCGCCTTCACCCTTTGGTAAGTCAGTCAGAAGTAAGTCTATCAATTTCAAAAGTGAACACTCTAATCATCAAAGTCTTGAAAGTATAGATCAATGAGTCAGCAAGTTGGTCAACTCAGAATATCAATAGCTTATCACCCAAATCAGTCCCATCAAAACCCTGATCACAACATGTCCTAGAATGAAGCTTTCTTGCGATGGACATAAGCATCAGGTACCCCATAGTAGTTAGTCTTGGCTAGCAGTATGAAGAACATTAGCTTGTTTGGTTTGCTTTATTTAGTCTTTTATTGACTTATCTTATTTTGTGCTCATTCCAAGGACCTCTCGATGATGCCTAAACAAAATAGGTTTAGAGAGAAAGGAATGGGGCAATGATTATTATCTTTTTATCTACTATGGTTCATGGATATTCTTGTAAAATAAATTCTTCATGTGTACTTTGTTTTGTTTGTAGGGAGGATGTTTTAGGTGTCTTGTTGACCACATAAGAAGGCTTGCCTTTTTTATGTTTTGGCTCGAGATGTTTGGAATATCTAAACTACATTCTGAATAAGGTTATGTTTGTCAATTGTGAACAAGAGTACTCCTATCTATTTGACGAGTCAAAATCCATCACAGTAGGTGCCACACCATCCTGGTTCCTAATACCTTGATGCATCATACCTATGTGTGTTATCAAACATAATGTAATTGACCCTTAGAAAATCCCAACTCCTAGCAATGCAAATCCCATCATCCTAACTAACTCATTAATTTTAAATTCTTTTATCTTTCTTCCACACTAACATGGTATCATAACAGTAATCAAAACATCGCCAATGCATACATTCTACATCCACTAGATCATTAGCATAAAAATCATATTACATCATATTATTATTCTAAGTTATGAGGAATAATATAAATTTTTTATTCTAAGAATCTTAAGAGAGAATTACATCATACATAATCACTATGCATCCATTACCATTTGCATATCATTACACCATTATTAACATACATCACATCCATAAGATCATCATTTTAAAAGCATGAAAAATATACAAAAATAAATGCATCCATAAACATAAGAAATAGGAAACATCTCATAGCATCACATCAAATTAGAATGCATCCATACATATAATAAAAGTTGAATCATCTCATCTATATACCATCAAAAAATACATTGTTATGATACAAATCGGAACAAGTGTACATCGAATACATGGTACAATAAGGCCAAAATAGTGCAGCCCGTAAAATAAAAGTGCAAAACTGTCTGTGGTCAAAAGGCATAGCCATGCTGGCTACTGCCCTCCCCCACCTGCCTATCACCGTGATCCTTTGTCGGTTGCCTTCCTGTCTATTGGGAAAATTTGGCACTCTTCCTACTGATGGCACTGCCAATCGGTAGTGCTGCCATAGTACTTGGCCTCTCTGATAGCCTCTCTGTACTCTCGAATATCAACTGATCGGCCCCGGGATGTGGAAATTGTGCTCTCTAGCTGACGTCACCAACCAATCTCCTGATCCCTCTTGGATCGTGCCTGGTCTCTCTCGACTATAAGGACAACAACCTGTTGCCTGGCCTCATCTCTCTCCGCCCTCAACTGATGGATCAGTGTGTCTCTATCATCAAGCTATGCTATTGGCTGCCCTGCTAGCTGTTGTTGAGGACCTACCCTCGGTTGACCATCCTAATCCCCTACTCGGGGAAGTGACTATTGTGATGGATCCCTGGGAGGTGTCTAATGAGGAGGTGGCCCACCTCCTCCTCTGCCAGTTGTCTGACCCCTGGGTCTGCGTCGTGGCGCAGCTGCGCCCAGAACTGTCAATCTAAGTGGAGGCCTGAACCATGCTCTATAAGCTAGAGTGACCCACGCATCTGCCAGCCCCTGATCATATGGCCACAGTCGGACCACTAATTTCCTGAATGAGGACATTGCCTCAACTGTCGGCAGGGGTTGACCCCATTTTGTCTCTCTAGTCGTGCGAGCAAAGATGGCCACGTATTAGTCATCAGGCATGTCCTATACCTCTCCAAATTGTTGGGCAACCCTATCAGGAAGATACCTCTCAACCATGGTGTGCTCTCGATCCTGCATCCACCTGTCTTGTCTGGCATAAAATAGTTGATCAACATCATCGAACCAGGGGCCAATGCCCATCCAGGGTCTCCAAACGAACTCTCTCATCTCATCGAGAACTCACCGCCAGTGCGCAAGACCACCTGTGTCAGTGTGGGTAAAGTGAATCTTTGCCCCGTCGTACCACCAAATGAGAGGATCATCTATCTCAAGGATAACTGGTGTAACATTTGGGTGAAGTACTAGGATCCTCTCCCATGCATAGATGTGTAGTAAGGTAACTCTGGCCCCAAGCGACCTGTTGTCTAGGTAAGAAAACTCATGAAGATCCCTGTAGAGGGACGCCAATAATACTGGTCCCCAAGCAAAGCACACCCTATGATGAACCATTTGATCCCATATCAGTCCCCATCCTGGACTAAAGTATCGACCTCATCGATCGGGTACCACAAGGCCTGAGATGATAGCAGCAATAATCAATCTATAAACAGGCACGCTGCCACAATATCTCTCTAAATCAATCTGACCATCAGAAAACTCAATCTCATCAAGCTCCATAACCCCATAGCAAGCATCTTTGTCGATGTTTGAATCATAGATAACTCGGGCTCCATGAATAGGTAATCGGAGGATGTGCCATACATCCTCAAGGGTAATAGTGGCCTCGCCGATAGGAAGATGGAAGGAGGAGGTCTCGCTATGCCATCTCTCGGCCAAGGTCTTCTTCATACCTAAGTGTGCTCGAACAGGAGGGACGTACGCAACGTACCAAAGACCAAGGGCACCAAGGTGCTTCTGAGCCAACTTATGCATACCCTGCAATCTGCTAAGCACTAGCCATCTGTGTTCCCACTAGTAAAGTACATCAAGCTCCTCCTGCACAAAGGAAGCCATCGCGTCAAGGAAAAAGAATTTTTTTTTGCATCTCACACTAATTTTCACACCCAAACCAGCAAATGCGGCACTGTTTGCGGGTGCGGTGCAGTTTGGAAAGTTCCAAATTGCACCGCTGCGGTGAAGTTTGCATTTTTTATAGTCTCAAAGTGACCCACAGGGCACTATTCACATATGCAGTCCAATTTTCGGCAAACCCTAGTTTCCTAACTACGCCACGCGATGGAGTATACACAAGCAGTGGGCTTTGATCAACAAAACCCTAATGTCCAAACTGGAGCATGCGGTGCACTTTTCATAAGTGGTGCAATGTAGGACTGTGTGGTGCCGATAAAACATTTTCAATGGCGCTATATAGCGTTGTGCCACTTGTATGACATTTTGACCCTATTTAATGCACGTAAAATAAGAAAATTGAAAGTTGGATAGAGGTACATACAACGGGTCCTGCGCTGACTGGCCATTGGTGCACTCATACTCTCTCCGACACGTGCCTAGGAAGCTATCTTCGTGCCATTTCAACCAAGACTCAGAGCTCAAGGTGTCAATTTTTTTAGAGGATTAAGATTGCAAATGCATTGAAAGTGACCCCTCGAGGTCTATTTAAGCCTGAAAATTAGGGTTTTTTGACTTAATTTGACCTTCCAACTAGGGTTTTGGTCCCCTGATCCCATTTTCATCCAACTGAAAGCCATTCTGCATCCTTTTTGGCATTTTAATGTATTTTTTCGGCATTCCGGGGCATTTCTGGTCTATTAGGCACTTTATCCACTTTTTTCACAAGATCATCCAAAAAAATCAAAATTTTCATCTAATCTCTCGAGGGGGAAATATCCAGTTGTATCCTTTCATTGGGGTAGTGGTGGGGCATCGAAAAAATTCGAAAAAATCCTAAACTTTTGATCATAGCAATTTATTCTTTGAATCAATGCAACAAGTACATTGCTTCAAAGAGGGGCAAAATGTAGACATGAAAAATATACAATTTTGGTTCGGCACACTTGATCCTGATTACTAACAACATTTCTTCCTGAATCATACTTCCAACACTTCATCATAATTTTGTCTCTTAATCTAATGAATCATTATTCATCTAATTTAGTCCTCACTTCCTTTGATTAAATTAATCGATTTAATTTAATTAACCTTACATGTCTTTTTAATTAAATAAATCATTTTATTTGATTATAATCTCTAAAGTCCTCTTATTAAATTAAATAAATTAAACCTTATTTGATTTAATCTAACATATTCCTCCTTAGTTAAATAAATCAAGTCATTTATTTAATTAATCATTTCCTCTCAATTCTAATTTAAATTAATTCATCTATTTAAGTCTAAATTGTCACATCACCTAATTCTTCATTAAAATAATCAAAACATTGATTAAGTTAATCCTTCTCACTAAAATCCTCTAGAGAATGCAACTTGCATAATAAATCAATTACTTTGATTTATTTAATCAATTACTTTGATTTATTTAATTCTCTATTTTCCCTCACAAAGCATCAAAAGGGAATATTCCCTCATTTGAATTCAAAAAGGCCAAGTGGACTTGGTCCTTCCAACAAGGCATTTAAGGCCTCTTACATGTCCTTGGCCTTGAGCCAACTGACATTAACTTCATTTCCCTTCCCTCTTCAACAAGTCATTTCACAAATTCAAATTCAAACTAAATGCATTTATTGGCACTTTACCCAAAATATGCACAACCACTAACCATTCACATCATGACATGTGGCATTCAACCATTGGATTGAAATTTAGTCCCACATTGCTCAAATCTCACTTTCTCTTCCAAATTGAAAGTTATAAATTGGAGGCTTCTCTCCTCATTTTTGATCCACAATTGCATGCAAAGTTATTCTCTTCACATTGAGAGCTAATTTTGCCCATTATCACTCAACCGTTCATTATCTTCAAGATTTGTAGCAAGGTTATGCTCAAATCTCTTTGGGAGATTTGACCATTGCTCAATCACTCAACATTACAACTTAGGAATTGGGAAAGGGCCAATTTCAACATTCAATTGGCACCAATTCCCCCATGGGATCTTAAATCTATTGGCTTAATTAGGATTAACTCTCATTTATTTAAGTTGTGTTCTTCATTTCCTAATTTTAGTTTAAATAGATGGATTTCATGGGGAATCTCTCATGCTTGTATGCATTTTGAGCTAAAAATCTAACCTTGTTTGTTGTTCTTGTGCATTTGTAGGTTTAGCGGTTCACATCTAGATAAAATAGCTTGTCATAGAACAATTGGAGAGGCTTAAAAATAATAAAGGATGACTAAAAACATAAGGATTTTTTCATGCCCAATCTATTTTCACCTATACAAATCAAGCTAGGGGGTAAGGTAGAAAGTATTTCCTATAATACTGATTTTTATACTATTTAATGCTAGAAATTTAAGCTTACAAAAAATCCAACCAATGGAGATCATGCTTAATATTTTTTTTACTTCTAAAAAAGTGAAAAGAATCATAAAAAAAACCATTAACAATCTAAGCTATAGAGTTATATAAAGAGATACCTTTGATCAGTCCTTGAGAAATAGGATGAGCCAGAAGGTATCCAAATTCTTCAATAACAAGCACATACAAAGCTAGAGCTAAGGGAAAACTTTGGTGGATGGACCAAAAAATTTCAAAAATACTATATTATTGGTCATTGATAGTGAGACACTGAAGCGCCATAGAAAATCATGCACATTGACTGAATAAAATGAGGACTAAATCCTAAATCTTGAAGCATGGAATAGATAAAAGGCCCGTCAATGTGATCATAAGCTTCAAAAAAATCAATTTTGATAAACAAATATTGTTATTTGGATCATTGATCCCTTTCCAAACCACAATGATATTATCCAAAAAATATCTAGATCTAATAAAGCCCATTTTCTTAGGTTTCATAATTTCAGGAAGAAGAATATTATTAATAAAGTAGTTATATTCCTTCAAAATGGGAGATGAATATTATATGAATGAGCATAAATATATTCAACACTCTTATTAGTTAGTTGGTGTCTATATATATGAAGAAGGATAAATAAGATCAGGTTATAACCTATTTTTGTTTGCAACTAGATTTGTAGAATATCTTAGAGTGATGTTAATTAGTAGCACCACCTCTAATATAAACCTTGATGGAGTATTCAAATAATTTTTATCTAAAGAGGAGGTATTTTTTTTATGGAATTTACCAAATATTCTCTAGTTTTCAAAGGTTAGTTTGATAATATCCACACATCTAATAATGGTGATATGACAATGTAGAAGATATACCTCACACAACACAAGAGATGTGAATGGGCTAAGATGTTTTAATATTCAATGTATGAATAAATAGAATAAACCCTTGAGGTAGGATAACATCATACAATTATCCTTATATAAGAATCCACTCTACGCTATATCCCAAACATAATATCATACTTATCGCATATCCTTATAGTGATATTCATCTTCTTTAAATAGACCTCCTCCTAATAACATAATAGAGGGGTGAATTATTAAACCCATGTAGTCCTTTGAATTACATAATATAATTCAAGACCCAACATAGCTAACTTAAAGGATGGTTGTTAAGTGTTGACATCTCCATTCACCTATATACATTATAATTTCATATCCTTAGGTAAACAATATGCAATCCCTCCTTGACATGTTTTATCCTTGAAACATGAGAAGAATCCAAATAGTAATATTATTGAGAATCATTACAAAATGGGATGTGGTAAAAAGTTATCTAGGGTCTAAATCGCACTTCCTTCTACATCACATGGGAAGGATCCAAATTTGATCACATATACCCACTTGGCTACTAACTTCAATAGAAGATTTAAAATGGCAAATCAGGATTGATTTTCTTTCTTTGTGGGAAATGGGGGTGGTGATGTTGATTAACGATTAGCTTAATTTGATTATGTAAATGTATGTCTAGTTCAACTATGAAGCTACAACAAACAGATGCTAATATAGAAAATTGCAAAATTGACAACAAAACAATAGAGTGCAAAGACAAAGGAACCTGGCATAGAAATTAGGGTTTAACTTGCTTGGACAATGGTGTTATTACCATAGTCCTAAGAATGCAAATCTTAGGAATCAATTACCAGATCTCATATGATTGCATTATGTAGGTTCTTCCTTCTTGGAATCATCTTTGGAACTTCTTTTTTTATGCCTAATTCCACTTGCCCTAATTTTTTGAAGCTTGAATGCTTGATCTTGCAATTAGGTATTCAATCTTCTTCCAAATCAACTTCAAATCTACCACCTACACATAAGAGAGGGGAGAAATGGTTGTGTCATAAAGGAGATTGCCTAATTCAAACCTTGTTTTGGTGTTTCCACCTCCACAATGGCTATGATTATGTAAAGAGTGCTTACTCTTAGTTGGGCAAAGACAAAAAGGATAAAATGAATGATAAATTGACAAATGTTGTAACTTACCACTCAGATTTTCTTTCTTTGATCGACTTAAGTCATTTTACCCATCACATCCAAGGAGAATTGGTTTGTTGATTAAAATTCTTGCAAGCATTATTACTCGCAAAACAAGTGAGCATACAACATACACAAACTCACCTATAAATTTGATGCATTGCAAAAATGAATCTTGACTAATAATAAGTGTTGTAAACTCTACTTATTCTGCTCTTGACTATTTTTTTAGGATGCTCAAATTGCTCAAACATTTCGTTAGGATTTCAAATTTTAAAAATACTTTTATTAAAATGTATTTCTTTATTTTCACAAAATTAATTATCAAAAGCTGACAATTGAGATTGCATTTGTAAATATAAAAATGTTGACAAAACATATTAAAAAATGAGCCAAAATAGGTTAGATGATGGTGATACCCACATCGTTCAAACCAATTTTGAGGATTTTATTACCATTTGATAAGCATTAAATATTATTTCCCAATTTTTTCTCCTAAAAAATGACCATAACAAGGGAAATTTAAGAACATAAGTAGGTCTAGGAACATAGGAGGGAGCTAAACTTAGTGTGAAATTGTCAGGAGTGAAAATTTATGTCACTACACAAATATGATGTCATTTCCTATCATCCAACCATCCAAATATTATATTTGTAATGGTTATATATTGATGGTAACTATGTGCCATTATTGATCTACACTTTGATGTAGTCATGTCTCCTTTCATTATTCATCATAGTATGTCCTCCTTTTATATCATGAACAACCATTATTTTATGATATCACTAACTGTTGTAATTTATCCTTTGATTTTAGTAGATCCATAGTGATTGACCTATGATTTCTATATATTATAACTCCTCTATGATAGATTCCTCCATGATTATTGCCGCTCACATTGATGTGGATGTCTATTTATTATGTACCCTTTGCTATCTTTGGATCCTTCTTTTATTCTTCACACATTTTTTCACTTTTTTTATTGGTTCACGACATGGGAAATAATATTTTTCTCTTTTTTTCTTTACATCATGCTCCTTTTTTTCCTCTAATTATTTATTGAAATCTTCAATAGATTCCTAAACTTGCTCTACCTTTACATTTTGTTGGTTTTTATTGCATCTATTATCTTGCAATGTATCTTTTTTTTCTTTTTACACCATAGCTTCCTAAACTTCTTTTGCATATTGTGTATTGTCCCTAGATATTCTAAGAATATCTAAGAAAAACATCCAACCCATTCATATCCACAACATACAAAATTGAATGCAAATCATTTTTATCCATAAAGAGCTTTAAATATTCAAAAAATGGATATCCTTACCCTCTAGTTAATATCTTTTATTTTATTTGTGTGTACATGTAGTTTCTTGGCTATTTCATGTTAGCATAGGTTTTTATTTTCCTATTGGGTTAATTTATTTTTCCTTAGTCATAAGTTTTTCTGACACTTTCATTAAGATTTTTTAGGTTAAATAAAGTAAGTTTAATTATTTAATAACTAAGGAGCTAAGGTGATGAGGTGTCACCATCCTAAAAGGGTGGAGAATTTACTATTTTGATCACTTTATTAGATATTGATGGTCACTCCCTATCGAAATTGGATTTTTCACCTTCATCCTCTCCCTAGTTCTATATAAACTCACTACCTAGCTTGTATTTGTATCCATTTTTAATTGCATAATTTTGCATCTTGGAAGATCTTAATATAGTTTTGTTATTTTAGCAGTACATATCTCTTGGAGTCACTGATTTGTATTGTCTATGTTTTTCTAGTTTGTGTATCTTATAATTTCTCTCATAAAGTTATGTGATTTATTAGTCTATTTCATATTTCTAACTTTTCCATATTGATGAAGTTATACTTGCTACTCGGGCTTATAGAAATAATAACCTTTATCTTTGAACACCTCCATAAAATTAAAGGATTGAATCTTTTTTATTTAAAATACATGTAATTTTATCCTTCATTTTATCTTCATCATCATCTTATCTTTCTTCTTCTCCTTCTATTATTTATTTTGGTGCCCATTAATCTAAAAAGAATTATCCAAGTTCATCCAAATAATAAATTTCATTGTGCAATGGCACATACCATTTCTTAGCTTCAACATTTAAGCATATATTAAACCATGATTTTCATTTTTTATTTTGATATATTTTTTTAAATTGGTTCCATCATTCTAATACACCTCCACTTCCATCAAAAGTAAGGCACCCCATTGAAACTAATATTTTAAAAAATAAATTCAATAGATCAAATTTCTACCCATATCATTGACCAAACTTTGACCCAATCAATTCATGATGTATTTGGCCTCACCTCACCTGTATCCAAATTGTAGCTTTGATACCACTTAATAAGATCCACATATATAATATTAACAATGTTTTTCTTGCATATGATATTTGATAAAATTTAAAAAGAATATTTGATTACATTTTATATAAAATATTTTAAAATACATTTCACACATCATCAATGTTATGGTGAAATTTATATATAATAATTATCCAAAATTATATATGTTTGGTTTTATGTTTTTAATAAAAATATTTTTATATTAATATTTATTTTATCTTAAATCAATATTTTGACTTTTGTCAATTAATTTATTATTATATATTTATTTTATTATTTTATTTTTATATATAATATTTATTTTATCTTAAATCAATATTTTGATTTTTCACAACTTTGATAATTTTTTTAATAACTAAATATTATTTAATAAAAATCTTAAAATTTATCCACTCCCCAACCCATTAAGAAGTACATAAATATAGTATTTTACCTAATACATTGAAGTAGTGATATAGCCTTTATATGAACCAAGTATTTAATATAATTAAACCACTACAAATTAATATATAGTACTAATTCTAAAGCAATGGACCAACAGCAAAAATACAAAAAAGACCCATCATCTAACAAGCTAGTACATGGTATCAACATTATATGAAGGGCGAATAGACTTGTCTAGAAAAAGTGCCCCCTCATCCAAAACATACATGTGAATGAGTACATGTGTCCTTTATAAAATTCTTATTTTCACATTGGAAAATTTCCATTTCTTTTTTCTTAAATATTGTCTTTATAGCCTCCTTAACACGTTATTTTAATATATTTTGAATATTATTGAAAATTAATAGTAAAGTAATATTTTTAAATAAATGATTACTTTCTATGTCATTAAATTCTAAAATGTTAGTTTTTTGTCAATGGATCCTTCATCTACTGGTGAAGTTGAAAGGTTCTAAATGAGCCCACCAGGGATCAAGTCTTGTTGAGTGCAAAGGCTCCAACACCGAAAAAGGGATGAGGTCGGGATCGTGTCCCGGGCGAATTTGGCGGAATGGATACCCCTCAGTCCTTGGCTCTTAGCCGAAGAGGTTCAGCCCAAGAAGGCTTGGGCTCGTGCTCCCGTATCGGGTAGCAAAAAGAAATTTGTGGATGACCTTCATCAAAAAAAATAAAAAATGTTATTTTGTATTTTTTAAAATAATAAAAATATAACTTTTAATCCATCTTATTTATAAGAATTATTGTATGATTTTTTTTCCCTAAAGATTAAGTGATTAGATATTTATTATTTTTTAAATTATATGTTTTTATATATTAATATTAATAATTGATGTAATATTTTATTTTATTTTTATATGTTTTATTATAAGTGTAATATTGCACATGTTTATTGAATTTATTTGAGTAATTTATTTTTTAATTTTTTAAGTAAGATAGGATAACAAGTTCACATATATTTTCCTTTTTTCATTAGATTTTTTTTTTTTGAATTTAAAACTTAGGTGACAAATTTTTGGGAGGTTTTCTTCATTTTTCTTATCTTTGTTAGATTTAGAAATTATAAGGCTATATATTGTAGCTCTTACCTTACATTCATAACATATTGATTAATAAAAAAGGAGCTCTCTTAATGTTTATTATATATTTATATTTCTCATTTAAGAAACTAACTTTATTAAGTTATTATGATTTCTTAATCATCTATATTTATAGTTTCATAGTTTCTATTATTTGCATCAACTTTTAGGTTATCATTTATTTTGTATTAATTGTTGTTTTTGGATTCGATTGTGTATATATTTTTTGTATCAACATTTCAGATCACACTTTGTGATCCATCATTGAGATGTTATAGAGCTTAAGGAGAGGAATATACACATTCTTAAACTCTCTAACATCTTGATGATGGATCATGGAGTGTGAACCGAAACATTGATACAAAAAATATACACACAATCAAATCCAAAAACAACAACAATCACTATAATGGATTATGGAAATCTAATACCATTAATCTATTTTATAGATTCTAACATGGTATTAGAGCTTTTTGTGTAAGATTAAAAAAATTATGTATTTAAGAGATTCGGGGAGGTTAATACTTTATAGGTAAGTTTTATGAAAACCCTATATACTCTTATCTTTCATCTTTTGATAGTCTAGAGTAACAAAAAGGTTCAATAGAAATTTTAAATTTTTTAAGTTTACACTTTCACTCTTTAAAATTTGGGTGATTTTAGCTTCTTTTATAATCATAACATTTTTAACTATTTCCCAATATCTAGAAGGCTCAAGAAAGTCAAGATTAGATTTTATTTCACCAATTTCAAATATCATGAATCTTATTTAAAAATGGGGGTTTAATGATTTCATCTATCATACTACTTATTTCTAGAGTATTTTTAGGCCGAATGAACCATGACATTGCATCTAAAATGTCTAAAATTCCTATTTGTATATAAAATTTGCCTAGTTTGAATGCTAGAGTAATTTAAGGTAAATTATTTTACTTTGTCCATATGGTTATACTATATTATATTGTATAATATATATATAAAGGTTTTTGAAGAACTCTTAATTTCATGAGCACTATTCACATTACTAGTGGTTTGGATAACCGGTATATATATATATATATATATATATATATATATATATATATATATATATATATATATATATATATATATATATATATATAATAGGTTTTCAAGAACTCTTCATTTCATGACCACTATTCACATTACTAGTGGTTTGGATAACCACCAACGGCTAGCAAGACTCACCACTCAGTGGCCCCCAGTTGGCCACCTTACCAACAACATTTCCTAAAGTTCATTGCTCTATGACCACAACACTAGTAAGTCATGTTTTCTAGTATCATGGTCCCGCCATCTACTCTTAGCCGCATTGTGATCATCACCAATAACACCACCCTTTGATTGATTAAGTGATTTTATCTTCCACTAGGGCTTTTATCCCTCCCCATTATACTTTTTAGTTTGATAGTGCAACTTCAAATAGTTTTTGAGTCATATAGAGGTATTTTTTGAGTTTTTCAATTTGGAGTAGAATTTTATGCTCTTCACAATGATGAATCAATTCTTATTTGATGCTCTAATTTTATAAAAATATATTTGTTTACAATTTTTGCTACACAATTCTTATTTTAAAATCTTTTGAGGGTCATAACTTGTGCAAAAATAGACTCCATTTTGGGTTATATTCTAATGTGTACATTTTTTGTGTACTCTATATTAGTTCTCTCTATTTCCTCTTGCATTTACTTGAACTATAGTTTCAATAATTTGGTCACTTTTGGGCCTTGTAAAACTTGATCAATTTGGTATCTTGCATTATAATCGCATTAAAATAAAGTGTCAAACATTATAACTAAACAAGATTGTTAAAATTAAGCAATTTGGAGGATTTTTAAAGCATGCACACTCATCTTATAAAATTCCAATTTTATATACTAGTCTTGGGGGCTTATACATAAGAATTTTATAATCAACAAATAGAGATAAATTTCTATTATAAAGGGTTCCACCATAAATTTTGGTACTAAATTTCATTGTTCTATTATTTGGTTAAATATAAAGAATTATTTGTCTTAGAAATAAGAGATACATATTCATTACTTTTTTCATGATTTAATGCCACATCTCCTTGGACTCATTCCTAAGCCAAATGACCATAAGTAGAATATTGAATGGTTAAACAACAATAACATGGTTTATGGACTAATGTGCCTCCTTATTTATGAGGATATTCAACATCAACTTGAGTGCATTGATTGTCCCATTCACTGCTTGGACCTTCATTGGATAGTTGCATGGAGATATTGACTCTTCATTTGAGGGTTATGCTTCCTCGAGAATCCTTTTGTATATGGATGATGTTAAAACTACTTGTGAACCTCCTCATTTTAATCTTGCATCTACGGTTGAAGACATTTTTCATGTACCTATTGCTACTTTAGAGTTTAGAGTCACTTCTTGAAGAGTTTCTAGTGATTTGTTGTAGCATGATTATATATAGGTAAGTGCAAGAAGTTAAGTCCACTTTTTAGCCAAAAAGTAGAAGTATTTTTTAAAAATTAAAGTTTTTCATAGTTGTGTTAAAAATTTAAAACACTTTCAAAGAATATTAACATGGTGTAAAAAAATAATTTAGGATTTTATTTATAATTTTCAAATATGTAATTTATCCTATTACTTAGATGATAGAATTTAATTTAATATAAGATGTACAAAAGTGACTTTTTAAAAAAATGTGTTGAAGGCCAAACATGAATATATAAGGCCAACAAAATAAGCAATAAATGAAAGTTTTTAAAATTATTTTGTTGAAAGATGTATATGATGCTAAAATTTGATTAGGATGTTTTTGGGTATTTTTTTATTAAATATTTTTAATTAATTTTTTATTAAGATTAAAGTGTTTTTTACAACCCCCTATGTACAACCAAAATAATTTTATGTAAAATTATTGTAAGAAAAACATTATCATGTAAAGAATTATAACTAGATTGGTTAGACATAAAAAAAATCAAAACTAAAAGACATTAAAAATTAGTAATATATCTTTTGATTATATGGGGAAACCAGGTTTTGAATGGACCCGAAACCATATACAATTAGGTTTTGTAGGGACCTAAAACCCACTCAAAGAAGAAAAAGTTTCAAAAGGATACAACATAGACAACTAGCAGCAAACCAACAACAAACCTCCAAATGATCAACATGACAACCCAAATCTGCACCAATAGAAAAGGTTTTGAAGGGAACCTTAAACCCTTAACAACCAATTTTTACCAAGGATCTTGAACCCAATCAAAACAATCAAAGGAACAGCTTAAAACAATTAGGCAACAACAAACAAGATGCTCAGTACAACAACAACTAAGCCATAAAAATCCACCTTCCACAAGAAGAACTGGAACCATCACTCAACTCTTCATACCACTAGCTGAAATAGTCAAGTCACAGAAAACCAAATGATTAGAAAAAATAGAGCCCATCAACTCCCCTTCTCCACCTCTATAGGATAAGTCACCATAGAAACCCAATCTTCCATTTCCAAGGATCTCCAACCAATCTGCATTCCACCTCCATAGGAATGGCCTTCTCCTCAATAGAATATGCACTGGAGAAAACTCACAGAAGAAGCGTGAACAAACCACCACACCAACAACATCCATCTCCACCTCCATAGGAGAGCTCTCCACCTCAATAGGAGACACCAACTACAAGACATGAAAGAAATCCAACACTTTTGCAAAAAGAGTAAACATAGTAACCAAGGGGACCAGCATCATCAGGGACTTCAGGATGAACAAAGTAAGCAGCCCTATCAAAGCCAAACCAAGGGTGGAAACAACACCCTTAAGAACCTGCAAAAGAAGAGAAAATAGTGAACTAAATAGCACATTATCCACCTCAACAAATAAAAAACCCAACAATAGAAAGGGCAACCAAGACTACCATAGGCATGAAGAACAACTAGGACAACAAAAAAACCTTGTTGTAAAAACTAGCCAGCAACTTCCAAACCAAACCCAAAGCAATAGAAACACCAATCTACACCATGAACACTTGGGAATTGAAAGAATAAAGCCCAACCAAAAAGATAAAATATGGGAAAAACCTAGACAACAAGAGAGGCACCAAAAGATAAGTAGCAACAACACATTTGAGGGAAAAAGGACAAAAGCAAAAGGAGGCACCTTCAACAACAAGGCAGAAAACCACAACAGAAAGGAGGGAAAACCACCACTCCAAAGTGGTCTCATTAGTAGATAAATCAATAGGCACAAACCTCTTGAGACAAAGCTTTTGTGAATCAGCCCAAGCGAAGAACATCCCTCTCAACACTTTGAATCCAAAACCCCAAAGAACAGGAAGTCGGCCAAAGAAACATGGGAAAAGAAAGCCATAAAAACCAGAAGAAACACCCCTGCTATAAAACAAAGTACATTTAAACATAAGCAGGGACATAAAAAAGAAACATTGCCCGCACCCAAAAAAAACCCACAAGGCGAATGCAGCAGCCAAACCCCTGAAACACAACGCCCCAGCAGGCAGAGGATAGCAACCAACACCAAACCATAGCTTCCCAAAAGGATGAAAATTGCAAACAGACCCGCAACAGAGCAACCCAGGCCAAAGGTAGCAGCCAACACCACGCCACAGCAATCCCACAACACAACACTAGCATCCATCCTAGCAGTAAACCATCTGCTTCTATAGAATCATCCCCTTTCTCTCCAAAATCATCCCCAAATTTCAAAATCCCCCCCCCCCGAGCTCCTCTTCCCGCTCCCTCTGCTCCATTTTCATAAACTCATTTGTTGAAATTGAGATTGTATTAGCAATGTATGTTATTTCAAGTTTATGATACTTTTATTTAAAAATAATTAATAAATACAAAAAAAATCAACACTAAAACTATTTAGATATTTGAAAACTATACATTATTATATACAATAAGTTTTAATTTCTTCAATTTTTTTTAAAGGAATGTTATTCATACTACCAAAATAAATTTTTATTTTTACTAGTACCATGACAATATACTTATATGTTCAAGGGTTAGTATTAGGCTTCCAAATATGTTATTAGTCTAAAATCAAAATAAAAGTATAGGTTGTTGGTATGATTTTTCCACAGTCCATGAAGTTAGATAATAAGCTTTTGGATTCAACTGTGTATATTTTTTTTTAATCGACGTTTCGGATCACACTCGATGATCCATCATTAGGAAGAGGAAAAAAATACACAGTTGAATCCAAAAGCTTATTATCTAAAAGTATAGGTGTAAAATTTTAAATTTTATATATTCGTACTCACTATACAATGTATACACATTATAAAAAATAATAGATACACATTCAAAAAATAAATAAGTACCCATTTATTTTTAGAATGCATACCCAAACTTAAAAATGGATACTCATTTCTATTATAATCGTTGTTGATTTTTTATAACAAAACCTGCTACAAAATATATTTTATTTATTTTATTTATCTTATTTATCATGTACAATCTAAGAATGAGTGAAAAAAATAATGTAAGTTGTAATTATTCATTTTAAAAGGGACTGTAATAATTTTTAGAGTAATAAAGCAAACTAATTATCAAGGACTGATCCATTATAAAGATAATTTAATAATTATGGGATCAAATAAATGTCAACAAGGAAATAGGAAGCTCGTGACATCTAATGAAATTGAAGGACATTGAGAGAAAGAAATAAAAAGACAAAGAGAGAGGATTCGACAAATATAAGATGTTGAAGTTTATAATATAAATGATTGAATGTAGAATATGAAAATATAGATGAAGTGAATGTAGAAATGGTGAATATAAAAGATAAGATTATAGAAAAGATGATTAAATGAAAATAAATCTAAATAAACCTTCAATTGCACTCAATGAGAATGATATTAATACTTTAAAGAAAGTTATTATAGATAAAATCTTTAAGGGTCTTATTTAGAATTTGGAGCCAAATAATTCTTAAATATGCAAAGTAGAATTCACATAACAATAATCATGCTTCTTTATTGATTTTGCGTTAATTTATAGTTATAAGAGTACAAAATTTGAATATATACCAACCTTCGATGTTCACAATCAGGTTTTGCTCGATCAATGTTCAAAACAACTATTTTGCTTCTTATTTTTAGGCCCAAAACCTCCCCTCCCTAAACAATTAAAATTCATCCAATATATATGCATTCTTTCATGAAGAATTTAACCATCCAAGGAATTTTAGTTGTCACGCCTAATCCACTAATGCCATGTGTCCTTTATCTAACTACCAATTAGAATATTCATCATGCAAAATGATGGCTTATTATTGGTGTTTTTTAAGCCTCGAATCATTGATTGATGATGAATTAAATGACTTTGCATTGTCTTCCCTTCATTTTTTTGTAGCCTATAGTTCATGAAGTGAAGCATTCATGAACACCATATCATTGTCGATGAATCGCCAATCGGTGAACTTGCAAACCATCAAACCCATCAGCAAAAACTAAGGGTTTGTGAACTTTAAAACTAGATGAAACAAGACTTAACCAAGCCTCAAAACCAATCTAGACTTAGCCAAATTTAAGAATTTTTCTTCAAGATAGATGGAAAAACAAGAAAATTACAACAAGAATTGAACTAAAACAAAAATAAAACTTGAATTTTTTTGGGTGATTCAAGATTTCTCATGAACCTAGATGTTCATGAATTAGACTCATTGAGTAAGTGAATTATTTCATGAGGTTGCAACTTGTAAACGTTTAGTTAATTCAAGAATAGGTATCCCATAGTTAACCAATTCATGACCTTGTATCCAAGAAGTTTCATCTGTTGGTTTATCCTTCTAACATACAAGATACTCCATATATTCCTTCCCCCTTGTTCACTTAGCCACTCAAGTATCAATCACTTTGTCAAGCTACTCAAAAAAAATCTCAAGAAAAGATGTATCCAATCAGACACATCTTGGAAATATGAATTTAAATTCCTTTGTATACTTGACTCTCCTCCATAATATTTGTATAAGTCGGCAATATTGAAAATAAAAGAAATGTCAATTCTTGCTAGAAGTTCCATCTCATAATAATTAGATGAAAACTTTATCAATATCTTACAAGGCCCTATCTTTTTCCACTTTAATTTATTATGTGTTTTATATGGAGCCTTCCTAGGAAAATCATGCAGCCTAACTACCTCTTTGAAAAATAATGTAGCAATATGGGATGCATCATTACACTTTTAAAATAGAATAAAATAAACCATCTTTAAAAGTATTTCCACAACAACAAAAATAGAATCATTACCTCTTTGTGTTTGATGCAATCCTAAAAAAAGGTCCATACTGATATGTCCTCATAGTCTCTCTAGAATTGGAAGAAGCTAATATATCCTTCTATTCTATTTTACTCAATTTTCATATTGTAAAATTATGCAACCTTGCACTAACTAAACAACACCAGTGCATCAACCCCATATTAAGCCAAAAAAAACCTTTATTCAATTGTTCGTTTTATCAACACCAAAGTGTCCACTCAATCCACCACTATGTTTTTTCTCTCATCGAATTTTCCCTCATTTACCCTTGAGGTATACATAACCTCTTACCTCTGAACAACAAACCTTCCTAAATGAAATACTCTAGCCATGGGATTCTATCCTTATCAACTAGATTTCCCACACTTCCTTGAAATCAACATCTTCTTCCTCCAACTCCTACATAGAATCAAAACCTGCTAAATTTACTCTTAATTCATTCAACAACAGACACCTTCTACTCAATGCATTAGATACCTTATTAGATTTTCCACTCCTATATTTTAACACAAAAGAATGACTTTGAACCACAAAGCATGATGATCAGTATATAGCACAAACTCCTTAGGTAGAAAATAATGATGTCATTTCTTAGTGCCTATACAATTACATAAAATTATTAATCCTACATGAAATACTTCATTTTTGCCTCATCAACTTCTCATTAGAGTAAGCAATGGGTCTTCCTTCTTGACTCAAAAATCCTCCAATCGATGTCCCACTGGCATCACAATCAAATTGGAACACTTTTCCAAAATCAGGCAACACCAACACTTATTGTTCAATTATTTTCCCTTTCAAAAAATTTAAACTTCTTTTTGTTGTTGTTGTCCAAGAAAACTCCTTCCTATTACCCTTCTTTTTTTTAGTAATACGTACGCAGATCCCACTAAAATTATGAATGAAATTCCTATAGAATCTCACCAAACCATGAAAACTCCTTGCTTCAAACATACTTCAGGGTGAAGATCAATCCACAATCAAAATTTCATCCACTCTACTAGTATTTATGTTGCATATTGATTCATTGGGATTGGTAAAATATCATGTTAGGACTATTTATTGTTAATGAGTTGTAATGTGGAATATCTACCCATATTTATTGATCATACTGTAGACATCCAAATTTGACCATATCCATGTGGTCAAATTTATTCCTTATTTCGTCTATTCCACACCCGCATCCATATTAATTGAATAATTTAATTATTTGATTAATATCCCTCCTTATTCCTAACGTTCCCTAAAGAATATAATTAATTGATTAAATACTTTGTCATCTTCTTCTCTAAATTATTTAAATAGACTAATTTATTTAATTGAGTCATTTAGCCAACATGAATTAAAATTAATTTTTAATTCATTCCTTTCTCTCTCCAAATGTCACATCCTCCATAATCCTTCCTTAATCCAAGTTAATCTAATTAACCTGTGATTAGGATGTGCACACCACTAATTGTGATTAGTGTCACATCCTCCATAATTTGCCACTTGCCCTTAATCACTTCATTAATGTGGCTAATCATTTGTAAAACTATTAATCATGATTAATCAACCCTTAATCTCACCTAATTCCAATTATGGCATGTGTACCTAAGTCAACCCTCCTTAACTCCCCTTTTTGGAGAAGTTGTCTCCTCTTAGAATTTTTAATTCTTATTTATTCTCCCAACATGCCTGCATAGAATTTTTAATTCCATTTTATTTACCCAAGATCTTCAATGGAATTTTTAATTCCTATTTCTAATCCCCATGTGCCCCCAAATGGAATTAAAAA
Source organism: Sequoiadendron giganteum (assembly GCA_007115665.2). Classification (NCBI taxonomy): domain Eukaryota; kingdom Viridiplantae; phylum Streptophyta; class Pinopsida; order Cupressales; family Cupressaceae; genus Sequoiadendron; species Sequoiadendron giganteum. Next base: position 74,267,023 of record CM021100.1, read on the forward strand.
TTCCATTTATCTACCCTAGGCTCTCCCCAATTCCTCATGGAGATTTTGAGAAGAATTTTAAATTCCTCTCTTGTCACATCCTCCCCATAATTTGGGGAGGAGGATAAGACAAGTCACCCTTTTTTCCCTTACCAAGGTACTTGAAAATTACATCACACATCTTAATCATGCACATAATTCATCGCATGCATCCTACATAGTAAAGCATTAGTATCATATCCATATCATCCTCATAAACATAATGCATCACATCTTGCATCACAAATAGTTAGTCACACATATTATTATCATCAAATGCACATACAAATCACATCATCCCTCATAATCATAATCATACATCCATCATGCATACACCCATAATAAACATTCAACATCACTACACATCACATGGAACACAACAACAATCACCCATCTCATATATAGCATAATATTTTCCATAATGTCCATCAAATAATATATATGTACATGTACAAACAAATTGATATACATAGTAATATAAGTACAATGAACACATCATGTGTTATGAATCTGTACGAATATGAAACATTCATTGTATCATTTATCCAAAATCTATGTATGAACTCTACATGTACATATTTGTTGCTTGTACACCTGTCAAAACTGAATCCATGTATATATCTTATCCTCTCCTCTATATTTGTTGCTCCCAATGTCAAAGCACTAAGGTGACTCTGGTACTCCTCCTCCTCCTCTCGGTGACCCCATCAGTCCACTTGATGTACCTGACCCATTGAATATCCCTACCTCACTGACCGTGAAGGCCCCCTACTCTAGCTCAACACCTAAGAATATGAGGGCACTCTTTGTGTTACATCAAGAACGACTACATAGTATAGACCCCTATAATATCCAGCCTCTCCTAAGGCATCTATGAAATCCTCCATCTAGGCTCCAGATGCTTAGGCTACATCCCTCTCCCATTTGTACCTCTCCCTATCTACGTGTTGTCTCCCCCTCTCCTGCTCCTAGGCATCCTATGCTAGCCGCATGTTGGCTAACTCTCATTCTTCCCGTGCGCATGCATCATAGCGCTCGCCTACTAGTGTTTGCATGATAACCTGGGCCTCATCCAACAATCCCTTTAGAGTATTTTTCTACTTTTTCAGATCCTCTAACTACCTCCAGAGCCTCTCTACCTCACCCTGTAGCCCATCCTTCTTTGTTGCTACACCCCATCCACCACTAGTTGTACCTCCTAGGCCCTATCCAATTGTGCTTATAATATGTCCCTCTCCTCCTCTATCTTATGCAATATCCTCTTGAGGATGGCTATGTGGGCTTGTGCCCCCACCAGTTAGGTTTTTGTGTCATCCTCTAGTGGCACCTCATACACCACTAACGCCCTCTCTCTGGGAATCTCATGTTCTCCCTCCTCTTATACATCCATCTCCTCAACCTCCTCCTATTGAACCACCTGCCCACCTTGTCGTAGGATCCTCCTCTGCACTCTCCTAATCGACACCTACTCCTTGTCCTCCTCCTCTTTGTCGGTTGCCTCCTCCTCCTCTCCCTCTCCCTCCACCTCAGGCGCTTGCACTGGCGACTACACCCTCCTCCCCATTAGCATCACCCTCTCTGACCTCCTCTCACGCTGCCATGTGGTGCATCTATCTATCACCTCTGGATCATCTAGACCGCCCATCCATGGCCATCCCACCTCTTCCACCTAATCCCAGCTCTGTCTCGCACTACATGTCGGTACCCTCCATCCCCACAAGCTTCTCTCCCGACTAATCTGTCGATATCTCTCCTTGGGCTCTAGGATGTCTTGTTGCACCCTGAACTACCAAGTGACCCTATCAAGTCAGTACTTATCAATAATATATGAGCCTCATCTGATCAAATAGCATTGTGAGAACATAAATCCCCTGTATAATTATTTATCCATCCTCCAAGAGCGAAAATCAAATGCCATATAGGGTCTCCATACAATCTAATCGTATATCAAATCATCCATCACTCTCTTAAAAAATGAAATACTTTGCACCTCGACATAGTGGCACATGCCCTTGTACTCAAATAATGTCGATAGTTCCACCTCTCTCTCCTAAGCCCCCACCACATCCGATCGAGTGATGTGAACGTGTTGTCATGCCCAAACTTGTAGTAATGTCACATGTGTGATGATCCCTCCTTGCCTATAACATATGCAGTGCATGTCTCTATACAACTATGTGAGGATGCAGGCTCCCCATACGTATACACCTCTCCTCTCAATAATACCTCTGACAACCTCAATCAACTTGAGGCTAAAGTATCTACCACTCATGTCCAAGAGGATAATCCTACTGATCAATCTACACAAATAAAGTGGTAGCGCCAGCATCAACCCAAAACACGCATCCACATCTAGCAATATCCCCTATAGGGGAGGTTTATAGTCCCAAACACCACCCATAGATTTTGATCTAACGGTTGTCTACTCACCCCCCTCCACGAATAGCCCTTTAATGGGTAGTCATAATATTCTCCATACATCCTCTAATTTCATAGTCATCTCCCTTGTGGGGAGGAGGAAGGTGCAGGTCCCTAAACTCCATCTCTCTATCAATGCTATCAACATCGGTCAGTGGGCCCTAATCGCTAAGAACAGGGGCATATGGAGTAGCCCATCTATATCCAATGTCATGAAATCATCATCTGTGAACTCCTCAATCAATTCTAGGGTCATTGATCATCGCTCTCTCATTTGCACGCTATTAATATCCTGCATCCATCCAACCCACATGTTAGACTCTTTTCTATCCTTAACCATTTTCTTCACATTTTCTCTAACTTCCTTTTTCGTGCATTTTCCCCTATGTGAAGCATGATCGCCCATCCCCTTGAAGCGTATTTGCCCCTATGTGAAGCATGTTCACCCATTTTCCCCCTTTTGTGCATTCACCTATTAGTGAAGCACATTTGCCCCTTTATTATTGGCAAACACACATCTTCTCTTGTGTGGTAGTGGATTCACCCATCCATCATTTCCCCATGTGTTCGCTCATGCATACGCACATTCGCCCATGTGCAATAGCAGATTTTCCCATCCACCATTGCCCCACATGTTCGCCCATTTGAACGCACATCTTCCCTATGCGATAGCGGATTCACCCATCTGCCATGGCCCCACGCGTTCACCCGTGCAAATGTGCACCCACCCCTATATGAAGGTGCACTAACCTTTCTAGCCTAACCCCCTCAGAGGCAAACCCGCTTCAGCCATTGTCACACGCATTCGCCCCTATACCCACATGTTCGCCCATCTAGGGAATCACGCGTTCACCCTTCCCAAATGGGTGGATTTGCCTCTTCATAGGTGAATCTACCTTCCAATCGTACCCACGCATTCATCCATGTGGATACACATTTTTGCGTTCCCATGCACAGTCACCTATCATCTACATAGGAAAATGTGTTATCCTGGATGGGCAGATCCACCTCTACATAAGTGAATCTACTTTTGTCCTAACCTACCCCATCTATATTTTATTTTTCTTTGAAACATCATTATTTCAACGATATTTTGAAGACAGGCAAAATGTAAACATCCAAATTTGACCATATCCATGTGGTCAAATCTATTCCTTACTTCGTCTATTCCACACCTGCATCTATATTAATTGAATATTTATGTTATTTGATTAATATTCCTCCTTATTCCTAACGTTACCTAAAGTATTTAATTAATTGATTAAATACTTTACCATCTTCTTCTCTAAATTAAATAAATAGACTAATTTATTTAATTTAGTCATTCAGCCCACATGAATTAAAATTAATTTTTAATTCATCATTTTTCTCTCTCCAAATGTCACATCCTCCATAATCCTTCCTTAATCCAAGTTAATCTAATTAACCTGTGATTAGGATTTGCACACCACTAATTGTGATTAGTGTCACATCCTCCATAATTTTCCACTTGTCCTTAATCACTTCATTAATGTGGCTAATCATTTGCACAACCATTGAAATTGATTAATCAACCCTTAATCTCACCTAATGCCAATTATGGCATTTGTACCTAAGTCAACCCTCATTAACTCCTTCCCTTTTTGGAGAAGTTATCTCCTCTTCCCAAGGAATTTTTAATTCATATTTATTCTCCTAACATGCCTACATGGAATTTCTAATTCCATTTTATTTACCAATGATCTTCCACAAAAAATTTAATTCCTATTTATAATCCCCATGTGTCCCCAAATGGAATTTTAAATTCCATTTATCTACCCTAGGTTTTCTCCAATTTCCCATGGATATTTTGAGAGTAATTTTAAATTCCTCTCTTGTCACATCCTCCCCATGATTTGGAGAGGATAAGACAAGTCACCCCTTTTTCCCTTCCCAAGGTACTTGAAAAGTACCTCCACCTCACTACCACCTAAGCTCCACCTCACCTCTTCCCATCTCCCTATGATGACACATGTCATCCTCACAATTCTTGAGATGCCTCAAGGCATCTCAACTATTGATCTTCAACCCTACTTCTAATCCTAGCCCTTCACCTTCATCTCTCTTCTAAATGACTATCAAACACTTAGTCAGTTTTCCTCATTCATTCATGTATTCAAGCTTACACTCACTCTAACCTCCATTGTTGCAACCATTTTGAGCTCATATTTGCATCCAAATCCACTTTCACGGTCATCATTGCACTCCTCTTGAATCCAAAATCATGTTCATGTTGGATATATGTTGTCAAATTGATCAAGGAGCACACAAATCAACTACAATCAAGGGCCAACCATACAAAAAATCTAGACAAGGTAATAATTTACTTTTCATTTTTTGTTCTTGTTTAGATTTCATCTATAATGTCATAAAATTGCACCCCTTGCAATTTTTCATACATTGTTGCATCCACTTTTGTGTCCACTCCCTTAGAACTTGCTTAGGCTCATTTTAGCCCTTGCATCAACCTTTTTCCACTCTCAAGATGCTCAAGACCCCTTTTCAGTAGCTACCTTTGCACGTTAGCTTTGCGTTAATCCTTGTGCTTTTCTCGTGCCTGTCATTTTGTAGCACAATTTGTTTGGACACTAGCATGCCACACTAGCGTCCCATGATAGTTTGGCGTTCAAATGACCGCTTTCGAGTATGTTTTCCACTTGTCAACCCCTTTTTCGGTCGTAACAGCCTAGGATGCCTTGTAACAACTCAAGAAGCTTCTTTTTCCTCCTCTTCTCTCTTTAAAAGTTATCCTTTAATTCATTTGGCCTTCTAGATTCTTCTCCTCTTGGATTCTATTCTAAACTCTCTTCTCCTCCCTTGGTGGCATAGCTCTCTACAGCCTTCTACAATGCTTTCAAGCTCTCTTCGCAACTCTCTTAAGCTCTTACAGTGCTCTTTGCAGCTCTCGCAGCCCTCTCTTTCATCCTTACTCTCTTTGGCTTCCTTAAGCCTTACAACTGACATCTCCCTTATCTTGTGCTTGTGATCATCTTGGGATTTCTCACATCCCCTACCAATTGAATATTTATCTCGTGATACAATTTCTCCTCCTTAAGTAAAGATTGCTTTTATCACTCCATATTTGGTTACAGGGGTTTGACTAAGGAAAAACCCCATATAGCCCCCACATTTTCTCTAGATCTTATGTATGCAGGTATTGAAGATATCTACTAGCTAGAGGCTTCATTACTTGGGTTGTTGTGAGAATTTCCCTTCTCTTATCCTATTTAACCTTATCATTTACTTTACTCTATACTTAGTTCTATTACTTTCCATTGCTTTCTTGCATTCTGTAAGTTCTTAGCAATCTGATTGTTAGTAGTCACTTTTTTTTTCTATGATAAACTCAATTTATGGATTGTACGAGATGCCAGCATGCCTCGGGACTCCAGCACGCCACACTGTCATCCTTGATTTGTGCTATCATCCTTTGGCCGAGAGATCGTCAATTTGTCCATAAAACCTTTGTGATCTACTCTTTTTTATTCTGAAACTCTAGCTTTGTTCCTCAAGGTAGTTTAGGGCAGTCTGCCTCTTGGGATTCTCTTGAGAATAAAGAGACTCATGAGTAGTAAATCCCCCTTCTCTACATTTTCTTGAACCCGACATGAACCACAACTTTTTTCGAAAACTAAGAATTTATTTACCCCAACTTGGTGGGTCATAACTTTTGACTCGGTGCTTGGAATTTAGAACCATTTAAACCATTGGAAAGGTCTCTGAGAGGACTAATTCAATCCCTAAAATAGTGTGCCTTCGATAGCCAAATTTTAAGGACCGACACAAGTTTCAACCCCAAATTTGTCTCCAAAGACCTCTAAAAATGCAAATTACTAGAACCTAGAAAATATCGAAAATATCTGAAAATCTGGATTTTTTATTTTTCTCAGTTCTATCATCCCTAGAGTGATTTTTCGATCAGTCAAATTGTTTGTTTACTATTCATCATATTTAACTTCCTATATCCAAAATGAATTTAATATCTTCTTTTATGAGTTCAGTATCTAATTACATTCAAAATGTTAATGATGTTCCATTTTATGCATGTGATAGTGACTTGGCTTTGCCCATGTCACTTTGTATCTTTGATCCTTCTCATGAGATTCCTCTTGCTTTGAAGGATATATTGTTGCAAGAAGATGAAATCATTGATACCTTTCTTAACATTACTCTACCTTCTCTTCATTCCAATGCACTCTCTTCTAGAGATGATGTATTAGTGAATGATGAATCTCTTCTCTATTCCAATGCACTCTCTTCTAGAGATGATACATTATTGAATGATGAATTATTTATCCTAATTCACTCTCTTCTAGAGATGTTGTATTTGAGAATGATGAAGTTCCTCTCACATTAGATCCTCCAAGGATGGATATTGAGCATGTTTCTTCAAATGATTCCTCTATAATTTATAAGGAATTCGTAAATATAATCTTTGTCTTTGTCGCCCCTCAAAGGTCTAAGAGACCTATTATTTATTTGACTTTGGCTAGTCCTTCTCCTAAAATGATTTGTTCTATTAATGGTGTTTTGTTTGATATTGATTCTCCTAATCTTTCTAAGGCTCCCTCTTACAGAGCAGTAGCCCATACTTATAATACTAGAAAGAATAAATAAAATGTTAATCGACCTGCTTCTTTACCACCTTCTCAACCAAGTCTTCCTTCAGCTCCTAAACTTACAACTAAAGTACCTGGAGATTACAATCTTGTCAAGCAACTCCGTGTTACTCTAGCCAAGATATCACTGTGGGACTTGCTTCAATCTACTTTGGTTTATCAAGGTATGCTCCAGGAAGCCTTGTAGAATATCCTCTTGCCTACCTCTACTAGGGCGATGGATGTTAATGTGTTGATGGCTCAAATTCATGCAAATTCACTGAATATCACGTTCTATCCGCAAGAACTTCCACCCCCGGATGTGCAAAAACAAGGAGATCCTTTAATGATTATAGTTAAGATTAATACTATCAGCATTAGATGTACTCTCATTGACATTGGTTCAACGCTCAATGTATGTAGCATTGATCTATTGCCTAAGATTAATATTGATTCATCTTCTCTTAATGCTTCTTTTATTGTCATTCATGGGTTTGATAATGTCGGTTGACAAGACCTAGGCACAATAGTCTTGCCTTTGAGGTCGGGATTTGTTACCATGCCCACCCTTGTATATGTTATGTTAGAAAAATTACCATATAAATTTATTCTTGGTAGATCATGGATTCACGCTATGGGTACAGTTACGTCTACCTTGCATAAATATATTAAGTTCATTTTCAATAATTGAGTAGTCATAGTCAGGGCTAACCCTAAGGCTATGCACTTATGTGAGATGGTAGTTGTCGGTCAGGTTTCGGTTGTGCCTACTCTTAACCCTTCAGTGTCTTCCAATGTATTTATGTCTACTCCTACAGTACCTATTACATAGGATACTCTTGAGATAGATGTCCCTGAAGAAGATCCTTTTGAAGCAAGAAATATTAATTTTTCTCTTTCTACTTCTCAAAAGAATGAATATCTTGGTGATGATTGGGGTTCCTTAGACTTTACAAAATCCTTCATTGGGCAATATAAAGTTGACCCAATCCACTTGTGCCTTCCTATTACATCATCCAAACCCGCTATCACAGATGACTATTCTTTTGCATCACGAGGTAAAGTGAATGCAAATTTTAATGTTCTTGATGTTGATCCTCCCTCTTCTAAGGAAGATGGTCACACTTTTGTTAAAGAGGCTAATGTTGGTAGTCCTATCAAGAAGGCCGATGGTGATCATGTAGAAGAGTATGATCCCCATTTCCGAAATAAAGCTCTCTATGAAGATCCTCCTTCTTCTCAAGATTTTCAAACACATTATGGCCTCGGCTTTAAGCTCATCTCTAAATATGGCTATGGACGTAAAGGTTGTGGGTGTAATGAACAAGGCATTCAGGTCCCTATATAATGTACACCTCATAAGTGTAATCTGGGGATTGGTTGCTTGAATGAACAATCTAAATGGAATCCATGGTTGAATGACATGAATTTTTCTCAACCTTGTTCTCTTGGATTGGTTCATCCTCCATTGTCTTCTATCTTCATGTCTTCTTCTTTTGAGTAGTCGAGTCTTTCTCTACAAGAGAAATGGTTGCTTCCTTCTCCTCATTCTTTATCTGAGCTAGAGCGTAATTTTTTTAGGCTTCTAAAATCCCACTTAATTACTCTTCCTCCTCCTACATATAAGAAATTTCATAAGCACGATAAAGCAAAACATTATTTTTGTGCATACCATCGAGTGTTTGGCCATTCCACTAGTGAATGTAAGGCCCTGAAGGATAAAATATAGTTTCGTTATTCTGGTGCCATCACTTTTCCATTTTTTGATGCATTTTTTATTCTTCACATGACAAGTTACATTGAGGTCTACTTCTATCATGTATGTTCTATAGTATCTTGCATGGTTCTCCTCCCTTATATGTTGGGGGCAGTGATAACTTATTTTGGAGATGTGTATCCCCCTTAAAGGACCCCCTCTCTTCTTTATGCCTTTCAAATGAAGTGTCCCTTGAGTGGACTCCTTTTCTCTTGAAGGGTTCCTGAGGGAACCCCTTTGAAATTTTTTATCTCAAATGAATTCTATGGCATCTAGCTTGGGGGCAGCCCGACTAGACCTATTTCAAATCTTGGCATCTAGCTTGGGGGTAGCCTGACTAGATCCATTCAAGCTTACCTTGCAAGACCGAGCACCTCTAAGGACCCAATTTTACTCTGCAAAGTCCCCTACATTGAGCTTCCCTCAGGAGAGATTACCTGGGGCACCTTCTTTGCAAGTCTGAGGACTTGTAAAGTGCTTTCATCCTACAGGATCTATCCACCATTAGTTTGCAGGCCTCCGATGTAGTTTTTTCAACTCTGTAGGAGAGAGTACCTATAGAGCCTTTTTTTCACCTTCCATAGGTTTGTGGATCTACAACACATTTTTTTCAACTCTCCTTGGGTCCGAGGACCTATGGAGCCATCTCTCTTGGAATTTTCATTCCTTTCTAGCTCTTAAATTCTCTTCTCAAATTGTATATACCAGATCGAAGATATATATCCTTCTTCATCCTGGGTATATGCTATTTCTCTCTTTGACTTTGGTTGCTTCCCTAAATTTTGGGTGCATTCTTCTCTTGAATTAATCGATCCTTACCTTCTCTCCATTTTAGAATTCTTCTATGTGTTATTTCTTAATTTGGGGATGACGCATAATACTGAGACAACCTTCTACATCAAGGTCTCTTTCACTTTGTTGACTAAAATATTGTTAGTTTGTTTTGTGCTTGTGTGTATGTGTTTTTATATTCTAAGCCCGTGATGTAATGGATTTTTATGTTCTAACCTTGTTGTCATGTGCATATTATTCTTGTCTAATGTGTTTGTTTTGTAGGTCTTCAGCCTGGGGGTATGCTTCCTTGGTTCGAAGAGCTATCTGCTTCCTCTACAGTATCCTTTTGGCATCATGATATTATTTATGTTTAGTATATTTCATTTAGCATGCATATTAGTGTAGATTCATATGCCCATTAAAATGGGGGAAAAATGTAATGTCGTAAAATTGCACCCCTTGCAATTTCACATGCATTGAACTACATCCACTTTAGTTTCCACACCCTTAGAACTTGTGTAGGCTCATTTTAGCCCTTGCATCAACCTTTTTCCCCTCTCAGGATGCTTAGGACCCCCTTTTAGCAGCTATCTTCACGCGTCATCTTTGGGTTAATCCTTGTGCTTTTCTCGTGCCTATCATTTTGTAGCACAATTTGTCTAGACACTAGTGCACCACGTGGACGTTCACATGTCGCGCTAATGTCTCATGACATTTTGACATTCAAATGATCACTTTTGAGAATTTTTTCCACTTATCAACCCATTTTTTCAGTGGTAATGACCTGAGATACCTTGTAATGGCTCGAGAAGCTTCTTTTCCCTCCTCTTCTCTCTTTAAAAGCTATCCTTTCAATTCATTTGGCCTTCTATCTTATTCTCCTCCTAGATTTTATTTTGAACTCTCTTCTCCTCCCTTGGTGGCATATATCTCTCCAACCTTCTACAATGCTTTCAAACTCTCTTGGAAACTCTCTTGGAAACTCTCTTCCCAACACTCTTAATCTCTTACAGTGATCTTTGCAGCTCTATTGCCTCTTATAGCCCTCTCTTTCCTCCTTGCTCTCTTTGGCTTCCTTAAGCCTTGCAGCTGACATCTCCCTTATCTTGTGCTTGAAATCATCTTGGTATTTCTCACATCCCCTACCAATTGCATCTTTATCTCATGATATAGTTTCTCCTCCTTGAGTAGGGATTTCTTTTATCACTACATATTTGGTTACTTTGTTCACTTTTCCTATCTATCTGGCTATCCATGAAGGTGGGAATGCTAAAACAGGGGTTTGATTGAGGCAAACCCCTATATAACCCCAACATTTTCTCCAAATATTATGTATGTAAGTATTGAAGATATCTACTAGTTGGAGGCTTCATTAATTGGGTTGTTGTGAGAATTTCTCTTCTCTTATCCTCTTTAACCTTATCATTTACTTTTTATTCTCAATTTTATTACTTTATGTTGCTTTCTCGCATTTTGTAAGGTCTTAGCAATCTAATTGTTAGTAGTCACTTTGTTTTTTTCTATGATAAACTCAATTTCTAGTCTGCACGAGATGTCAGCGCACCTCTGGGACTCTAGCGCATCTCACTATCATCCTTGTTCTATGCTACCATCCTTTGGACGAGAGCTCGTCAGTCTGTCTGGAAAACCTTTGTGATCTACTCTTTCTAATTTTGAAACTCTCGCTTTGTTCCTTGAGGTAGTTTAGGGTAGTTTTCCCCTTGGGATTCTCTTGAGAATAAAGAGACTCGTGAGTAGCGAATCCCCCTTCTCTACATCATCATTAGACCAATCTTGAGTGTTTTTGTTGGTTTTTCTAGTTTGAATTTTGTTTCATTTGCATTTTAGAGTAGAAAAACACCTACACACATACATACATTGATGATAACTAGTTAGTTATAAGAAAGCATAAATTAGATCAAATGGTAGAATAAAATTGGTCATGTAACTCATAGGACACTTTTTAATCCACCAACATGAGGACTTATATGACTCTTGAATGGAAAATCCCTTTATACCTCAAATCATGAAAGAGTATGAGGATCAAAAAGGTAAGTGGAAGTTAATTTTTATTGCTTTCAAGCGTAAGAAAATTTTAGACACAAGTGTTTATCTATACCCTAAAATGGAGATACATTCTTCCAATCAAAAAAAATAAAATTCAATTGCATAAAAAATACAGTTGAGTATGAAATAAATTTGCATGTGCTTTAATTTGTAGAGAGAAAAGTAATTAAATAGTTACAATATTTTTAGTGATACTAAACTTGTAATGAAACAAGGAATATCATAGTCCATAGTCAAGAATCCTATGAATAATTATTTTTAAAATTATTAAAAGTGATACTAGGAGAATCAAATTATTTTATATTAACCCAAAAATACTATCTATATAAGCTAAAGATTCCCAAGCATGAATCTTAGTGAAAAATAAAAAACAACATATCCCAAAAAACAATTACAAAAATCAAAATAGGCCTCAAGTATGACATGATTAAATGACCCTTCAAAAATCCAACCTAAGATTGGAACCTTGATAGTGGCTTCCAAAATACAGTTAATCGACCTCATAAAGAAGATAGAGGGGAACAAGAAGAATGCCTCAGAACTTTTGTTGGAGAGGATAAGAAAGCAAATAGAAAAAAACAATAAGGGGAAAAAACTCAGGCTCCCCAGAAACCGAAGGAGTCTTGTGGAGTGATGAAAACCTCTTAGGTAACTCTAAAAATTTTTGTGGAGACAACTCCACTAGCCTTGTAAAGGGAAAAGGAAACCAACAATGAAGGAAATCCGTTGCCAATAGTGCTAATATTATTGAGAATGAAAATGGTAAAATCATGATGTCCCTAGTCAATGGCAAAAGAAGTAAGATGGAATCTAACAAATTGGAACTATCTAAAGTAAATCTAGGGAAAGTTGGTGATGCCCCAAGATTTACTATAGATAATGGACATAATCACTTTGTTGTTAAAAAAATAATTCAAAATTTTTAATCTCAAAATAAAAAGAAAGCAACACTCCTCCCTCCAAGGATGTGTAAAAAAGGGTGCTTTCCTTGACTCATACTAGACCAGGGCAACCAACAAATGTTGGCTTGGGGATAGGAAATAACCCAAATCATGTGACCAATGCTATCCATGGACTAGTATCAACCATAGAAAAACCTAAGATAGAAAATAAGCATGATGTCCCATAGGAATCCATGAAGGAATGTAATAGTTGTGACTTTACAGCAATCTCCTTTGAACATATATCCATTCTAATACTGGACTTGGGAAATAAAAATTATGAATCTATAGAAAAATCCAATGATCTAATCAAAGATTAATGCACACATGTAGGCATAGAGATGGTTAAGAAGAACCTAAAAAGAAAAATGAAAATATTATTAGTGGAAAGGAAACCATACACAAAAAGGAAAAACAAAAACAAATTAGATGAAAATCCTAAAAGCATGGAGGGGGAACTCCCTAAATGATTTGATTCCTTTAGGAATGATAGAGAGGAAGTTTATAACATGGAAGTTGATGTTAATTAATTGTATAAAATATAATATCAGGGGACTTGAGTCCTCTAATAGAAAATAAATCATCAATAGATACCTTAATATGGAAAAATAAGGATGTTGTGCTCCTCCAAGAGGTCAAAGTGGTAAAATTTACCCTAGAAAGCAACCTCAAAATTATTTAGAAGGATGCAATCCAGATAATCTCCAACCATGAAAGAGGTAAAGGTGGATTTTCTATACTCCTAAGCAATAAATGGTCAAATTTTGTCTCAAGTAGTGACACCTCCCCATGTAATAGGGTTGTCTGGGTTATATTAGAAAAGGACAATAAAAAACTGGGAATATGCTCTATCTACTCTCCCAATGACTATAGGGAAAGAATAAACCTATGGAAATGGTTGTTTGAACTAGAAAAAATTCCATGGATTCTAGGTGGAGACTTTAACATGATTGAAAATAAAAATTACAAAATTGGAGGTCTTTGCCTAGAATTGAAAGGAAATTAAAAAAAGGAAAAAATGAAAAATAATATCAGACTATTTGACCTACTAGAAGATGGAAAAAAAGATAATAAATCCATCTAGTTTACATGGTGTAATGCACAAAAAAGGATTCATAAGAATTTATTTAAGGCTTGGCAGGTTCTATGCAAATAGGGATATAGTATGCTCTGATAGCCTTGAAGATGGAAGTAGGATTAGTGTGCACCCACGCACACTATCTGACCACCACGTTATTAAGGCTAGGATTAGGCTTGAAAATATTAATCATGCCCAAACCAAAAAGGATGCCAAATTCATACTAAATACTAAATTGTTAAAGGATGAGGATTACAACAATACAATCTTCACTATCAAGGAGCTAAATAAGTGGCTTCTAAAGGACTTATGCCCAATTGGAAGGTGGAATCAAAATACTAAAGCATGGGCTAACCTTTACCAAACCATTGGAAAAAAGAAAGCCTTGGATTGAAAAATATTAGAAAATTCTCTACAAGAAAGGATATTTAGCCTTGAAAACAATCTACAAGCAGATCCAACCAAGGAATGGATAAATGAGGAGCTAATTAAATTTAAGAATGATCTAAGAATATTTCAAACAATAAATAATCAAGGATTAAAGTTAAGATCCAAGATTAACTGGATTACCCATGGTGAGAAAGGTTCAAATTTATTTTTTTATTTTCTAAAAGATATAAATATTAAGGAAGAAATAGGATGTTTTTGGGAAGGGGGGAAACTATATAGAGACCCTTGTGAGAATCAAGAACAAGTCTTTCAATTTTATCAAGGTCTCTTTATCTCAGGAGGTTTGGATCCCCAATTTACTAAGGAAATGGAGCTTTACAAAAACTTGATACCTCGAAAGATCTCAAATGAAAGGGTTGAGCTATTTAGTAAAAAAATCAGTAAGGAAGAAATATCTCAAACTATTTTGACCTTCAACAATGAAAAATCCCCTGGTGTTGACGGTCTCCCTAATATATAGGGTGGATTTTTTATGACTATGTCAAGTTTACAATGAAGCGATTTCCCAAGGTTCCCTTGGAAACTAGATCAATAAAGATATTATTAAGCTCATCCCTAAATAATGGGATAAGTCATTGATCGAGAACTAGAGGCCAATAACCCTATTAAATGTATCTTACAAGATATTGGAAAAATTTATAGCTCTAAGAATAAGTGACTTGCTAGCTGATATCATAAGCTATACACAAATTGGTTTTGTTAAGGGGAGATATATTACAAAAAATATAATCACTAGTTGGAAAGGAATGGAATGGGCCAAGGCCACCAACAAAAATCTAGGGTTTCTTCTTATAGAATTTGAAAAGGCCTATGATAGGGTCGAATGACACTTTTTAATAATGGCTCTTAAGGCTTTCAGATTTCCATCTAAATTTTGCAATATGGTTAAAACCCTCTTAAAGGATGTTTTGGCTCAAGTTGAAATAAATGAGGTATTGACTAAATAGATTAAGTTGGGAAGGTCAATAAGACAAGGTTGCCCCCTTGCTTAGACCTTGTTTTTAATTGCAAAAAATTCCTTGTTTCACCTTCTTAGGGATGTTATACTAAGCCCCAAGATTAGAGGTTCAACTTTTCCTAATGATAAAGAATTGTTAAATATCCATTTTGCTACTATACAATATTTTTTATTAAACTAGAGGAAGAAAACATGAATAATTTAATGACTAATTTGAGTATTTTTTGTGATGCTTCAAGAGAAAAAGTTTCAAAACTAAAATCAATCATGTTAAGTTGGTAAAGTTTCCCCCAGAGTGGTTTAATAAATTTGAGATCTAATGGGGTGGCCCTAGCAAGCAAGTTAGATATTTAGGAATCTTATTTTCTATTAGCCCATGTCTGAATCAAATGTGGAACTAGGTCAATAGCAATATTGAAAAATAAATTTGATAGCTAGCACAAATAGTATCTATCCATGACAGGAATATTTCAAGTTTATCAACAGGTCTTGTCCTCCTACACTTTATATTATTTTTGGTGTGGCTCTTTTGTAGCTACCAATTGGAGGAAGTCCAAAAAATGATAAAGAAGTTCATATGGTCTAATGGTAAAGAGAAAAAAGAAGCATGCAGTGTGTTGGGAGTGGTTTTGTATAGGAAAGCAAGGTGGTGGGCTATGATTGAGGGACCTAAAGAAACAAGGTATTACTATAGTTTTCAAATGGATAATCAACTCTGCCAAGGGGGATGAACCTTGAAAAGTACTCATAAATAATAATATTGAAAGGGTTGTCCCTAAAAAGATAAATCTTGGAAAGGTATTCCTATATGTGATCTTTTATTTGGTGACTTCCTAGTCTCCTCCAGTGGTTTTGTGGTTTTTAGAATAATTTGGAAAGCATGGGGACATGTTAAATCCAAAATAGTCTACAAAGGTTTCTTAGAGACAAATGGTATTGTAAACTATAGGAACAAAAAAATATGGTGGAACTTAACCACAAAGGAAAACACTTAGCCATATTACAGGGATGCACAGCTAAAGCTTGGGCTAAAAAATGAATCAGAAGCTCTTCAAAGATATAATTGATAAAGACCAATTAAAAATGAGAATCTCTTAAGAAAGTACTACAATCTCCATAATTCTCAATGGAGAACTTATACAATTCTCAGGGAATCATGGAAAATTGGAATATGACATCTAATGATATTCCTTGTTGTGATAACCAAGGAATCTTGAATCTAGACTATTATAGTTAGGAGGATGGTTCCAGAATTGACATCTTAAACCCCAAAAAGAAATTACAATGCTCCAATCCTTTCTGATTGTATATATGAACATGTAAACAAGTGTTGGAATCTGAAAGAAAGTGAGATTAGCTAGAAAAAGGTGTTTCAATGGAACTAGAATAGTTCACTTGAACCAAAAAAAGGGTTGCTTTAGTGGCTACTACTAATTCAAAAACTACCTCTCTCCTCATTTGTTAATACATTACAAATTTTTTAGTTATGTAAAAACCTGAATCTACTACTCATATTTTTTTAGTGCCTTTTTTCAAGAGAAATATGGATAATGTTTTGTGTAGATCTTTTTGGCTAGGGAAATCTGAATTCTATTAAAAAAACATGAAATTTTGGTTGGTCAAATTAAAAATATGGAAAAGGATACAAATTTGTTTTAGTTGTTACTTACTAATGAGATTTTATGGTTTATTTGGAAAGCTAGGAATGAGGAAAAATGCCAAGGGAAAAAGAGAGCACTTACTGAATCTTATAGAAGACTCACTTTTTTCTCTATTGCAATGCAGGTAACAACAAACATTGAGATCTCAAAAGCTAAGTTTGTTGAATTGGAAAAGAATGAAAAGAGGGAAATCGGCAAGGAAAAGATCCATTATGCGGGGCACTAGTCGTTTAGTGTCAAAGTCAATCTACCATTCAAGGAGGAATATATGAAGTTTAAAATAATATATAACAGAAGATCCAATTATACTTGTAATAGCATAAATATGTAAAAATAATAATAGATGAAATATCTATATAGTCTATAATTTTATATAGAAAGGTCTTTAGACAGAGTTATTACATAGATAACTGTTGTGTGATCAATATTCTTATAACATTCAAACTTGTATATAGTAGAAAAGTATGAGTTGAAGCCTTCAGGTAGATTATGTAACTAAATATTTAATCTTGTTGATTAACCATATTCAATACAAATGATACTAAGGTTGGAAATTAAATCGTATAATAGAATTCTACCAACCACAAAAAATAACACCACTAGATACTTAATTATGAAAAAAAATACCACAACCAATATTGAAATAAGAACATGAGTCAAAATAGTTCCAACCCCATATGAGCATAAATAAGACACCACCAAACACTATGAAGAAGAATTTTTAGTTACTATCACTTGATTTATCAATAGGAATCACCACTCTCTAATTATTTTGGATTTACTTTACATGCCTCCTATTTATTATATTTATTAAAAGATAAAATAAGGCATGTGTTACCAAGTGCACCTTTGCTAGGATGAAATTTTAGATGCCCTTCTTGTGAGAGAGCAAATCCAAATTGAAGTCATCAAGAGTTTCTTTAACAAGCTCTACCCTAGCCTTTAAGAAAAAAATTTGATCACCTACAAATTAGTCAACACCTTAACATGTAATATACCACCTACATCCTGATAAAGAACTAGATTTATTCATATTCAACAATAGAAATTCACATGTTATTATCTTTGGGTATAAAGGCCTCTTGGATGAAATACTATGCAAGAAACTTCACCATTTCATCATTACAAAGGAATTATATCATAATATAGACAAGAAAATGAAGGAAACCTAATTGAAAAAAATTTAATGAAGAAAATACATTATATCTCTTGGACAAAATCCTTGAGTTACACTTTCTACTAGAGGATTCCTATTTTTAGAAATACATAATAGTTGAGAGAAAGAGGGTGTTTATATGTGAACTCGTCTTTATTTAGCCAATTTCTCCAAAGTAATAAGTTTTTCCTTAGTGCAGTATTATTTGAACATTTTCTTTTTATTTAAGCTTTTTAACTACATGGAGTACTTTAATTTTGGTAGAAATAAAGGTATTTTTTTAAGTTATTGCCAAGTGGGACACCAATTTGGTGTATGGAAACCCTTATGAAAGCATTATGTATAAGGAGATAATTTTTCAATTTACCAAGTATGTTATTTCAGGTTCTATTTTGATTAAGAAGAATCATTTAATTTTTTTCTCGGTTTACATTAAATATTTTTCTAGGTGTTAAATTACATTTTAGGAGGTATCTAGTTAGGTTTGAATGAATAAGAAGTCATAAATTTTAAATTTGGTGTATAACTCAATCCCAAGCACCTAATCAATGGTTTTAATGTGTAGTAAGGGAATGGATAGGTTGTTAGGATGATATAGAACTTTCAAAATATTGGAAAAAGTTAGTATTTATCATCTTTTGGAAGAAAATGTCAAGTTTTTTGTTGCAGGTATGTTGGCAAGACGTGAACAAGGCTTTAGACCTTAATTTTTGTAAAACAAATGAGATTTGAAGCATTTTTGTCTAAATTTTTTGTGTATGGTGGATTATTATTTTTTTCATCATTATCCAGGTGAAATGGATTAATTTCAATCATTCCTTCAAAGAAAGTTTGTACAAGGACATTTTTTAGTACTTTATTGATTGATAAACTATGAGTTTCAAGCGTTGTATGGAGTTTTATGAAATTTAATTAGTACCTTGGGATTTCATGGATCAATAAAGACTTAATACACTTCGTTAGAGGTCTTGAAACTAAATATTAACTCAAAAATCATTTTTTTTACCTTTGCTATCCTATCAAAACCCTACCTAGGGTTTAAGGAGGAACTTGGAGTTTTGGGGGTTAAATGCCTCCCTAACTAATGAAATTGGGTTTGTAGGTCTATTTAGATGTAATCCACTTTTTCAAGTATATTTTTTACCACTTTGGCATGTTTGAGAGTGGTATATCTCAAAAACTCAATTTTAGATAATTAGAGAGCTAATTAGGACTGATAATTGTCCATTTGAAGGGTTTACATTTCATATTGGATACTTCCACTATATGAGGATTTTTATCTCTATAATTATTTTTTTAAAGTATTTTTATATTCCTAGAATCTCCACAAAATATTGTCCCATGAAATTTATCCTAAAACAAGATTACTAGTGAGACAATTTGTCAAACAAGTCACTGATCATTGTAATTATTTTTCAAATTCATTTCCCTCTATATAAATTTATCATTAGAGAAGGTTTGGTACCAAAAATATACAAGGACTTGATTATGTGCTAGTAAGTTGCACTAGGAAGTCAAAATTCCACCTAGAAGAGGAATGAAAGGAGGTGAAAGAAGAGGTGTCCAAATGAGGGATACCATTCTAGAGGAGATGAGGAATTTCAGAGTGATTTTGGATGCTAGACTCATAACATTGAAGGTAAATAAATGAATATGATTCATCAAAAGGGATGTAAGTGATAGAGAGGAAGAACCACAAACACCTAAAGAAGAAGAAGAGGTTGAAGATCTTGAGGATGGAGGACTAGAAAAATTTATCAAGGTAATCATGGGACAAGGGTCCAAACCAAAGGTATATATACCTATTTATTTATATATTTTATATGGAGAAGTTCTTTTTGATGGGTTACAAAATTAGACAAATACTTTGACTATACAAATTTTCTTAATGAAAACAAGTTGAAGTTTTCTTGTGCCAGATTGAAAGGCCATGCAACTCTTTTATGGGATTAATACAAGATGAGATGAGAAAGAAAGGTAATCATAAAATAAAATCTTGGGATAGGATGGTAGAAAAACTCAAGGAAAAATTCCTTCCTAGTGACTATCAAACTAGTCTCTTCAAGAAGTTGCAAAATCTGAAATAAAGGAGTTAAGTGTCAAAGAGTATATAGAGGAGTTTTATAGATCGGCTATTAGGTTTGGACTTGTGGAAGAAAACATGGACAATTTAGATAAGTATCTCAATGGGTTAAGATATGATATTCAAGATGAACTTATCCTAAATATCCCAAGGACAATAGAAGAGTGTTACCAATTTTATCTAAAATAAAAGGATGAGTTGAATAGAAAAAAATTTGAAAAATAGGGGTAGAGGTAGAAAATTCAAAGGTAGAGGATAGAAAGGAGAAATAAATTTAGTCCAAAAATAAAATTCAAAACCAAGCACTTCCCAAGAAAATCACATAATCCAAGAGGTGGATTCAAAGGAAGAATACCTTATTCTACATGTGGAAACACACAGTGATATGGTGTGGAGTCTGATCAGTCTCCAAGTGGGAGATTGTTGATATGTGGAGCTTGATCTAACTTGATGTTTAAATTTTCCCTTTACCTAATGTGTTTTCTCCCCAAATTCATTAACGAGGGAATGCAAGGGGGGTGAAGCTCCTCTTGCAAGGTCTGAGGGGTTTTATCCCCTCGGTGGGGACAACACCGCTAGCGAGGGCTATTGGGGGTAGCACCCCCAACTGGGGGCTCGGGGGTAGCAACCCCAAAGCAAAAATTGAGTAATTTTATTAAAGGCATTTTATTATTATTTTCCTATTTGAATTTCAATTAACAGAGTTGAATAACAACCTGAAGAAATAAACAGTTTCTTTCTATGAATAGGAAATAAACTATCACGATTTTGAGCAGTCACATTTTGTTTTTGGTTGCATTTTGCTATGCATAATTGGTGTTACAGAGTGCCTAAAGTTACTGTATACGGCATGATGTAGCACGAGGAAGTGATAGGGTTTAACGCAAATTCAACGTTGGGTGCACGTAGCACTGTGTGCAAAAATACAGAGCAATGGAAATTGGTTGATTGATTGTTGCAAGTTATTGTAATATATATTTGTTGGAAGTTAATTAATTTAATAGACTGTTGTTTGTGGACATAGCCCAAGAATTGGGTGAACCACATTAAAAAATTGTTGTCTCACTATTTTTTATGAATTTTTTCATTCCTCTATATTTTTTCATATTTTAATCAAATCTACATATAACTAATAAGTGAACCCCTCTATTTCTTGGGTGAACCACATTAAAAACTTGTTGTCTCACTATTTTTTATGATTTTTTTCATTCCTCTATATTTTTTCATATTTTAATCAAATCTAAACCCCTCTATTTCCTGCCTGTAATTCCTAACACAAAGAGGAAGTGGATTGACTAGAAAATATTTCAAATGTAATAATTTTGCAAGTTATTGGTTTTTGGAATTCCTAGAAGACCCTCATGCAAGTATCTCAAGGATTGAGGGAAAAAATCAATTAGTCCAAGAAAAGGAAGAAAGTGTAGGGTATACATCCCATGTAGAAGAACCTGAATTTGGAGAGTATATGTTGATGAGAAGAGTACTAATCGAACCATCCAAGGAGAAATAACCTATCCAAATAAAGACCTTGTTCAAAAAATAATGAAAAATCCCAAGGTAAATGTTGCAAAATGGTTATTAATTCAGGTATCACTGGTAATTTAATTTTAGTAGAAATGGTAGAGAAGTTTGGGTTAAAAATAATTTTACATCAAACTCCATATAAGGTTTTATGGCTCAAGAAAAGACAACAAGTATTAATGAATGAATAATGTTGGGTAGGCTTTCATATTTGAATCTATAAAGATAAGGTTATTTGTGATGTAATACTAATGGATGTGTGTCATGTGCTATTAGGAAGGCCTTGGAAATATGATAGAAAAACTATTCATGATGGGAGACACAACATTTATACCTTTTTAAAAATTGTAAAAATTATACTTTGTTTCCTTTGAAAGAATAAGAATATGGATAAGTGATTGGTCCTAGTGTCTTAATGGTGATTAAGAAGGAATTCTTGAATGTAATGAAAGAGGAAAATATGGGTTCTGGACTTGTAATCATACCTAGAAGTGTAATTACAACAAACAAGATAAATGAACTACCTCAAGAGATACAAACTATGTTGGAAGAGTATACTGATATAGTCGTGAATGAGATACCCAATGAGTTCCCACCTATTAGGATTATTAGCCATCATATTTACATCATACCAAGTGAAATTTTTCTAAATAAATATTCTTAAAAGATGACTCCACATGAAAATTCAGAGATCAAGAAGAAAGTGTGAGAACTATTAGACAAAGTTTTGATAAAAGAAAGTGTAACTATTGTAAAGATCTATAATTTTTTGCATTATCCTCCTCTCAAGATTAGTGTAGGAGTTTTTTTCCGCTACCTTAGCTTCCTTACAATATGATGTGTGCAAACAACCAACCATAAGGAATAGATAACCTTGTATAGACTACATGTTGCAAGGTGGGTTGATTTTTAAAATATCATAGTTATGTGTACCAAGGAGTATTATGAGGGAAAATTTAAGTAGAGAAAAGCATTGTGGTAGTATTACTAGTCAATTTGGATTATATAATACTTTAGCTCAGCTAAGTGTTCATTACTTTTGGCCTAAAATGAAATTAGATATGATGGATTTTGTAGAAAGGTTTAAAATGTGTCAATATGTCAAAGGAAAAAGTACAAATACAATTCTTTATCAGCCTTTACCAATCCCAAATAGACCTTGGGACACTATTAGTATGGATTTTTTTTGGGGACTAACTAGAACCAAAAGGGGCCATGATTCAATATTTTTTGTGGTAGATAGGTTTTACAAAATGGCCCATTTTATAGCATGCAAAACCACAAGTAATGATACGCATAATTTTGATTTGTTCTTAAAAAAGGTGGTTAGATTACATTGCATTCCACTAAGGATTATATCAGATAGAGATACTAAATTTTTGGGACACTTTTGGAGGACTTTATGGAAGAATGTGGGAACTAATTTGAATTTCATTTTAGCATACCACCCTCAGAGTGATGGAAAAATAAAGATGGTTAATAGGACTTTGGGTAATTTACTAAGATGCTTGACAAAGGATAGTCCCAAGCAATGAGATCTCATTTTTCCACAAATTCTTTTCCACAAGTAGAATTTGCTTACAATGATTCACTTAACAAGAGTACGTGTATGAGTTCTTTCCAAATTGTCTATGATTCACATCCAAGAGCTATTTTTTAGTTGAGATATTTAGGAAAATGGAGAAAGGAGTGTTAAGGGAGAGGCATTTTCTATTACTATGCAAGAGGTACATGAACAAGTCAAGAAAAAATTAGAGGCAAGTGTGAGTAAATACACAAGAAAAATGTAGATATCAAGAGGATAGAGGTTAATCTTCATATTGGATACATGGTATTAGCTTATTTTAGGGAGGATATTTTTCCTAAAGGTGGGTATAACAAACTGAAAGATGAAGAAAATTGACTCTTGTAAGATTTTAATAAAGTTTCTAAGAATCCTTATGACATACAAATTTCCAGGTGGTGTTGGAGTCTCTCCTATTTTCAATTTTGCAGACTTGTATCCATAAAAATAATATGGTGATGAAGGTGACACAACTAAGAGAAAGGAAATTTCAGTTGGGAAATGGAAAAACTAGTTGTCAAAAGTCAACAAGGAAGTACTATAAACTATTTTGGACAAGAAAGTTGTCAAAAGGACAAGGGCTAAAGATTACTACTGATACTTGGTGAAGTGGAAAGGTTATTCAACAGAGTGTGCTACTTAGATGACTAAATCAAACATCAACAAGCATGGGAGTACACTTGCAAACCTCATGAGCCAACTTTTTGCTCCTTGGGAGTATGATGCAAGAGAACCATTTAACTTTTTTTCTAGGTTTGCATTAAATATTATGTTATGTGTTAAATTACATGTTAGGATGTATCTAGTTAGGTTTGAATAAATAAGAAGTCATAAATTACATTTTTTTGTGTGTAACTCAATCCCAAACACTTGATTGAGGGTTTTAATGCATAGTTAGTGAACTATGGTTTGTAAGGGAACGTGGTAGGTAGTTATGAATGATATATTACTTTCAAAATATTGTACGAAAATATTTTGTATCATATTTTAGAATAAAATTTGAGCTTTTTGTTGCAAGTATGCTAGTAGGGCATGAATAGGGTTTTAGACCTCCATTTTTTCAAAATAAATGAGATTTGAAGCATTTTTGTCTAATATTCTTGTGTATGGAAAATTATTAGTTGGTTTTTTATCATTATTGAAGTAAAATTTATTAATTTAAATCATTAAATAAATGGATTTTGGTCATTTATTTGAAACAAATTTGTACAAGTGTACTTTTTTGGTACTATGTTGATTGATAAATTATGAATTTAAGGCATTGTACGGAATTTAAAGAACTCCAATTGGTATATGGAGATGTCAAGGATCAGTATAGACCTAATTCACTTGGTTATGAGTATTGAAACTAGATATTAACTCAAAAATCATTTTTTTACCTTCATTGCTCTATCAAAACCCTACCTAGGATTTAAGGAGGAATTTGGAGTTTTGGGGGTTAAACCCCTCCCTAATTGATGAAATTGGGTTTGTAGGTATATATAAATATAATAGAATTTTTCAAGTATTTTTTGTACCATTTTTTCACATGTGAGGGTGTTATTTCTCAAAAACTCAATTTTGGAGACATAGAGGGCTAATTAGGACTGATAATTCTCCATTTTGAAGGGTTTACATTTCATATTGGATGTTACTACTATTGGAGGACTTGTATATCCACAAATTATATCTAATTTTTTTATATTCCCAAGAACCTCCATAAAAATTTCTTTCCCATTAGATTTGTCCTAAAATAGGACTATTAACAAGAGATAATTTGTCAAAAAAGTCACTAATCATTGTACTTTTGTAGTAAATTTATTTCCCTCTAAACCATATTTAACCCCTCTTATAGAATCAAATATAGGACTAATTTATTATTTATTTAATATTCCTTCAAAACTCCTTATGTATTTTTTTAAGCCAAAAGTGGTAGACCACTTATATATTTATATTACATTAAAATATTGTACAAAATCTTGGTTCAGGCGAGCATACTGGCAAGAAAGAACCAAGAGAAGAAAACCTTCGGTAATAGATCAATACGGTATATTTCCCTATAATCTACCCCAACCCAAAATAGTAACACTCCTACAAATACAAACCGAAATTCCTACTAGACTCACTAACCCATTGTACAGATTTCCAACTTACAACAATTCACAATATTACAACATGTTGTCAACCCCTACTACAGTGACCCTTCATGACTTTATATAAACAACCCCCCTTTACATAGAAAATTATTATCATAACCTATTAACAGACCGAATCATGCTGACTAGGAATAAAGTACCCCTAAAACTATATCCAATTAGATAAAAAACTTTAGAAATAAAATTATATGTTGCTAGCCCCTCTAGGACCATTTATCGAACTCTCCTCCACCAATTGCTTCTTCTTACGATCACATTCCTGCGAAGGCACTGTTATGTTGATATCCGGAACATAATGATAGCAGAGTTTCCCTTTAGCTCGTGGATTCAAAACTAGATCATGCACACATGAATGACTTCATAAAAACAAAATTGCATGAAACTTCCTTTTAAACTGGTCAATGTCTTCCATGGTAAATGCACAGCGATACTTGTTCAAGGCTTCATATAGGTAGGATGAAGTATCATACATTGTTGATAGAAAAAAAATGCATACCTCTTTTTGTAATGGATTAAATGCCTGGGAAACAAACTTCCTACCAGCCCATCACCCTTGGTGAATTCATATTTCTGCACACTTGTAAGAAAAGCATCATTTTCCAAATACCTTTGAACAACAAATTTTGTAGCTATGACTTTTAAAACAGAGTAATTTTGCACTAAGTCGATGATGTTCAAAAGGCAAATGGACAAGAGATTTGCAAGAAATATAATCCCAAAAATCATTATGTTATCTTAGGTATTCTTGGCTCATCACCTCAATAACTATTTTCTTAAAGAGTAATCATTCCTTCTAGCTATCAAGGTCTAGGTTATACATTTTAGGGTATATATTATAGGTATTTAGGTTTTAAAAGATTTTATTATTTACATCTTACGGTGTTAGAATTAAATGATCATTTCAAAATAAAAATAGATGATTTATCAACTTAAAACTTATATGTATTTATTGAAAAATCTATATACCTAGAGTTTTCTTGGTGCTAATTGTTTTTTTTCTCCCTTGTTGTCCTTGGATATTCATATCAACACTAATTGACCTCCATTCAAATCAAACTTGGAAAAAAAATTAATGTGGCATTGATGTGGCATGATGTGGTGTCAAAATGGTAGGTTATGGTTTTCACATGGTGATTTTTGGCTTTTGTTGTGGGTTTCATAGTATATTTTTGTAAATAACAATTTGTAAGGGCCAAAAAAACCCTTGAAAAATCAACTCAACCTTCAAACAAAGGTGCCTTCATTTGAAGGTAATTTCTTGACCCACAAAAATAATAAAATACTCCCACTAATTCATAAGGACCTTCAAACAAAGGTAATGGGTATGTGCAGGATCATGATGGGCCAAAAAGTGGCGATATGTAAGCCATATGATGACCAATGTGGCTGACCACTTTTTTTTTACCCAAAATTGATGAAATGAAAAGGGTTTTTAGAGGAGATTCTCAGCTTTCCACCGATATAAATTATTCTTTATTTTGAATTTAATAAATAATTATTATTCATTTTCTATTAGAATTACGAATAAAGTCCTGATTTATAGGTTGATTGAAAAACATCTATAACTTTCAAATGGTATCACATTTTTTGAATCTGAAACATGCGTCACATTCTATGTTTTTCATAATATAGGATTTAAAAAAATAAAATTGAATTTCACGAGTTTTTGACCAAGTTAAGGTGGTTAGACAGACGAGCTTTTATATTTTTGAAAAGTTGTAATAAAAAAATCATAATTAATTATTTACTGGGAAACAAATTATAAAAAAATATGCATCACATCAGGACATGAGTCCTCTACTTATATCTAAAATCTTATAAAAAAATATTATCACTTTATTGTGGTTAGGGTGGTCAGACAGACACCTATTTCTTAATTTTACCCTAAAATTTAAATACTACTGCATTGAAATTTCAAATTTTCACCAAATATATTTTTTTTAAAATAAAGGTCTAATAGTTTAGAAACTAAATTCAATTTGCTACAGATTGTTTTTTTACATTTTTTTGAAATAATATACATGACTTATTCAAATTTTTACGTCAAGTTGTCTAACTCTAGTTTTCTATCTTTCTATCTTTCTATTGCCACTTAAGGGCCTATTTTTTCCATGATGATCCTGCACATACCCTAATACATATTTCATCTTCATTTGAAGATACCTTGATTCAAAGTAAAACCTTTGAATGAAGGGAATTTCTAAGTCTCTTCACCTCTTTGATCCATTTTTTTACGTCCCACAAGTAGTACTCACTATTTTGGGTTCATCCTTGTGTAAGAATATGGTATTAGTATGCCACCTATAATAATTAAAGAGTTTATAAAAATATATTTTATGAAACAAATAGTGGATAATTATTTTATTCCAAAACTTGTATTTCTAGAGAGTGTAATAGATATGGTAACATTTCATTTTTAAGAGAATGCATGCACATGAAATTATTTTGCATGGTTTTAGATAACAATTAGTGGATACAAAAAGGCTCAACAATATTCAATATTCACTAAAAGATGAAAAAATAAAAAATTATTGTGAGATAGTGAAATATCAAAGTAGTGTGCATGCATTCATTACATAATTCAAGAATAATATTGTATTAAAATACGTGAATAACTCAACATATTCAATGAATTGATGAATAATTTTACATATGTAAAAATATATTTCCAATTCAAACTATATTTTCAATGGTTAACTTTGTAGAAAAATACATTTTTGTTCCATATGAGGAGATTCAATCTCAATATTATAATTCAATATTTGTGACCATTTTTTCATCTTGTATTAATTGCATGGCCTTGATTTAAGTCAAAAGATGAGTTGTTAATGAAGTTTTCTTGAAATAGGAAACTTGACACTCAGTACTGCTATGGTATCTTTTTGGGTGTTCAGTTCCAAATTTTACCCATTACAATGAATTGAATGAGTTAGATGGGTGAATTAAATGAATCAGATCAAGTCAGCATAGAAGTAAGATCTTACTACACTCATGTACTGCAGTATACAAACATGAAATTGATAGTATATAATATGACAAAAATATCTTGAGGGAATATATGTAGTGCCTCTCGTGTCACTGTTACTTTTATGATACATTTTTGTGTGTGGTTGATACTATTGGATACTGTTTATGTTTGATGCATACTTGAGACTATGTTGGTGAGTATTTCACCGTTTTGTTTGGTTAGTTGACAGTTCTGCTTATTGGACTTGGTTGTTTATGGCACTGCTTCTATTGCTTAAGATGTGTGGACATGTGTATTTGATGTTATGCTTATGTAGTTGTTTATTGATTGTTTAATGATGATGTTGTTTAGAATATGGTTATTGTTTGTGGTTCGGGTGAGAGGGACAGTGTTGCATCGCTCACCCATGAGTGCCCTGCTACACTGCAATTCTCTCTCACAGTGTGTTTGATAATGAATATATATGTTGTTTTGACACTTGGTTTTATGCAGGACTGCAGATACCAAGCACCAACTCCACCCACATTGTCGGGTCTGAGTGTGCCCTACATACCCAATGGTTATGATGTGGTTAGGGAGTTGACAAGAAAGTATCACATCCTGTGTTCGTTGTTCAGTCATTGTTTGATGATGTCGTCTGTCTGAACCTTGTTCTTGTAGGTATCGTTTTGTTTCGAGTTGTTTATTTCAATTATTTTATTAATGTTGTTTTAATGTTCAAATGTAATTGTTTTGATGTCGTTAATTAAATTATTGTTTTAGTTTAAACGATATTCTATGAGTATGTTAATTTAATTAATTGAACTTTATTTGATGTGAATATCATTAATTAATTAATAAATTAATTGGCTAAGATATTATAATTCAACAATTATTAATTATTAATGTTATTAATATTTTAATGGGACGTTATTTGTTTTATTAATATTATGTATTTTAAATTAATGATGAGAATATCATTTATTTTAAATATATGTAAATTGATAAATTTGTTTTAATAAAAATATTTAATTAAAGCATTAAATTATATTATAAATGTGATTTGTAAAAATGTCAAATATTTGATAATATTGTTTATTTATTAGAGATTTAAATTGAAATGGGAATTTATGCCATACTACCTAATTTGAAAGTTGGAAAAAGGAAATAAAATAAAGCAGCTATTTTCATGTGTAGTTCTAATTGGAAAGTCAGTGGGCAACTTTCTAATTCTTGTGTTCTCAAAATTTTATATCCGATTTTGTTTTGGAAAATGGGGGAATTAAGGGGAATGGTGATTGGGTCTACAGGAATTGTCTCTCTACAAAAAAATATTTCTCCGCTATTCGAAAAACAATAGTGTAAAAAT
The DNA here is from genome assembly GCA_007115665.2 of Sequoiadendron giganteum. NCBI lineage: Eukaryota > Viridiplantae > Streptophyta > Pinopsida > Cupressales > Cupressaceae > Sequoiadendron > Sequoiadendron giganteum. The sequence continues at coordinate 74,296,535 of CM021100.1, forward strand.
TATTTTCTCTGAAATCGGATACAATGGTCGTGGGTTTTGAAAATTCATGAAAGAACGAAACTAGATTGGAATTGCTCAACTCAACAAGTTGTCTCTATTTCTTTCCAAACGAAGGATCCAGGTTGGTCCTTGATATTTTTCCAAGACAATTCAGCTTTGAATGCTCTACATTCAAAGTTATTTTGTTATGCCTCTCCTTTTTGTAGCGCAATTCAGCTTTGAATGCTCTACATTCTCTAAATTGCAGGCTTCTTTTCTTAGATTGGCATTTGAGTTTTTTTTTTTGGAATGGGAGCGCGGTTGTTGGAAACTCCCCCCCAGCGCCATGACAGTCTGCCATACCTTCTTGATTTTGTTGCTTGTTTATTTATTTTTATATATAATTATTTCTAGTGTACGTATATTGGGAGCAAGGCCTGTGTATTAAAAAAACATTATGTATACAAAACAGCAAGCTTGAATTATTGTTTTGTCATTTGATAGATTTTTTCTATGTATTTATTTTTATATATATAAATATATATATACAATTGAATTGTTATTTCGTAGAATTAAATTAGCCATCAGATATTATGAATATCGGTTGTTTAAATCTTACAATTTTAATATAATATTATTGTATGTGTTTATCAGCTGTTCCAAGTGACTTAGATTTATAAGATAATATATAATTAGATAATTCAATTTTGAAATATAGTTATTGTGAGATCAAAATTCTGAAAATTGAAATATAGTACATGAACATGTAATTAGCATAAAAGTGTTTTTTTTATTTCAATGATGTGATAAAGGAATACTGTAGATTTATGTTTGTAGAGTAAAACATAATATTTAATATGGAAATGGTGGAATTGTTATTTTGGTTTTAAATTGATATAATTACTTAGGAAAAATATAAATTGATGAAGTAATTGTGATAATTTATTATTCAAAATTTATTTTATCTTGTTAGAGGTGTAAATTAAATGCTTGTGTATTTAAGTAGTGTAATTTTATTGATGCATTGAAATCTCTTGATAATCCTTACCATTATTTAAATTAGGAAATATTATGTTTTTGGAATGCAACTAGTTGATGGATGTGATTGTCCTTTGATTTTTTATTTATTCTATAGAAGTGTTATGTGATGTTTAATTTATTGTTATGGGTTAGTTTATCTTCATTTTGACTTTGTGTCACGGGAACCCATGTTTTATTCTTGTTCTTCGGTAGATGTTTTAGTTACTTCCAGAGGCTAGGGGAAAACTTGTTCGTTTGGGCACTCTATTGGTTTTGTGCATCTGTTGTCTTATGATGTTTCATCGGTGGGTAGTACCTCCCTTGTTCTTGTTTCAGTATTACAGTTTATGTTTGCGAGATGGATCATGCCTCACGTGTTGTGTGTAATGAACACTTTTGATTCTTATGTGAGATGAGGTACACCCCTTGCCTGATTTTGGTTTTGGGTAATCGTAGGGAGAGTGGCTCTTCATGGGGGTCGACGCACAAAGGGGCTGTCAGGATAACCCATGGAAGATTTTCCTAAACAAGTGATAATCTAATTAATGAACTAGTGGACTTGGGTAGTTTAAACACTAAACAAGATCAATTAGGTGCCTCACCCATGTCGATAGTGCTTCCTTAGGCTAAGGGTGGGATGAGAAGACCTAGTTGGTAAAATCAATTCCTTGTCCTTATGAAAGGTAAGTGATTCTACATGAGTAACCCTATGGAGTGGCGCCTTGAGATAGACAATCAGAATAACCATAGATGGAAGTGGCACCTTGTGATAGGTTGTCTAGATAATCCATGTAAGGCCATGCAATGACACTCTTCTACTATACTTGTATATCGTCCCTTGCTTTGGTTGCCTTTGGGAGTGTTTTTGCTTTCGTTTAATGTTGTTATGTGTTGGAGTCACGTTAGCCTTGTTTGTTTGACCTTGTTTGGATGTGGGTCCTTTCTTGTCATCTCCTAGCATGGGGGGTGGGCCTTCGGGTCCACAAGGTCAGGTGGAATATGTTACACACCCCATTGGGTTCCCAAGTTGTGTTCATGATGCGGAAGCAAATGCAGAGTTCCAAAGATTTACTTGGTTGAAGACTGTTCTATGCTTGTACCTTATTCTTCATTAATGTATTACTCTTGTACTTGATGTGCTCTTCTTGTTGATATAAGGGAAGCATTATGTAATGTATTTTTGAATCCATGATGTGTTTTATCTATGGAAATATGCTCCACAAATGTAATATTGAACTATGAATTGAAATGTAATATAATGATGTGTGTTCTTTTCATCTCTTTTTATCATGGATGGTTGTATGTTATCATTAAGTAATCTTGTGAATGTATGATTCTATTTTTTATTAACTTGGCTTTTAGTTAGTAACTAGTCATGAACGTTAACAAGTAATGCAACCATGTAACCCCATGGGACTAGTTAGGTGTTGTTATGCAATTATTGTAATGTTGTATGGTTATTAGTTAATGGGTAGTGCATGGTTGTTATATTTTTAAAAAAATTATTCCGTTTTTGGTTTGTTGGTTGTTGGCTTGTGTGGTTTGCATGGCGGGGCGTTACAACTTGGTATCAGAGTGAAGTTTATAAACACTGGGTACTCTAGGTTAAGTGAGCCCATTAGGTTAACCTTTTGTGTAACTTTGAACTTATGTGTTTCCCCTCTTTTATTACATAGAATCATGCCTAGGGGTCGAGGACGTGGTCGTGGATGAGGCCGTGGTGGTGGCCATGGAGCTAGCCACCATAACTCACCGCCTTAGAGTTCCCATGAATCTAAACAAGAGGAACACCAGAGTTCCCAGAAAAACCCTATAGGTGGAGGCCCGAATTCAGAATAGTCAAGACTTGGAGGTGTGTAGTTGTGATAGTTGTTGGAATAGGTTCTTGTTCATTTGGGTATGAGGCAGGAGGAGTAGTGGGTAGTCAGAGAAAGAGAGAGATCACCGAGGAGGAATGAAATACTGGAAGATCAGGATGTTGTGATCGTAGATCATATGAGAGACCTTCGTAGGGCATGTCCTCTGACATTTGAAAATTCTAGTGGAGGATTGGAGGTAGAAACTTGGCTTATTTATTTGGATCGATGCTTTGCTATGCATCCCTATGGAAGCAATACTAGGGCAAGGTGCACCATCATGCACCTCAGAGGATTTTCATCCACATGGTGGCGATTGGAAGAGTAGAAATTGCATCTTGACATCGGTTTAGTGACTTGGGAATTGTTTTTGGAGAGGTTCAAAGCCCATTTTTTATCTGATCACTAGATATAGTGTCATGCAGATGAATTTTATGAGTTGAGAAAAATGGCAATGTCCTTTGATCAGTACGAGCGTCATTTCTATGAGCTTAAGTAGTACATCAGGATTGGTAATGATGAGGTTATGCTAGTGCAACATTTTGTAAAGGGCCCGAATGCCTGAATCAGTGGTGGAGTCTGAGTCTTCTAGTCGAAGACTATGGAGGTAGCTATGGAGAAGGCTCATCTTGTGGAGGAAAATTTGACCATGGCATTAGGATGCCACACAGGAGTTCAAATTGGTAGTGCACCTGCTTCAGGTTTTGGTTCTCGAGGTAGGTAGTCTCAGGCTACAGGCCCTTCCAAGGGTCAATTTGTGCTCGCTAAGGGTGGTCGACAGCAGAAACAGTTCCAGTAAAAGCATAAGACTTCTCAATCTTAGCAGTGTGGCAGACCTCAGTTTAGGAAGAATTGTAGTTGGCAGAGAGCACAGCGTGACCGTTATGAGTAGTCAACATAGAGTACACAGTCTGCACCTAGTCGGGGTAGCTATCAGCAGTCTAATGCTTTGTTGGGTTTCAAAGGTTTTGGTCATAGTATAGGTTGTTTCAATTGCGGTCAGCAGGGACATATTGACAGACAGTGTCCACAAAGGAGCACTGCAGGGTTTAGTCAGAGGTCGGCGGATTCAGAGCTGACGATGGGAGATGTTCGCAAGTCTCACAGGGTTTTCGGAGTGATTGAAAACCTCCAGGTTGATCATCAAGGTACTATGGTGGAGGCATCGGGTATGTTATAGGGCACTCATATTTCTATACGCTTTGATTTCAGTGTGTCGGATTCATTTATTTCCCCTTCAGTAGTTAAGCAATGTAGACTAGTGGCGGTAAAGTAAGGTGTTAAGTGGCGAGTTGAATTGGCCTTTGGGGTGAAGGTGTTGGTAGAATCCCTTATTTTGGGATGTAGGTTGAATTTTGGGTCATTTGGGACTTCGGTGGATCTTTGAATTCTCCCCCTTGGTTCCTATGATGTCATTTTGGAGATGGATTGGCTAAGTGCTCACCCGGAGATAATTGATTGTCATCGTAATTTTGTATATTATCTAGATGATTCTAGAGGAGAGGTTGAAATTGTTGGCATACAAAAACCTATCTCCTTACGGATGATTTTCGCAATGCAGCTGAAGAGGTGTTTCCGTCAAGGATGCTATTTATTTGCGGTCTCGGTCAATGACCTAGATATGGAGGAAGCTCGAGAGGTGACCTTAGATGATTATCCTCTCCTTAAGGAGTTTTTGGATGTGTTTCTGAGTGAGATTTTAGGGATGCCACCAAAGCATGACATCGACTTTAGAATTGATCTTGTACCTGGAGTTGAGCCTATCTCTAAGGCTTCATATAAGATGACAACTCAAGAGCTTCAGGAGCTCCATTTACAATTGGAAGAATTGCTTGCAAAAGGGTTTATCTGACCTAGTGTTTCCCCTTGGGGAGCACCAATCATATTCATGAAGAAGAAGGATAGTTCTCTTCGTCTATGTATTGATTACAAACGGTTGAATAAGGTGATAGTGAAGAATCATTATCATTTGCCGAGAATAGATGATCTGTTTGACCAGATTAAGGGAGTTGTGGTATTCTCTAAAATTGACCTCAAGTCGGGATACAATTAACTATGGATTGTTGAGGTGGATATTCACAAAACTATATTTTGTACTTGGTACAGGCATTACGAATTCATTGTCATGCTTGTCGGGTTGATGAATGCACCCTCAGTTTTCATGAGCTTGATGAATGGTGTTTTTCAGAACTTCTTGGACAAATTTGTTCCCGTGTTCCTCAATGATATCCTAATCTACTCAAGAACTATGGAGGAGTGTGAGGAACATTTGAGATAGGTGTTACAGTGCTTGAGAGATAATCAGTTGTATGCTAATCTGGCGAAGTGTGAGTTATATAAGGCAGAAGTGAAATACTTGGGGCACGTAATATCAAGTGAAGGTATCATCGTGGATCCTTCAAAGATCCAAGCCATCATTGATTGGCCTGCACCCATGAATGTTCTTGAAATTCCTAGCTTTATGGGATTGGTGAGCTACTATCGGTGGTTTATTCAAGGCTTGTCGAGGATTGCACATCCCATCACTTCTCTTCAGAGAAAAGGGAAGAAATATGATTGGTCAAAAAGTGTCAATCGGCCTTTTAGACTCTTAAAGAGAAGCTGACCAGTGCACCTATTCTTGTAGTACTTGATCCTACTAGAGACTTTGTGGTTTGCACTGATGAGTCCTTGGAGGGGTTAGGGGCTATTTTGATGCAAGAGGGTTGTGTGATTGCTTATGAGTCACGTAAGCTCAAGGATCATGAGCTAAACTACCCCACACACAATTTGGAGTTGGTTGTCATTGTTCATGCTCTGGTAAGGTGGAGGAACTTCTTATTGGGGCATAAGTTTGAGCTATACAGTGATCATCGCAGCTTGTAGTATATTTTCATGCAGTTGAATCTTAATATCAAATAGAGGATATGGATGGAGTTTCTTTGCGAATATGATTTTGATGTAAAATACATCCAGGGCAAGGAAATGTAGTGGTGGATTCTCTAAGTCACCGATGACATGAGTTATCTTTTGTGACTCTAGATGTGGACTTGAGGAGTCAGATACTCGCAGCACTTCCTTCTGACAACTAGTTCTAGGAGGTGAAGTCAGAAATTAAGTCGGGTAGAGTTTTGGAAGGAAAATTTACAAGTTATACTCTTGATTTTGATGGAATTTTGTGGTGTTGTACCTCCCACTGAGAGAATCTATACTTTGATCTTGATAGAGGCACATTGAGCTCCCTATTTTTCTCATCTGGGAGTTAAGAAGATGTATGCAGATATTCATTTACTGTATTTTTGGGCTGGTATGAAGATAGATATTGCAGATCTTGTGGTGAGATGTCTGGAGTGTCAGAGGGTAAAAGCAGAGCACCAACATCCCGTAGGTCTTTTGCAACCCCATCTCATTCTTAAGTCGAAATGGGATATTATATCAGTTGACTTCATTGTTGGTTTGCCTATTTCTTCACATCAATACGATGCTATCATGGTCATTGTTGATAGGCTGACCAAGGTGGCACATTTCTCTCCCATTCAATCATCCTATACTACATCATCTATGGCCAGAACTTTCATGGAGGACATTGTGAGGCTGCAAAGAATCCCATGAAGAATCCTACCCGATAGAGATCCGGTGTTCACTTTTGCTTTGTGGACATCTTTTCAGCATGCCTTCGGAACTCAATTGAACTTTAGTTCTGCACACCATCTGAAAACAGATGGATAGACCAAGAGGGTCAACCAGGTTCTCGAAGACATGCTTCATATGTACATCATGGATCAACAATCTCATTGGGAAGACTATTTTCATCTGATTGAGTTTACATACAATAACGGTTACCACAGTTCGATCAGGATGTCACCATTCCAGGCGTTATATGGTCATTTGTGTCAGACTCCTTTGAGTTGGGACCGTCTCGAGGATAGATTTCTTCTTAGGCTAGAGATGCTACAAGATATGGAACAACAAGTTTCTCGCATCAGAGAACACTTGGTAGCGACTCAAGATAGGCAAAAGAAGTATGTCAATGCACATAGGGTCAACCGTTAGTTTACAGTTGGTGATCGAGTGTTTCTTCAATTGCATCCATGAAAGAGCTCCATCCGTTACGGGAAAGGCTCTAAGTTGGCACCTCATTTTGTGGGTTTGTTTGAGGTTTTGGAGAGAATTGGGCCCATTGCTTACTGTTTAGCCTTGCCACCCAGTCTATCGTGCATATATGATGTGTTTCACATTTTTTTACTTAGGACTTATTATCCTGATATATCTTATGTACTCAATTGAAATGCATTACAGGTAGAGAACAGGCAGCTCGCAATGAAACTCATGACCGTTCTTTAGCATAGGCGGATCATACTCAGGGGCAGAGAAATTGATAAGGTGCGGGTCCAATGGGACACTAATGATGAGTCATCAGTGACATAGAAGGATGCATCCCGCATTCAAGATTCTTTTACCTATTTTTTCTCTGGCTTCCAGGAGTAAGCCTAGTTCTAGGGGGGAGGATTTAGTTCCTCTCGTGTCACTATTACTTTTTTGTGTGTTATTGATACTATTGGATACTATTTATGTTTGATGCATACTTGAGACTATGTTGGTGAAAATTTCATCATGTTGTTTGGCTAGTTGACAGTTCTTCTTATTGGACTTGGTTGTTTATGGCACTGTTTCTATTGCTTAAGATGTGTGGACATATGTGTTTGATGTTATGCTTATGTAGTTGTTTATTGATTATTTATTGATGATGTTGTTTAGAATATGGTTACTATTTTTGGTTTGGGTGAGAGGGATGGTGTTGCATCACTCATTCATGAGTTCCTTGCTACATTGTAATTCTCTCTCACATTGTGTTTTCCAATGAATATATATGTTGTTTCGACACTAGGTTTTATGCGGGACTGTAGGTATCGGGCACCGACTCCACTTGCATTGTCGGGTCTAAGTGTGCCCTACATACCCAATGTTTATGATGTGGTTAGGGAGTTGACAAGAAAGTATCCCCATCCATGTTCATTATTTCGTCGTTGTTTTACGATGTCATTTGTCTATACCTTGTTCTTGTGGGCATCGTTTCGTTTCGAGTTGTTTATTTCAATTGTTTTATTAATGTTGTTTTAATGTTTAGATGTAGTTGTTTTGAAGTCATTAAATTATTGTTTTAGTTTAAATGATATTCTATGATTATGTTAATTTAATTAATTGAACTTTATTTGATGTGAATATCATTAATTAATTAATAAATTAATTGGCTAAGATATTATAATTCAACAATTATTAATTATTAATGTTATTAATATTTTAATGGGGCGTTATTTGTTTTATTAATATTATGCATTTTAAATTAATGATGAGAGTATCATTTATTTTAAATTTATGTAAATTAATAAGTTTGTTTTAATAAAATATTTCATTAAAGCATTAAAATTTATTATTAATGTGATTTGCAAAAATGTCAAGTATTTGATAATATTGTTTATTTATTAGAGATTTAAATTGAAAAAGGAATTTATGCCATACTGCCTAATTTGAAAGTTGGAAAAAGGAAATAAAATAAAGCAGCCATTTTCATGTGTAGTTCTAATTGGAAAGTCAGTGGGAAACTTGCTAATTCTTGTGTTCTCACGATTTTATATTCGATTTTGTTTTGGAAAATGGGGGAATTGGGGGGAATGGTGATTGGGTCTATAGGAATTGTATCTCTGCAAAATTATTTCTCCACCATTCGAAAAACAACAATAGTTTTTCTCTATAAAAATTATTTTCTCTGAAATTGGATACAGTAGTCGTGGGTTTTGAAAATTCGTTGAAGAACGAAGGTGGATTGGAATCGCTCAACTTAGCAAGTCGTCTTCGTTTCTTTCCAAATGAAGGATCCAGGTTGGTCCTTGATATTTTTCCTTTGAATTCATTTGTTCTAATTTAGTGTTGGGATTCATTTAGCATGCTTGATAGTTTCGATTGATTTGTTGACTGCCTGAACATTTTGCATAATTCTTGCTTTTATTCGATGCCTTTAGGTATGAAACTATTACCCTGTACACCTTAGCATTTGATCTCTTCTCAAGTTTCCTAATAGTCCTTTTTGGGAGATTGCTAGTTGTTTTTCTTTTGTTATGATGGATTATTCGTTTTCAGTTTGTATCTTTTCCTCTAATACCCATTTATCATGTTGCGATAGGTATTCTACTTCTTTTTTTTGTTTATTGGTCCTCCTTCAATTCTTTGTCTAGAAATTAATCAACTTTCCTCTTAGTTATACCACACCTTGCATTAGTTGTGTTCTTATTTTGTATGCAAGTCTACCAGGGTAGTCGTATATTTCTCTACTCTCTTTTGTTTGGTTGAGGCCTTAACTCTTTTCCAACTCCCTTATTAGCATGGTAGGCACGATGCTAGGAATAATTGTGGATTTAACTTTACACCTGTGAACAAAAATCGCTCGGTATTTTTTAGGTATTTTAAGAAAATTCATTTTGTGCATATCCTGCAAATTTGGGGACTCATGGCCCACGCCCCTATAGAATTAATGTGCACCCAGCTTATGCATTGATGGATATTCATATCCTCTTCCCAAAAGCTTCCTGGTTGGCGTGGGCAGGGAGGATGTTGGTAAAGGTTGTAGATTTTGGCTTAACACTAGCCAACTGCATTTGCTTGAAATTTCTTTTGTTACGCCTCTCCTTTTTGCAGCACAATTCATCTTTGAATGCTCTACATTCTCTAAATTGTAGGCTTCTTTTCTTAGGTTGGCATTTGAGTATTTTTTTTGGGAATGGGGGCGCAGTTGTTGGAAACTCCTCGCCAGTGCCATGATAGTTCATCGTACCTTCTTAATTTTGTTGTTTGTTTATTTATTTATATATATATAATTGTTTATGGTGCGCTTATATTGAGAGCAAGGCCTCTATATTAAAAAAACATTATGTATATAGAACAACAAGCTTGAATTAATGTTTTGTCATTTGATAGATTATTTATATGTATTTATATATATATAATTGAATTGTTATTTCGTAGAATTAAATTAGCCATGAGATATTATGAATATTGGTTGTTTCAATATTACAACTTTAATATAATATTATTGTATGTGTTTATCAGTTGTTCCAAGTGACTTAGATCTATAAGATAATATATAATTGGTTAATTCAGTTTTAAAATATAGTTATTGTGAGATCAAAACTCTAAAAATTGAAATTAACGTACATGAACATGTAATTAGCATAAAAGTGTTTTTTTATTTCAATGATGTGATAAAGGAATACTATAGATTTATGTTTGTAGAGTAAAACGTAATATTTAATATGGAAATGGTGGAATGGTGATAGGGTAGGATTGGGTGGAACACTCACTGTTCCATGCTTTGGGTCCTTGTTCTCAAGAACCCCTATGGTGTCACTCTCCACCACCTTAACCTATAGGCCCTAATACTAGTTAGGCACCGCTGGTTCTCCTGGCCAACCCTACTATCATTTCCATTTCCCTAACCAAGCCAATCTTGGTGCTTTCTCTACCATTCTTTTCCCTAGCCCTTAATCTTCCCTAAAGGCTAAATACCTCCATTCCTTCAATTGCTCTTTGTAGGGGTTTAGAAAGGTTTCAACAAGATTCCAACATTCCTCCTATGGTGCTTTTAGGTTCACCAAGCTTCATTCTTCCTTCGCTTTCACCAAACCCTCATCTAGGGTTTTGGTTCCTTAGTTCTAGGCCTTCAAAGTAGGTCTTTTCCCGAGAGAATGAGGTAGTTCTCCTAAATTATCCAAAAGAATTCCATTCTTTTCTTTGAATTGGTGATGCCCTTGCCCACACCTTGAAGAATTTTTAAACTTGGAGCCTCCACTGTCCGTACTCTGTCTTGACCATTAGTTTAGTAAATTTAGGCTTGTTTAAGCCATTTTCTGACCATCCGATGGACTGTCATTTTGTTTGCTAGTCAAACAGACTGTTGGGACCTCCTCCTTGGTACCAAGCCTCCACAAGGCTTCCCTCCAACTTCCTACCATGGGATTTTGCAAGGAGAGGTCACCCCTGCAAGTTAGGTGCTTGTTTTGCATTGTCCTTCCTAGCCGAGCATTACCAAGCTCACCTAGGAAGTGACTTTCCTCATGATTACTCGACCCCTAAAGACTCCTAGACCTAATATATGTACAAGCATGGAGCTTAGCCTCATTCCCCATAGACTATACACCAGGTATAGTGGAAGACAGAGGTCTAAGTCTCCATGGTTGACAGTTCACCAGACTGATCAGCAAGGGAAAGAAACCAAAACTAGCTAAGAACAAAGTTATGTAACGATGAAAATGCTTAATTACTGACCACACAAAGCTTGAAAAATAGTTACATCACACTCCACACATATCTAGATGCCTGGCTATACCATTAACACACTACCAAGAACACAAACACAGAAAATTAACCAATTACTCCTACTATTTCTTATTTCTCCTTCATGGAAATTTTCAAGATTACAAAAACTCCAAAATGCCTTCCAAATGACTTCCAACCCAACTACAGGTCGAGGCATACCTTTTATAGGTTGGCCAAAGTAGTTGTGCCTCCCTTGGGTCGGACAAATCAGTTACCAAGTGGGAAAAGTGCACAACTTCCTAGAACTCACACAAATGAGTGTTTTAAACTCAAAACTTAAACACTCCTAATAGATCTTGACCAAGGTATTTTGGTAAGCCACTCACTCAAATGCAATGGTCAACATGACCTTATCCCAATAAAAAACAAATTCATAAACCTTTCCTATTCCTAGTGTTTCCTAGGTGCTCCTGCACCATTCTCCCCCTCCCTGCCCAAACACTAAGAAGTAGAAGGAGAGAGCAATGACATGTCTATGCCAAGCTTCTTGAACTGATCCTCTTGTACCCAGGTAGCTTCTTATTTAGGCTTATTCTTCCACTTAATAAGGTGCTCCATATACACCTTATGTCTTGTAGACTTTTGTACCCTTGATTCCAAGATCCTTTCAGCTTGTTGCTTGTCCTAAGTAGGTAGGGGTATGTTGCTGACGTCCTTGAAGATCTCTTGACTGTTCGGATCCATTCCCTTGATTGATCCCTTATATTTGATCAAGTCAGCAATATTGAAAACTGGTGAGATTCCTAAGTTAGTAGGTAGCTCAACCCTGTATGCATTTTTACCATACTTGGCCAATATCTTGCATGGTCCTACTCTCTTCATCTGTAGCTTTGTTGATACTCCCTTCTACAACCTAGATTTGTTGAGGTGAACCATGACATAATCTCCCACTGCAAATTGCACATCCTTCCTTGAAAAATCTACCTTCTCCTTCAACTTTTGTGTAGATTCGGTGACTGTCTTCTTCACCTGCTCCTGAATCTCTTTCATGGTCTGACTGAAGTCTTCTGCATGTCCACTCCTATGTTCCATAGCTCCAAGATCTCTGAGCTCACAAATACCTCTTGGGTGCATCCCATACACAACCTCAAAAGGACTCTTCCCTGTGGTCCGGTTGACACTATCATTATAGGCATACTCTGCTTGTGAGATGACCATATTCCTTTGTTAGGCACCTAAGAAGATTACCCAACACACTGTTAACCACCTCTGTTTGACCATCGGTCTGAGGATGGTAAGCTGATCCAAATGACAGGTTGGTACCCAATGTATGCCATAGAGTCTTCCAAAAATGACTCATGAACTTAACATCCCTATATGAAACAATGCTTAAAGGTAGGCCATGAATCCTTACGACCTCTTTAAAGAAAAGATGAGCTATGTAGCTAGCATCATGAGTAGTTTTGCAGGGAATAAAATGACTCATTTTGCTAAATCTGTCCACCACTACATACACATTGTCAAAACCAGACTTGGTCTTAGTGGGTCCCACCACAAAATCCTTGCTCACACACTCCCATGGTCTGTTAGGAATGGGTAGGGGTTGATAAAGACCAGCATTACTAGCTCCTCCCTTAGCTTTCATACATACAACACATTGTTCCACATATTTTCTAACATCTCTTGCCAACTTAGGCCAATAGTAAAACCTTTGTACTAGTTTCAAGGTCTTGTTGATGCCAAAATACCCACTAAGACTGCCATTATGCTTTTCTTGAATGAGGTTTTCTCTCATTGACCCTCTTGGAACACACAACTGATTCCCTTTAAACAATAAACCACTTTGCAATGTATACTCAGCATATTGACTATGAAAATGATTCTCAAAGTCAGAACATACCTTATAGGCTTCTGAGAAATCTTCATCCTCTCCATAGAGATCTTTAAAGCTTTCAATCCCTATGCTCTTCACTTGTATCACTTGAACTGTCAACAACCTCCTGCTCAATGCATCTGCTACCTTATTCATCTGCCCCTTCTTGTTCTTGATGGTGAAAGTAAAAGCTTGGATGTATTCCATCCACTTCAAATGCCTATTACTCAACTTCTCTTGAATTTTGATATAGCTGAGTGCTTGATTGTCTATAAAAACTACAAACTCCTTGGGTAGAAGGTAATGTCTCCACTTCCTAAGTGACTGAACCAAAGCATAAAGTTCTAAGTCATAAGTTGAATATTTCTTCTTTGCCTCATTGATTTTCTCACTAAAGAATGCTATAGGCCTGCCCTCTTGACTCAACACTCCTCCAACTGCCACTCCACTAGCATCACATTCCACAGTGAACAACTTGTCAAAGCTAGGTAACAAGAGAATAGGTTGAGTTGCCACCTCTTGTTTCAGTTTCTCAAATCCTTTCTCAGCTTCTTGTGTCCACTTAAACTTAGTTTTCAGACCACCTTTTATTGTATCCAGGACCGGTGCACAAATACCACTAAAGTTCCTTATGAATTTTCTATAGAATTGAGCCAATCCATGGAAACTTCTTACCTCAGTCCCTGTTGTTGGTGTAGGCCAATTTATGATTGCTTCCACCTTGCTTGGATCCATCTTCAATGATCCTTTAGACACTACAAAACCCAAATATACAAGCTCTTGCTTAAAGAACTCACACTTCTCTAGATTGATTGCCAACTTCTCCTCTTGCAACCTTCTAAGAACCAACTCCACATGTTTTAAATGCTCTTTTTCTGTCTTGTTGAATATGAGGATGTCATCAAGGTATACAACCACAAATATTCCTATGAAATCCTTGAGCACTTCATTCATTAGCCTCATGAATGTGCTAGGGGCATTGGAAAGGCCAAATGGCATAACTCTCCACTCATATAATCCATTTGTTGTCTTGAATGTTGTCTTCCATTCATCTCCATCCTTGATTCTGATCTGATGGTATCCACTCTTGAGATCCAACTTGGTGTAGTATTGAGCTCCTCCTAGACAATCCATTAAGTCTTCAATTCTAGGAATAGGGAACCTATACCTAATGGTGATTCTATTTATTACTCTAGAATCAGTACATAACCTCCATTTGCCTCCCTTCTTGGTTGCCAAAACTACTGGTACTGCACATGGGTTGATGCTCTTTTGAATCAATCCTTGATCCAACAACTCTTGCACTTGTCTAGCTACCTCTAGATTCTGATCCGGTGTAAGCTTATAAGCTGCTTTGTTAGGCAATGATGCTCCAGGTATGAATTCAATCTGATGACTAATAGCTCTTTTAGGAGGTAAATTTGCAGGTGTGCCATCACTTACTATGTCCTTGTACTTCTCAAGTAAATTTTGGACTACTTTGGGTATGACTAGTTTTTCAGTCTTATCTTCCTCCTTGGACTATAATAACACTACATATCCTTCTCCACCTTCATGTAGGGTGTTGAGGAACTCTTTCCCACTACTTAGTAGCACACTTGGTGTCTTTGACTGTCCTTCATCCTCTTCTGATAGTGACTGCAACTTGAAAGTCTTTCCATCCTTCTTGAAGGAGATGTTATTTTCTTTCCCATCATACATGGTATCTCTATCATACTGCCACGGTCTTCCCAATAGTAGATGGCATGCATCCATGGGTGAAACATCACAAACTAACTTGTCTTTGTACCCTCCAATGGAAAACTCCACCATTACTTGCTCATTCACTAGAACACTCTACCCTTTGTTAAGCCATGTGACCTTGCAGGGGTTAGTGTGGGGTACCTTCTTCAATTTCAGTTTCATTACTACCTCTTCTGAGATGATATTGTCTATGGAACCTGAATCTACAATGACCTTGCATACTTTACCAGGTATCTTACACTTCACTCTAAATAGAGCTCTTCTTTGTTTTGGTTCTTCCTTGACCAATTGTCTTATCAACACTCTTCTAAACATCAGATTCTCTCCCACCTCAGACTCAATGTGACTGACCTTAGTTGACTTAGGACTCATGGTGTACTCTTGTGCATAAGCCACTCTCTTCTCATTGCTTGATGAAGATGCTTTCTCTAGGCACCTATAAGTTGGATGTCCAACTTGACCACAATGGTAGCATTTCATGTTTGCAAAGTATGAATTGCTCCTGCTTGCTCCTCTTCCTCTATTGGATCCTCCTTGAGAACCTCTACCTCTGTTATACCCTCCTCTAGAAGGTGTTTCATTGCCATGATCTGTGGATTTAAACTCTCCTTGGTTTCTTTGGTCATTGCCTCTACCTTGGTAGCCACCTCGTTGTCATCTTTGATCTCTTTGATCTCTACCTTTACCTTTGCCTTTAGAAGCCTGATCTTGCTTCCTCTTACTTCTCTCCTCAATTTTGATAGCTAATTAATAGCATTGGTGTACTGTCTTTGGACTTAAAAGAGCCATCTCCTCTTGAATGTTCCATTTCAATCCATTAAGATACCTAGCCACCTTGAGGCTTTCATCTTCTAAAACATTAGACCTCATACAAAGTTTTTGGAACTCCTCTATGTAGGTATTCACATCTAGGTCTTTCTGCCTTAGGCTTTGTCTCTTCTTGTGTAACTGAATCTCATAATCATCAGGCGTGTAGGCTTCTCTCACCTTTGCAACCATACCTTTCCAAGTTGAGATGGGTTTCTTTCCTTCCTTCTCCCTCTCTATTTGGATGAATTTCCACCATGTCAAGGTTGATCTTCTCAATCTTGATTTAGCCACCTTCACCTTCTGTGCTTCTGTGACTCCATCACACTCAAAATTATTCTCCATGCCTTCTATCCAATCCATGACTAGATTAGCTTCCATCTTCCCACTGAACAATGGTATGCCTTCAAGTGCTTTCCCACTCAAAGCTTTCAATGCCTTCAAGAAAGGCTCCTCTTGTAGAACAGGGTCAGGTTCAGGGATCTTGTCTTCCTCTGCAACCTCTTCTTTCTTTGGTAACCTATTACTGTCCTCACTGTCCTTGTTTAGCACAGTACTCAATGTCTCCTCCAATTGTGCTAGTCTTTCCCTTAGTCTTCTATTATATTCTTCTTGGTCTTCAACCTTCTTTTCCAACTCAGCATTTGTCACCATGATTGTGGAACCACTTGATTCCAGGTCTGACATACAAAATTCACTCCCAATCTTTAACTTGCTCTGCTACCAATCTGATAGGGTAGGATTGGGTGGAACACTCACTGTTCCATGCTCTGGGTCCTTGTTCTCAAGAACCCCTATGGTGTCACTCTCCACCACCTTAACCTATAGTCCCTAATACTAGTTAGGCACCCCTGGTTCTCCTGGCCAACCCTACTATCATTTCCATTTCCCTAACCAAGCCAATCTTGGTGCTTTCTCTACCATTCTTTTCCCTAGCCCTTAATCTTCCCTAAAGGCTAAATACCTCCATTCCTTCAATTTCTCTTTGTAGGGGTGTAGAAAGGTTTCAAAAGGCTTCCAACATTCCTCCTATGGTGCTTGTAGGTTCACCAAGCTTCATTCTTCCTTTGCTTTCACCAAACCCTCATCTAGGGTTTTGGTTCCTTAGTTCTAGGCCTTCAAAGTAGATCTTTTCCCAAGAGAATGAGGTAGTTCTCCTAACTTCTCCAAAAGAATTCCATTATTTTCTTGGAATTGGTGATGCCCTTTCCCACACCTTGAATAATTTTGAAACTTGGAGCCTCCACTGTCCGTACTCTGTCCTGACCATTAGTTTAGTAAATTTAGGCTTGTTTAAGCCATTTTCTAACCACCCGATGGACTGTCATTTTTTTTGCCAGTCAAACAGACTGTTGGGACCTCCTCCTTGGTACCAAGCCTCCACAAGGCTTCCCTCCAACTTCCTACCACGGGATTTTTCAAGGAGAGGTCACCCCTGCAAGTTAGGTGCTTGTTTTGCACTGTCCTTCCTAGTCGGGCATTACCAAGCTCACCTAGGAAGTGACTTTCCTCATGATTACTCAACCCCTAAAGACTCCTAGACCTAATATATGTACAAGCATGGAGCTTAGCCTCATTCCCCATAGACTATACACTAGGTATAGTGGAAGACAGAGGTCTAAGTCTCCATGGTTGACAGTTCACCAGACTGATCAGCAAGGGAAAGAAACCAAAACTAGCTAAGAACAAAGTTATGTAACGATTGAAATGCTTAATTACTGACCACACAAAGCTTGAAAAATAGTTACATCACACTCCACACATATCTAGATGCCTAGCTATACCATTAACACACTACCAAGAACACAAACACAGAAAATTAACCAATTACTCCTACTATTTCTTATTTCTCCTTCATGGAAATTTTCAAGATTACAAAAACTCCAAAATTCCTTCCAAATGACTTCCAACCCAACTACAGGTCGAGGCATACCTTTTATAGGTTGGCCAAAGTAGTTGTGCCTCCCTTGGGTCGGACAAATCAGTTACCAAGTGGGAAAAGTGCACAACTTCCTAGAACTCACACAAATGAGTGTTTTAAACTCAAAACTTAAACACTCCTGATAGCTCTTGACCAAGGTATTTTGGTAAGCCACTCACTCAAATGCAATGGTCAACATGAACTTATCCCAATAAAAAAAAAATTCATAAACCTTTCCTATTCCTAGTGTTTCCTAGGTGTTTCTCCTAGGTGCTCCTGCACCAAATTGTTATTTTGGTAAATCGATATAATTACTTAGGAAAAATATAAATTGATGAAGTAATTGTGATAATTTATTATTCACGTTTTCTTTTATCTAGTTAGAGTTGTAAATTAAATGCTTGCATATTTAAGTAGTGTAATTTTATTGATGCATTGAAATATCTTGATAATCCTTTCCATTATTTAAATTAGGAAATATTATCTTTTTGGAATGCAACTAGTTGATGGATGTGATTGTCCTTTGATTTTTGATTTATTCTATAGAAGTGTAATGTGATGTTTAATTTATTGTTATGGGTTAGTTTATCTTCATTTTGACTTTGTGTCACGGGAACCCATGTTTTATTCTCGTTCTTGGGTAGATGTTTTAGTTACTTCCAGAGGCTAGGGGAAACTTGTTTGTTTGGGCACTCTGTTGGTTTTGTGCATCTATTGTCTTATGATGTTTCGTCGACGGGTAGTACCTCCCTTATTCTTGTTTTAGTATTACGGTTTATGTTTGTGAGATGGATCATGCCTCGTGTGTTGTGTGTAATGAACACCTTTGATTTTTATGTGAGATGAGGTACACCCCTTGCTTGATTTTGGTTTTGGGTAACCGTAGGGAGAGTGGCTCTTCATGGGGGGCGATGCACAAAAGGGTTGTTAGGATAACCCATGGAAGAGTTTCCTAAACAAGTGATAATCTAATTAATGAACTAGTGGGATTGGGTATTTTAAACACTAAAAAAGATTAATTAGGTGTCTCACCCATGTCATTAGTGCTTCCTTAGGCTAAGGATGGGATGAGAAGACTTGGTTGGTAAAATCACTACCTTGCCCTCATGAAAGGTAAGTGATTCTGCATGAGTCAACCTATGGAGTGGCACCTTGAGATAGGTTGTCAAGATAACCATAGATGGAGGCGGCACCTTGTGATAGGTTGTTTGGATAATCCATATAAGGCCATGCGATGACACTCCCCTACTATACCCATATATCTTCCCTTGCTTTGGTTGCCTTTGGGAGTGTTTTTGCTTTTGTCTAATGTTGTTATGTGTTGGAGTCGTGTTAGCCTTGTCTATTTGACCTTGTTTGGATGTGGGTCCTTTCTTGTCATCTCCTAGAATTGGGGGTGGGCCTTCGAGTCCACAAGGTTGGGTGGAACGTGCTACGCACCCCATTGGGTTCCCAGGTTGTGTTTGTGATGCGGAAGTGGATGCAGAGTTCCAAAGATTCACTTGGTTGAAGACTACTGTATGCTTGAACCTTATTCTTCATTAATGTATTGCTCTTGTACTTGATGTACTCTTCCTGTTGATATAAGGGAAGCATTATTTAATGTATTTTTGTATCCATGATGTGTTGTATTTGTGGAAATATGCTCCACAAATGTAATATTGAACTATGAATTGAAATGTAATATAATGATGTATGTTCTTTTCATCTCTTTTGATCATGGATGATTGTATGTTATCATTAAGTAATCTTGTGAATGTATGATTCTATTGTTTATTTACTTGGCTTTTAGTTAGTAACGATGCTTTTAGTTGGGAACGTTAACAAGTAATGCAACCATGTAACTCCATGGGAGTAGTTAGGTGTCATTATGCAATTACTGTAATGTTGTATTGTTATTAGTTAATTGGTAGTGCATAGTTGTTATCTTTTTTTTTTTTAAATCCATTTTTGTTTAGTTAGTTGTTGTCCTATGGGGTTTGTGTGGCGGGGTGTTACAATATCATTTCTACTTGAGTGGTAACTAATTATATTCATGATATTTTTTGCAATATTATTTTAGAACATTTTATGATAGTTTAAAAGAAAGAGAAATTTAGATGATATAACATCTTATATGGCTAGATAATTATACAAGATAGTTTAAAATAATAGAATATTTTATTGTATATGTAGGACCCATAAAGAAAAAAATGTCCAACATATATGGAGTTTGTTTGAAGCTGGACATGGTTGATGAAGATGGAGCATGTGTGAAAAGAACTCTTGCTAGGGAACGGTTTTTTTATGCAATAAATTTTAAAGATAGAGATGTATTTGTAGATTAATGTAATACAAAATTATCTACATGATCAATTGAAAACTTAGAAGTTTGATGATTCTCTTAGTTAATTAAAGAAAAAATAGTATTCCTTAACATTACTATGATACAACTATTAGATCAACAAAATAGAATTTAGTTAAAATTTCAAATGCAAACACATTAACTATGTGGAGTAGAGATCTCATTTATTTTTTCCAATTTGTATTGGATATGAGTGAGAAGCATGTGAAAATATAAAATGGCTTAAATAATTACAACATAGATCCTTGACACCTATAAAAATACATGATCAACATGAGACAATGTTTTTAGAAGATAATGAATTGATAATATTATACAACTATGATAATTTTTTGATCCTGTATAAGAAGGTACATTAGTTCAAAGTCTAGTTTCATTATATTATTTTATAATTTATAATCCTACACATTTATGTATTTTTATGTGGACTATTTTATTGAATTTGAATTTTTTTACAAGACAAGTGTATGTTATTGTTGCATCTAAGGAAAATTAAAAAGAAAGAGTATTGATTGGTTTTATGTGTTGAGAAAAATATATTTTTTAGAACCTAGAATAGATGATGATAATTATGAGTATGTAATAGGTTGTGTTGTTGTTGGCACTTAAATACATAAATATTTGATAAGGAGGAATGATTCACCAAAATTTGAATATTACGAAACAAAAGAAAAAAGTATGCACTAGTCATACTTATTTGTGGCAAAAAAATATAATTAATGATGTATTAAGGGAAACCTTTTATAAAAGAGTTGTCGATAGTTTCTATAGAAAACTATGAGGAAATTATAAATGCATTCAGAAAAAGAGGGGATGAAAATCGTACAATGAAGTTGTAGCACCCCTCCGATTTTCTCATGTTTTCAGATAGTTCTTTTATTTTGATAGACTATGATACTATGATGTTATTTGATCGCTGACATTATAGCGATAATGATTTTTATATTGAGATGTGATGGTACACTATATTGATGATTATTAATTATGACATGCTCTCTGGTTAGCATAGTTGATTATGTCAGTTGATATTGATATATGTTCATCTGTAGTTATTTGATGTTTTAGTTTCGTCAGTTTTGATGTGACATTGTATTGGTGAAGGGAATAGGATTGCATCACTCGCTTGCAAGCACCCTGCGATTCTGCCATTTTCCCTTCACGATGTGATTGTTCATGATCTATATACATGTACAACATATGTTTTGATTGTAGGTACGGGGCATCAACTCCACCTAGATTCACAGGTTTGAGTGTGTCCATTGCCCAACGGAATAGTTGATTAGGAGGTAGTAACAAGATTTCCTTGTCAACCACAACCCTAGTCACAATGTGTCGTAAGTCCTTGTTTTGGTCATGCTTTTTTATCATGTCGTCCCTATTTGCCTTGTTGTTTAATTATTTTGCAAGGTATGCTCTATGGGAAATTAATGTTAATTAATGTTTATAATGTTTTAAATTGATTATTTATTTAATCGTGATTAATGTTGTTAGAAGCTTTAAATTTGATTTAGTTAATTAGATTTAATTTATTTTGTAAAGTAATTTAATTATTTAGATTTAATTTATTTTATATAGTGATTAAAATTAATTAGATTAAATTTGATATCAAAAAATTTAGATTATAAAATTTTTATTTAATTAATTATTTAAATTAATCAAATAAAGTTGTGAATTTAAATGAATGGATAATTAAAATTAATATTTGATTTTAAATTATTAAATAAACAAATATCTTATAAAATATCTAAGAGGAAATATCTTGTGATTTGATTTGGAAAGATATTTTGGGATTGTTACATGAGTTAGAAAATTGAAATCTGGTGTTGGGAAATAATTCATGGAGAGAATCATTGCATTAACTGAACGAGGGGAAAAAGGCTATTTCATGAGAATGAAAATGGTATTTTTTTGGTTGTTGAAAACTGGAAGAAGTTCTCAAGATATTGGCTTTGATTTTATTTTCAACTTTTTGGAAAAGAGGATTATTTTGGAAGAGGCTTTGATAATTTTGAAATCTGAAGGCGGGACTCTACTTCAAACTTCAATTCTTCAAGCATCTGAAATAGGTTCTTTATTGTTTTTATTTAAATTCAAATTGGAAAAGGTTATTAGAACTAGTTATTGTCTTGGAAAAGATTGCATGTACAATGAAGAAAAAATTATTTGTTTTAAAGCTTTAATATGTTTTGAAAATTGGAAAGATTGTCGTGAAAGCTTTAGAGCCTCAGATTAAATTCTTGTATTCTTTTGAAAAGATGAATTTTTTTAAAACAATAGAATTCCTATAATGATTATATAGAAAATTGGAAAAACCTCTATAGAAATTGATTTCAATCTTCTTGTTAAAATTTTATAAAAAACCTTTGATTGTATTGGAAAATATCTTCTTGTAGAAAATTATTGTTTTTTTTTCCAATTAGATTTATTTGGCTTGGGAAATTGAAAAACCTCTGATAAATTTGTAAATATTTTCCTATAGAAAAACTTTATGAAAAATTGCTCATCTGGAGCAATCATTTTGTTATATATATATATATATATATATATATATATATATATATATTAATATATACATGTATGATATATATATATATGTATATATATATATTAATATATACATATACATATATAAATATATGCATATTTTTATTTTATTAAAGTTCCTGTTAAAATTTATTCTGAAAAGTCCTGATTGAAATTCGTACGGCGGTTTCGGGCATGATAATTCGTAGGTTTAAATTCTTAAAAAAAAATTATAGTTTTAAATTTATGTGGGGGTTGGGGCTGCCCCCACAACCGTCCCCATAGGGGAGGCGACACTATGGAGGCAGTGCCCAGCGTTGCCTTCACAAGCCGTGCCCCCTTAGGGAGCCGATTGTGTGTAAACAGCCTAGAAATATTGGTGGCTTCAAAGATTTTTGTCTGCTCTTTTTAATTCTATTTTATACTTGGTTTTAAATATATATATTATAATATGCATATATATGCATAAATATATATATGTAAATATATATTTATATATATATATTATAATATGCATATACATGCAT
This sequence comes from Sequoiadendron giganteum, assembly GCA_007115665.2. Taxonomy (NCBI): domain Eukaryota; kingdom Viridiplantae; phylum Streptophyta; class Pinopsida; order Cupressales; family Cupressaceae; genus Sequoiadendron; species Sequoiadendron giganteum. The sequence continues at coordinate 74,319,417 of CM021100.1, forward strand.
AAATATATATATATGTAAATATATATTTATATATTTATTTAATATTTGTTTTGGAAAATTATAATTAATTTTTAAATATTTAAATAATATATTTGTATATATATAATTATATATAAATACATATATAATTATATATATATATTTAAATGAATTTTATAATAGGTACATGTAAATGCATGAGTTAGATGTTTTTTAAAATGAAATGATTTAAAAAAAAGGGAAATTGATTTTTATATAGATGTAAATTGGGAAATTGAATTAAATAATTAGATTTAATTTCTTTATTGACTATAAATGAAATTGTATTAAGCTAGATTATTTTGAGCAATGTATTATTGTTTTTATTGGAATGGAAAATAGATTAAGGAAACCATAATGATAGTTTTAATTACCTGCCTAAATTGCTTATTTAATTATGATGTCTTTTGTCCACGTAAGTTGGGAAATCTGTTAGTTGTGAATGTGTAAGCCTTCTAGATGTTGTAATATTATGTGGGGGTTGCTGTGATATTTTGTTCAACCTTTTATTTTCCTTGGGTAGTGCACTTGGTTGTGATCCAATTTAAACACCTGGTTACTATGAACGAGATGTGTTGCCTCTTGCATTATGGTTGGGATTTAATATTCGTTTTTGTGCACTTTGTCTACCCTTGGTTTATGGATTAGATCCTTGTGTTGACAGTAGAGGAGTGACTCTCAATGGGGGTCGGTGCACAAAGTGGTGCCAAGATAACTCATGTGAGAGTTAGATAATTCAGTGGAAATTAAATAAAAGTATTAGGGGAAAGGGTAGCCTTAAAACACTTAACTTGTTAATTTTGTCTCGCTCATTGGTTCAAGGGCTCGTTTAGAATTGAGATGGGATGAGAAGGCTTGGAATGGCAAGGTCAATATCTTGTTCCTTTGAAAGATATTTGACTCTACACCAATTTGCATGTGGGGTCGGGGGTCGTCAGAGGCTACCAAGATAACCCAAGATGGGGGTCGAGGCCTAGGAAGATCTGTCAGGATAACCAAGCAATTTTGTGATGACACTCCTCCTATGACAACAGTTTGTATTGTTCAGCTGATATACTTGATTCTTTTACTCTGGAAGTAATGTAACCTTTATGTTATGTATTGTACTTGTATAGTTTAGTCTTGTGGTTTCCTATGTCTTGAGGTTGTTGTTTATACCTAGGAAGCTCTTTTACTATCTCCTAGCATGGGGGTGGGCCTTTGGGTACCACGTGGTTGGGTGGAACGTGCACTTTACACCATTAGGTTTCCACTTCATGTTCATGATGGTGGATTTTCCAAATTGGAGAGCTCACATGTTCTAGTTGCTTTGTACCATCTCTTGTGTTCTATTAGATCAGTTGGATGTTAATGTATATGTGCTACTTCTCATTTGGATTTGAGGAGAATCCTTGTATCATTGTAATTGTAATATTGTTTGTTTGATCTACATCATTTTGTAAATGAGCCTTGTAACTACTATATTGAATGAATACAATCTATGAATGGTTTTAATATGTACTTTGTAATCTTATGAAATGAGTTTAATTTTATTGAATCTATGTTCTTTATTTCATGAGTATAATTTATATGTTATGGATTAGTTTACTTTTGTATGTTATGGGTTTCAAATGTAAGCGTTGCTGCATACCTTAGAGGACGTATGTGTTAAGTGTAGTTCACTTTACTTATTATTAATTGCACTTTAAAAAGAAATTGTTACATTTATGTTGTTATTGTGTCGTCCTCTAGAGTTACGTGGCGGGGTGTTACACATGGTCTCAGAGCGTAAGTTTAAACACTAGGTGCTCTGGGATAATGTTGAGCCCATTAAGCTATTAGTTGCATAGGATTTAAGTTTGTGTTACCTTGTCTTATACCTTAGTATGTCTGTGTAGGATCATTCCACCTAGGCGAGGTCGCGGTAGAGGTCATGGTCGAGGCCGAGGAGGTGGCCGTAGAGGTATTCAACAGGACTCACCTCCCCATGTTCCCCATGACTCAGATCGTGAGGAACAATAGGCTTTCTAGAATGCTCTGAGACACGATGACTAGGATCCACTAGGAATCGCGGGTGCTCAATTGCATCGATTTTTAGAGGAGACTTACTCGCCTTGGGCCGAGGCAAGATATAGATCAAATAGATATTGGTGAGGGAGAGAGATCCCCTAGATGGAGAGAGGTTTGAGCACAGCAAGAGGCAATCATAGTCGCTCATATGAGAAACCTACTTAGAGCCTGTCTGCCCACTTTCGATGGTTCTGGTAGCAGACTAGAGGCCAAGACATGGTTGATAGACTTATACCGGTGTTTTTCTATGCACCCTTACGGTAGCAACACCAAGTCCAAATGTGTTATCATGCACTTACGAGAATTTGCATCTACTTGGTGGAGATTGGAGGAGTAGAAGCTTCGTATTGACATTGATTCAGTTTCTTGGGATATGTGATTTAGAGCCAGATTCCTATCTGAACATTGGTGGCAGCGTCGTGGAGATGAGTTTCATGCTCTACGACAGATGGCCATGTCATTAGAACTGTATGAGTTTAGATTCTATGAGCTCAAACAGTGCGCTAGTATTGGTGACGAAGAGATCATGCTAGTTCAGCACTTCATTAGGGGCTTAAATGCTTGGATCAATGGTGGTGTTCTAGTTTTCAAACCCAAGACCATGGAGACAGTAGTAGAGAAGGCTAGATTGGTGGAGGAGAATTTGGTGGTGGAATTGGGTGGACATATTGGAGTATAGATAGGCAGTGCTTCAGCTACAAGACCTAGTTCACGTAGTGGCCAAGCTCAGGGAGCTGGACCACCTAGGACACAGCAGATGCCTGTACAGAGTGGTCAGCATCAAAATACACAGGGTAAATGGATGAATTTCCAGCCTAGACAGTGTAACAGATATCAATCAAGGGGTGATATAAAATGGAGGCGGGTCAAACGCTTCAATTATGAGTAGCCGACACAGAGTATATAGTCTACCTATAATAGGGGTAGCATTTAGCAGTCGAGCATGCCTCCTAGAGGTAGAGGATTCGGCAAGGGTACGGGATGTTTTTCTTGTGGCCAACAGGGTCACATAGTGCGAAAGTGTCCCAATAGAGGCACATAAAGTTATACTCAGAGGCCAGCGGTGTCAAAGCTAACTGTTGGAGATGCGGGTAGAGGTCATCGGCTATTCGTTGTGGTTGACAACTCCTAAGTTGATCATCAAAGCACAGTGGTAGAGACTTTAGGTATGTTACAGGTTAACATGGTTACCATTTTATTTGATTCAGGAGCATCAGATTCATTTATTTCATCGTCTACTGTAGTGTGTTGTAGACTGAGGGCAGTTAAGAAAGACATTAGGTGGCAGGTCAAATTGGCCTTCGATGCTAAAGTTACAGTGCATTCCCTAGTACATGATTGTAGATTATAGATTGGATCCTTTCACACTACAGTATACCTCTGCATTATACTGTGGGGTCATATGACATCGTCTTAGGGATGGATTGGTTAGAAGCTCATAGAGCCATTATTGACTATCGACGCAAGTCAATTCGATGCATTGATGTATCTAGTAGGGAGTTTGAGATAGTGGGAGTTCAGAGACCCATATCATTGAGGATGATCTTGGCTATGCAGTTGAGGAGATGTGTACATCAAAGTTGTCAATTGTTTGCAGTGACAGTAGATGACTTGGAGTTGGGAGATATTGAGGAGAAGGTTTCACTTGATAGCCACCCCATACTTCAACAGTATACAAATGTATTTCCCAGTGAGATTCCAGGGATGCCACATTAGTGTGACATCAATTTCAAGATTGACCTTATACTTGGATTTGAGCCTATTTGATGAGCTCCATATCGTATGACTACACAAGAGCTTAAGGAGATTCGCTTGCAATTGGGGGAGTTACTAGTGAAGGGTTTCATCCGCCCTAATGTTTCACCTTGGGGAGTACCAGTAATTTTTGTGAAGAAGAAGGATGGATCTCTCTGATTGTGCATAGACTACCGTCAGCTGAATAAAGTGACAATCAAGAACTGATATCCCTTACCTAGGATCGATGATTTGTTTGATTAGATCAAGGGTGCTACGGTCTTTTCAAAAATTGATCTTAATTCAAGTTACCATGAGCTACGAATATTTGATTCTGACATTCATAAGATGACATTTCATACTCATTATGGTCACTACGAGTTTACAGTGGTACCGTTCAGGTTCATGAATGCGCCATCTATATTCATGAGCTTGATGAATGGATTATTTTGCACATATCTTGATAGATTTGTATTGGTATTCCTTGATGAAATATTGATCTATTATAGGACAGTAGAGGAGAATGAGGAGAATATAAGGCAGGTTTTGTAGTCTTTGAGAAATAATCAGTTGTACACTAACCTGTCCAAATGCAAGATCTTTCAAACAGAGGTTAAGTACCTTGGACATGTGATATTAGGAGAGGGTATTGTAGTGGATCTTGTGAAGACCCAAGCAATCATTGATTGGCATGCGCCCACTAATGTGGAAAAGATACGTAGTTTCATGGGATTAGTAGATTATTACAGACACTTTGTTCAAGGTTTCTCGAGGATAGGACATCCTATCACTTCTCTTCAGAGGAGAGGGAAGAGATTCATCTGGTCAGAGCAGTGTGAGGAGGAATTTTAGACTCTAAAGGAGAGGTTGACCAGTGTACCGATTCTTGCGTACCTGATCCTACTGGAGATTTTGTTGTTTGTACAGACGCATCTTTGGAGGGATTAAGAGTAGTCTTGATGCAAGATGATCGAATTATTGCGTATGAATCTCGCAAACTCAAGGATCATGAGTTGAATTACCCCACACATGATCTTGAGTTAGCAGCACTAGTACACACTTTGACAAGGTGGAGAAATTTCCTTTTGGGGCACAGATTTGAGTTGCATAGTGACCATCAAAGCCTACAGTACATCTTCACGTAGCCCAATCTTAATGCCAGGTAGAGGCGATGGATGGAGTTCCTTTGCAAGTATGACTTTGAGGTGAAGTTCATTTAGGGGAAGGAGAATGTAGTTGTCGACGCTCTTAGCAAATAGAGACAAGAGTTGTTAGTGGTGACTCCTAGTGTGGATTTGAGGAGTCAGATCCTTTCTACACTTCCTACAGACAGTTGGTATCAGGAGGTGAGATCAGAGATAGAGACAGGCAAGACTCTTGAGGGTAGATTCTTAGGTTATTCTCTAGAGTCAGATGGTTTGTTGAAACACATGGGACACATTTATGTTCCATCTTTTGGAGATCTTCATACGTTGGTTATGATAGAAGCACATTAGGCACCCTATTCAACTCATCCTAGGGTGAAGAAGATGCATACCGATTTGTGATAGCTATACTTCTGGGCAGGTATGAAGTGAGACATCACTGACTTTGTGACGAGGTGTTTGGAGTGTCAGTGAGTGAAGGCTAAACACCTGCATCCGACAAGACTTCTACAACCACATTTGGTGCCAGAGTGGAAATGGGATATAATATCGATGGATTTCATTATTGGGTTACCCAACTCTTCATGATGACACAATGCCATTATAGTGATAGTGGATAGGTTGACTAAGGTAGTACACTTCTCCTCCATTTGTTCATCCTATAATGCTTCATCCATTGCTAGAGTGTTCATGGGATATATTGTTAGGTTGCACGGTATTCCTCGTCGGATCATTTATGATAGGAATCTTGTGTTCACCTCAGCTCTTTGGATGTCATTGCAGCATGCCATGGGGAAGCAGTTGAACTTTAGTTCACCGTATCACCCTGAGACAGATGGATAGACTGAGAGGTTCAACCAAATCCTCAAGGATATATTACACATGTATGTGATGGACCAGTAGACACGATGGGAGGACTATCTCCATTTAGTGGAGTTTGCGTATAATAACAGTTATCAGAGTTCAATTGGTATGCCTCCTTTCTACGAATTGTATGGACAACTATGTCATACTCCTTTGATTTGGGACCGGTTAGAGGATAGAGTTCTATTGGATCCTGAGATGCTTCAAGACATGGAGTAACAAGTGATTAGGGAACATTTGGATGTTGCATAGGATAGGCAGAAAAAGTATGCAGATGCGCATCGAGTGGACCGTCAGTTTGCAATAGGTGACCGAGTTTTTTTGCAAGTGCATCCATGAAAGAGTCCAATCTGATATAGAAAGGGCTCTAAGCTCACACCTCACTTCATCGATCCATTCGAGATTCTTGAGAAGATTGGACCAGTAGATTATCGTCTTGCTTTGTCGCCCAGTCTCTCGTGCATACACAACGTATTCCATGTTTCAATACAAAGGCCCTAACACCTTGATATATCTCACATCCTTGATTGGAATGCCTTATAGGTAGAGAACGGGCAGCTGGCTTTGTATCCCATGGCCATCACACAACACAAGAGACTCGCCCTCAGGGGTCGAGATATTGAGTAGGATAGGGTCCAGTGGGATTCAAGAGATGATACATCGGCTACCTAGGAGGATGCGACCAGGATGAGAAATCTCTATCCCTATTTGTTCACAGGCTTCCAGGAGTAAGATTGATCCTAGGGGGAGGATTTAGCACCCCTCTGATTTGCTCATGTTTTCAGACAGTGCTTTTATTTTCATAGACTATGATACTATGATGTTGTTATTTGATTGCTAACATTATAGCAATGATGGTTTTTATATTGAGATGTGATGGTACACTATATTAATGATTATTGATTATGACATTCTCTCTAGTTAGCATAGTTGATTATGTAAGTTGATATTGATATATGTTCATCTGTAGTTATTTGATGTTTTAGTTTCATTAGTTTTGATATGACACTGTATTAGTGAAGGGAACGAGATTGCATCACTCGCTTGCGAGCACCCTGCGATTCTACCATTTTCCCTTCACGATGTGATTGTTCATGATCTATATACATGTACGACATACGTTTTGATTGCAGGTACAGGGTATCGACTCCACCTAGATTCACAGGTTTGAGCATGTCCATTATCCAACAAAATAGTTGATTGGGAGGTAGTAACAGGATTTCCTTGTCAACCACAACCCTGATCACAGTGCATCGTCAGTCCTTGTTTTGGTCATGCTTTGTTATCATGTTGTCCCCATTTGCCTTGTTGTTTAATTATTTTGCAAGGTATGATTTGTGGGAAATTAATGTTAATTAATGTTTATAATTGATTATTTATTTAATCGTGATTAATATTTATTTTTTTGGCAAAAATGGCATAGCCATTATATTATATTATAATATAAATTTAAATATAATAATACAAAACCTGATTCAATGAGCATACCGAGAGGAAAGAATCAGGAAAGAAAACCTTTGATTATAGCTCCATTTGAAACAAAAACTTTCAACATCATCCTGCTAAACTGAACTAAATACAACCCATAACGGGTACCCATTACATAGGTTTACAATGTGAAAAAACACTCAAAATTAACCCAATTTTACCAGCTCCTCTATATGCTTGGACTTGATTAATGTTGTTAGAAGCTTTAAATTTAATTTAGTTAATTAGATTTAATTTATTTTGTAAAGTAATTTAATTATTTAGATTTATTTTATTTTATATAGTGATTAAAATTAATTAGATTAAATTTGATATCAAAAATTTTAGATTATAAAAGTTTTATTTAATTAATTATTTAAATTAATTAAATAAAGTTGTGAATTTAAATGAATGGATAATTAAAATTAATATTTGATTTTAAATTATTAAATAAATAAATATCTTATAAAATATCTAAGAGGAAATATCTTGTGATTTGATTTGGAAATATATTTTGGGATTGTGACATGAGTTAGAAAATTGAAATCTGGTGTTGGGAAATAATTCATGGAGAATCATTGTGTTAACTGAAAGAGGGGAAAAAGGCTATTTCACGCGAATGAAAATGGTATTTTGTTGGTTGTTGAAAATTGGAAGAAGTTCTCAAGATATTGGCTCTGGTTTTATTTTCAGCTTTTTGGAAAAGAGGATTATTTTGGAAGAGGCTTTGATAATTTTGGAATCTGAAGGTGAGGCTCTACTTCAAACTTCAATTCTTCAAGCATCTGAAATAGGTTTATTTTTTTTATTTAAATTCAAATTGGAAAAGGCTATTAGAATGAGTTATTGTCTTGGAAAAGATTGTTCGTACAATGAAGAAAATTTTATTTGTTTTAAAGCTTTAATATGTTTTGAAAATTGAAAAGATTGTCGTGAAAGCTTTAGAGCCTCAGATTGAATTCTTATATTCTTTTGAAAAGATGATTTTTTTTAAAACAATAGAATTCCTAGAATGATTGTATAGAAAATTGGAAAAACCTCTGTAGGAATTGATTTCAATCTTCCTGTTAAAATTTGTAAAAAACCTCTGGTTGTATTGGATAAGATCTTCCTGTAGAAGATTTTTTTTTCCCAATTAGATTTATTTGGCTTGGAAAATTAAAAAACCTCTAGTAAATTTGTAAATATTTTCCTGTAGAAAAACTTTGTGAAAAATTGCTCATCTGGAGCAATCATTTTGTTATATATAGTTATAGTTATAGTTATAGTTATATATGCATATTTATATTTTATTAAAGTTCCTGTTAAAATTTATTCTAAAAATCCCTGATTGAAATTCGTACGGCGATTTCAATTTATAGTTTTAAATTTATGTGGGGGTTGGGGTTGCCCCCACAGTCGTCCCCATAGGGGAGGTGACATTCTAGAGGCAATGCCCAACACTGCCTTCACAGGCTACGCCCCCTTAGGGAGTCAACTGTGTGTAAACAACCTGGAAATATTGGTGGCTTCAAAGATTTTTGTTCGCCCTTTTTAATTCGATTTATACTTGGTTTTAAATATATATATTATAATATGCATATACATGCATAAATATATATATATATATATATATATATATATATATATATATATATATATATATATATATATATATATATGTATATGTATATGTATGTATATATATTTATATATTTATTTAATATTTGTTTTGGAAAATTTTAATTAATTTTAAATATTTAAATAATATATTTGTACATATATAATTATATATAAATACATTTATAATTATACATATAGTCAAATATATATTTAAATGAATTTTATAATAGGTACATGTATATGCACGAGTTAGATGTTTTTTAAAATGAAATGATTTTAAAAAAAGGGGAAATTGATTTTTATATAGATGTAAATTGGGAAATTGAATTAAATAATTAGATTTAATTTCTTTATTGACTATAAATGAAATTGTATTAAGCTAGATTATTTTGAGCAATATATTAATGTTTTTCTTGGAATAAAAATTAGATTAAGGAAATCATAATAATAGTTTTAATTACCTGGCTGAATTGCTTATTTAATTATGATGCCTTTTGTCCACGTAAGTTGGGAAATCTATTAGTTGTGAATGTGTAAGCCTTCCATATGTAATATTATGTAGGGATTGTTGTGATATTTTGTTCAGCCCTTTGTTTTCCTTGGGTAGTGCACTTGGTTGTGATCCAGTTTAAACACCCGGTTACTACGAATGGTATGTGTTGCCTCTTGCATTATGGTTGGAATTTAATATCCATTTTTGTGCACTTTGTCTACCATTTGTTTATGGATTAGATCCTTGTGTTGACAGTAGAGGAGTGGCTCTCAATGGGGGCTGGCGCACAAAGTGGTGTCAGGATAACTCATGTGAGAGTTAGATAATTCAGTGGAAATTAAATAAAAGTATTAGGGGAAAAGGTAGCCTTAAAACACTTAGCTTATTAATTGTGCCTCGCTCATTGGCTCAAGGACTCGTTTAGACTTGAGATGAGATGAGAATGCCTGGAATGGAAAGGTCATTATCTTGTTCCTTTGAAAGATATTTGACTCCACACCGATTTGCATGTGGGGTCGGGGATCGTGAGAGGCTACTAGGATAACCCAAGATGGGGATCGAGGCCTAGGAAGATCTGCTAGGATAACCCATGTAACTTTGTGATGACACTCCTTTTATGAAAACAGCTTGTATTGTTCAGTTGATGTACTTGATTCTTTTACTCTGGAAGCAATGTAACCTTTATGTTATGTATTGTACTTGTATAGTTTAGTCTTATGGTTGCCTGTGTCTTGAGGTTGTTGGTTATACATAGGAAGCTCTTTTACTATCTCCTAGCATGGGGGGTGGGCCTTTGGGTACCACGTGGTTGGGTGGAACGTGCACCTTACACCATTAGGTTTCCACTTCATGTTCATGATGGCAGGATTTTCCAGATTGGAGAGCTCGCATGTTCCAATTGCTTTGTACCATATCTTGTGTTCTATTAGATCAGTTGGATGTTAATGTATATGTGCTACTCCTCATTTGTATTCAAGAAGAATCCTTGTATCATTGTAATTGTAATATTGTTTGTTTGATCTACCTTATTTTGGAAATGGGCCTTGTAACTGCTATATTGAGTGAATACAATCTATGAATGGTTTTAATATGTACTTTGTAATCTTATGAAATGAGATTAATGTTATTGGATCTATGTTCTTTACTTCATGAGTATAATTTATATGCTATGAATTAGTTTACTTTTGTATGTTATGGGTTTCAAATGTAAGTGTTGTCGCGTACCTTAGAGGATGTATGTGTTAAGTGTAGTTCACTTTACTTATTGTTAATTGCACTTTTAAAAAAATTGTTGCATTTTCGTTGTTATTGTGATGTCCTCTAGGGTTATGTGGTAGGGCATTACAGAAGTAAATTTTCTAAATGGGTTGTAAGTTTGTATAAATCTAACCTTTTAATATTTAATTTTTAACTAATATATATAGTTGTATATTTTACTTCAAATTCTATGTAATATTTTTATCGTTTTAAGTATAAGTCTCCTATAATTAGTTGGCATGACTCTCACTACTCATGTACATTCAATGTGTGATATTATATTAGATTTTAATATTATATTAAGAATAGTTGGATGTAAGGAATCTTTATTATATATTTTCTAACTTGATTTATTATAATTTCTTCACCTAACTTACATATATGACCCAAGTATTTTTAGTTAATTTATTTAGGCATTAATTATATATAGAAAAAAAAAGATAAATATTTCATGTTTTGTATTTATTCTCTCATGTTTGTTATACTTTTTATCATTTTTATTTTATATCTTTAATGTAGGAGCATCCAAGATACCACTAGGGAGTTTTAGAAGAATTCATTGTATTTCACCCTAAATACTTACCAAGTCTTACCATTTGGAGCTTGCAAGTGTTGGATTTGAATCCTCAACCTTGAAGCTCCCAAATATCACCTATAATCAAACACTTCTCACAAATAGAGAAGAAAATCAATAGAATTGTTATAATATCTAGAGCTCGACTCTTTTTACAAAAAAAATATGAGTGGTTATTGTGAATAATACAATAGTGATGAATTTACTTTGATAAAGGATAAATAAATCCTAGATAAAAAAACTCAGGTGAGGATTAAGTTAGCTCATAACATGTATTCTAATTTTATGACTTGAGATAAAAAATAACATGACATAAGTAAGCATAAGTATGTTAGTGTAAAAAGGGGCCTAATAATTAATTAAATAATTAATTGGGAATATATCTTCTTACTCTAACATCTCCCCTTAAGTGCAACTTAGGGAGAAGCTAAAACCTCTAATGATGAATGCATAAAAATTTAAAAATAACTCTTGAAAACTAGGCCCAATGAGGTATGAAAAATATCTCTCATAATCAGAGAAGGATAAAACCTCACAAGAAAAAAAACTCTCCAAAAGAGAGAAATACATGAAAATGTGGAGGGAAAAAGGATTCAAGATAACCCCCCAAGGATATCTTCCATCATAGATACAATTGGTGTCCCTTGAATAGGAGATACAATAGATATCCCCTAAGTAGGAACATGAAGAACACCACTAGAGCATGAGAAGCTACAAAAGGTTGTTAAAAAAAGACCACTATAGTGTTGTTCAACTAAATAAGCTCTAAAATCAAGATGAAGATCATGATCAAACTGACAAAAATCTACATGAGTGACCTCAACATCACTACTTGAACAATAATTAGATGGATAACCAAGGCAATAATTTGGCAGTCAAAGATGCATATGACACATCAATCTACACGAGTGATCCCAATAAAACTACTCAACCAATACAAAGCATTGTGAAAGCAAAAAATATAGGTGCCAATAGTTTATAGAAAACATATCAACTAAGAATAGAAGGTTAACTCGACAACACAAGAAATCAAGAGTTTTTAAATGGTATGTGTTCCATAACACCAAAATACATGGGTAATCAATTGTTGCATGTGCCTAGTATATAGGAACAAAACTAGATATATATCTCACTCCAAAGCAAAACCAAGGAATCATTATCACCAACGGTACGATAGCCTCCATAATGTTGACAAGTGAGAGGCATGACAAGTTAAATAAAACTGTCTATCATAATATAGTGCAAGAAGAAACCTAATGTGTACAAGATAGTACCTACAATTAAAAAGGAGTATGCAAAAAATGGAACACATACATGAATGTATACAGGGTTGTGATTACAAATAATAAAGTGCACACAAAAAACCATCCATGGCACTTTATAAAGTAGTACCAATGTAAAAATGATAAAATATGATGTGCACTATCCCAAAAATATAGGTACAATGGTGGAACTTTATCTTAGTGCATCTACAAATGGAAAAGTGCATTCAATATATTCTTACAATGTTCGTAAGGGACTATGTACTAACAATATATATATAGATTATTTGAAATAAAGTCATCTCACATGAATAAAAAAATTCCAAGTGCCAAATTATTCAAGTAATCAACCAAAATATTAAATAACAATAAACTAAATAAAATATACCTAAGGTATATTCTGGAAAAAGTGCATGTATAGTTGTGAAGAGCTCTGAAATACCTTTCCAATGCATAATAATCACAAAAATGGAGATCCAAGCAAATATTTATGATTTTGAGAGTTAAAAATAAAGATCTAACTTCAATAGGTGATAAAATGTAATAGCACAAAAATCTAATAAAAATACCTTCACCACTAGAAATTACTCAACCATCTTTTCAATGATATCTTGTTTACCAAATTTTGACACCATATGCCTAATTTATGCCAAAAAGAAAGAAAAAATAGCTCTTTTAAGACACAAAACTTGGGGTTTGAGGACCTAATGGGTGGTATTGTGTTGATGTTAACAAATAGGTTAAGTTAGAATATGCCTTCAAGTGATATAATATTCTATGCAGGTCACAAGATAAATAATGGGTTATTGAAAATTACTATCATTCAACAAAAAATACCATTTTATTTAGAAAAATTCTTTTACTATCAAAAACCATTAAGAAATTTTTGGAAACCTCTATTTTGATCACCAAAAACCACTTGAGGGTAAGGATGGTTGTTTGGTAGGTAGTATGAAGGGAGGTTTCAATTTGATAATTCAATGCCACTAATTGAGTAATAGAATGTCATAATGCTATAGAAGGATGTCATTGACCGGTGCATTGAACGCTACCATTGGTATGTGTTGAAGAGTGTTTTTGCACATCACAACACTTACAAAATACTAAGTATTTTATCTCTCTTGAAAGTAAACTAACCTCGATGACTCAAAAAATATTATCGCAAGGCTTTATTTGTCTTGACTTCACAAAAATGACTCAATGGTTCAATGTATTGTTGTTTAAGAAGGGTACATTATAGTTACCTCATTGGAGCTTGAAAATGATAGTTTTGAATGATTTAAACTTAATATGAAACCCCGACTATATTTCCATATTTAAGATCTGAAAACAATCTTTAACACCAAATTTTGCAATTTATGCGATGCTTTCTTCCTAAACTAACTCAATGTTCAAATAAAATTCAAAAGGATGGGCTAAAAAGAATCTAAGTTAAGAAACCCTAAGGAAACTGGCAATGATTATTCAATGCTTCAAATAGATGGATCTCTCATAAACCATTCTTGTTTAATCAAAGATAAACTCACAATACTATAAGAACTATGCAATCTTCAATGGTAATGAAATATTTTCATATTATAAACATTCATCCAAGTACCCAATTTTGGTTCAACTCAAATAAGGTTCAGACTAATCATACAGAGCAAATTACAATCAACAAGCTACAAATGGTATGAATCAGAGATCTATCAAATATCTTGGTGCTTCATCATTATCATAACTAAACTTTAATCTAACATTGAAGAAAAAGAACCATGAAAATATAAGAAACTACAAGTTTAGACACCAAAATTCAATGCTTGGTTGTGTTGATTTCAAATATCTTATTTCAACAATTCCAATTTTAACAACCTTTTATATTGAGAGAGTGATGCCTTTTATAGGCAAGGAAAACAAAACCTAGAGCATAACCAATGGTGGAGATCGTCTTAACACCAAAATTCAAGATTACATTTGTATTTAATATTTGGAGCATATATTAAATATTTATTATATATTCATCATCTATCTCCAACTAATTTTTGTTACAAATCTTTCTTGGGAATTACACAATTACATCTCATAAATTCCTTTTATAATGGTACAACTATCATACAGTTATCATTATATTCTTGATTCCTTATTCCAAGAAATCTAGGGCATAATTTCCCAAAAATTCACTATTGGGCCGCCCTAAAAATCAAGCACTACATTGACACCTTATTTTACAAATATATTTTATCAAAAATAATTATGCCTTTTGGTTTTTCCTTAGCTGCAAATTTCACAAAAGCAATCAAAGAAGGAGTGACCTCTTCTAGTTGTGGACTAGTTGAAGCATGAATTCTATAACATTGAGTATCATATTGTTGGATTAATTGAGTATGAGAAGTCATCCAAGTTGACTTCTTATCAACAAAATTTTGTATTTCAACAAAAATCTCGACAACATCATCTAAATAATTTGAAGATAAATCACCATTTTGTTCTCTATAAATTTGCAACTTTCATTGCTGCATTAATTCCTAAAAATTTAATTCTAAACTTGGATCAACCTCTAGCTTTGTCAAATCCTTCAAAAATAGGCCATAGGAATCTGAGAATTCCTTTATTTGAGTATTAATTTTATTTACCTCTTTCTCTACTTGGCACATAATGTATCTTCTAAAACTCATTGCATGTGTCGAATAGTAAGGCACCTTGATTTTATCTCTACTCAAAATGTTCTCCTGAAAAAATCACTAGTTTGTTTCTCTATAGCTTCCAATTTTGGGAATACCGTATCATGAAACTCTTTGTTATATTTACAATCCTCATCCAATTTGTCCACTTCTTCATTGAGGCCAAGGAAATTATTTTGTACTTAAATGGAAATGTCAATGGATTTAATCCCTTTATCAAAAATGTTTTCCATCTAGACCTAAGTAGTTTCGGCCCATAACTTCATCTTATCCATTTTATTGACATCATCTTTAGATAATACTACAAGAGAAACAACTATACCCTACTCACTTTGAATGGGAGTAACCAAATGCTTAATGAAAGTAATTAAATCTTCTACTTGAGTTCTCAACTAATCTTTGGTTGCCTCATCTTTATTCATTCTTTGTACTATGTTGCTCATGGACCCATGTAGCTCTTCAATTTCCTGTACCTTGTTGGTGGGACCCAAATTAATAGTGGAAATATTAAATTTATGAAGTGAGATTCTTTTATTATCCTTATCTACAATAGGAGTCACCACATGCAAAATTCTAGACCCAGAGGCATATTTGATCACATGAGACCATATTTTTTTATTATTTTCTTTTGGTCTCTCTATCCTACTAAGAATACTTTCTAAACTCAACTCAGGAGTCTCAATCACAGGATGCATATTCTTTAATTTTTCTTGCAACCATTTTGGAGTTGTTGGTTGTTCAACATTTTGTTCATGTGGAGATGGGGGAAGGGAAACATTAGTCTTATTTTTTTCTACATTTACATATGATTCCTCTACATATACTTGTTTCACATCAGGGTCGATGTCATGTGTTTCTTTTGATGGCATCTCCTAAGTAATAGGAACTTCATTTTTTGGATTCAAATTGGTCATATCATCCTTTTCTTGGGCCTATAGCTTCTCAAAAACTTTCTCCACATCCTCCATGGCAGGTGGATCAAGGACCTCCTAAGAAGTAGGGGTAGGAATATCTCCAATAATTTGACTCAACAATGTTTTATTAACTTGGGATAGCATTGTAGCAATAACCTACTTGGGCATGTGAGATAGGTAGGAAATGAAGGTTTGAATATGTAGACATGGAAAATGGACCAACGCACTTGATCTTGATTACTAACATCGCTTATTCCTAAATCATACTCTCAACTTATCATCACTTTTCATCTCTTAATTAGATAAATCATTATTTATTTAATTAGGTTTTTCTCCCCTGTTGATTAAATTAATCAATTTAATTTAATTAATTATTTGTCTCTATTCATTTAAATAATTCATTTTATTTAAATTAAATATCTAAAGTCCTCTTATTAAATTGAATAAATTAAATCTTATTTGATTTAATCTAACATTATCCCCTTTAATTAAATAAATCAAAACATTTATTTAATTAAACCCTTCCTCTCAATTTGATTTAAATCAATTCATAAATCTAAATTGTCACATCTCCTAATTCCTCATTAAATTAATTAAACTTTGATTAATTTAATCTTAATCTATGTCACATTCTCTAGAGAATGCAACTTGCACAATAAATCAATTACTTTGATTTATTAAATCTCCTATTTTCCCTCACATGGCATAAAAGAGGAATATTCCCTCAAATTTGAATTCAAATTCAAATGGGCTTGGTCCTTCCAACAAGGCATTTATTTCACCTTACAAGTCCTTTTGCCTTGAGAAAAGTGGCCATAACTCCATTTTTTTCCCTCTCCAACAAGTCATTTCACTATTTTGAAATTCCACCTAATATCATTTATTGGCACTTTGATCAAAATGTGCACAACCTTCAACCATTCACATCTTGACAAGTGGTATTTTGCCATTGGATGTTGAATGATCCCACATTGCTCAATTTCACTCTCTCTTCCAATTTGGAAATCTATAAATGAGAGACTCTTCCTCTTATTCTATCATCCACAACTTGAGTAAACTTACTATACTCAACTTCATCCTTAAGCAACATCTAGTTTCATCCATTTCATCAAGATCTTAGCTAGGCTATGCAGATTTTTCATCATGGAGCTTGATTAAATCTTCATCAAAGTGGATCACTCATCAACATTGCAACAAAGGAGTTGGGAAAGGGCCAATTTCTACACATAATTGGCACCAATTCCCCCATGAGATCAAGAGTTTTCATTGCTTAATTAAGATTTCATTTATCTTTTATGTTTGTTCTTCAATTTTTTCCTATTATTGAGCATTATAAATGGATTTCATGGGGAATCCTTGATCTAATTATGTGTTTTTTTTCCATGTTTTTGCAAGTGTAGGATTGGGGTTCACATTTTGGCGCTAGAAGGAGGGCAAAATCAAAGATTTCAACATGTTTTTTTTCAAAAATTATGTAGTTTTTTGTTAACTTTTGTGTCTACAGGAAACTACACCGTTATCAATTCAGTGGCGCCATATTTCATCGCTACCAGTTCAACGGTGCTATATCACACCACTCCAAACTCCAAACTCCATCGCTAGAGTCTTCCTGCCCACAAATTTGAATTTCCAAATAGCGTCGCGGGTTCCTAAATTCCAAACTACGTCATTGGGTGGAAATAGCATTGCCTTTGTGCTCTTTGTCTTGTTGTAGAGTGTCGCTCTCAGTTGTTAGCGGTGCTATATTGTGTCGCTGGAGTTTGTAAACTCCGCCACATTTTCTAACTATGCCGCTGAGTGATAGTAAAAAATTCAAATTTGATTTTTTTTGACATATGCCTTTTTGTTTTCAGTTTATTGAACTATTAACCTATTTGTTGTCTCTGGTTCTAATCATTTTGTAGGTTAGTGCAAGGAGGAAAGCAAAATGGAAGGCTACATTATAACATAATTCTTATCTTATACCAAGTGTTTTTAAACACTTTAGTGTTATTTAGCACTCTTAGAGAATTCTCAATCTCTCTTAAGAAATTTGTCATCTTTTATGCTCTAGGGAACACTAAATTTCTTTTTGGGCTCTAAAAAGAATAGTACAAATTTGTCTTTCAAAGTTTGCAAACAAAAGGCTTAAAAATAATTTTAGGACAAACTTACTAGAGGTAGTTTTCAAATTTAATAATTGAACAAGGCAAATCCCACATTTGATTTGGTGCTATAAAAAGAACCCGCTTTTGCTTTGTGGACTTAAAATGAACAAGTGTTATTGTTTTTGTAATTATTTACTCAAATTAATACCATCAAAAGGACGTATGCGCTTCTCTCGCGCCTCATAGTGATCTTGAGAATCAAAAGGCCTTTTCGTGATCTTAAGTTGAGTAAAGTAATTACCTCCAGATTTCATTTTGGGTTTAAAAATTGAACAAAACATCTTGCGAGTGTGAGTAAGCCTATTGCGTGTGTTCTCCCTTTGTTTCTAAATGAAGGTTGATCGAACTACGAATATGTTTGCTCTCTTTTTTTAATCTTAGAGGGCCTGCCTTGTGGGAAAAATTACTCACCCAAGGGAACGACCCAACCGGTAACACACTAAGGACAAGTGTATTTCCAGCTGAGATATAAAAGTGGGTACAGGAACAAAATTCAGTATCACGCAGTTGGCTCCGATGAACGGAAAGTCCAAATTAAAACCTTTGTTTAGCAAAGGCCAAATCCTGAACTATTTTGTTGGTGCAAAAGGTCATGTCCTTTGAAGCTACTCCATGTATACATGTGGTTTTGTTGTAGAGATGAAAAGTATGCCATGGGAGATTCATGGGTACCGATGCTTGATTGACTTGAGAAGCAAGTGCACTATAAAGGGGATCCTGTGTGGTCAAGCATCTAATCATCTGCATTGAATATGTGCGGTAGTATTTATCCAAGTGGGAACCAACCAAAATATTATCTCTTCATCCTAAAGTTGTACATGTTCTTGGAATCAAAAAATAAATTGTTTGGGTCTCAAAACATTTGAAAATGAACATTCACAAGAGGCTTCAAAATTTCAAACCCTTTGGAGGAAACAAATATCCTTTGATGAATCTAAGTGCTTTTTCTTTCCCTAGGGATTATATCCTTAGAGGTTTCTAAGTACTTAGGTTTAATCATCATTTATTTTCACTAAAGTCAACCTAGGAAATTGTGCTCTTGAAACCTTGATCTTCACATAATGGACCTTGTGGGATGAAAAGGAATTGAGGCATAGACATTTAGTTTCAAATCATAATCAAGAAATTGTTTTTGATAAAAGGAACTCATTAAACAAAGATAAGGACAATTGGACCTCACACATGTGTTCTCTCAAATGATTTCCCGTAAAATCAAAATCCAAAAACCAAGGTTCAAGAAGGTTAGTCCAAAGGCTCATGAAGAGCGTCTTGAAATGCTTCTTGAAGTTAGAGAAATATTGGTATATAATTTCTACAAGAAGGCCTCAAAGAACAACCCAAGTTTGTATGAGTTCTATTATCAACATAATCCAACTCTTTTTCAAAGGTTTGCTTTTCTCACTTAGAAGTATGGCATGTTCTTCAATACCGAGGTCTTATAAGAAAGAGTCTTGTCTAGGTCAAGTTTAGGATCAAAATCAATCACTCTCATCCATCTCTCAATCATCAAAATCAAATTCCATTTCACCAACAAACTCTTGAAAGATTTGAAACATCATTCATGTTAAACTTATAGGAAAAATCATCATCACCTTGTTTGACTTAATACACTTAGTCAAATTATCAACCCTCTTGAGAAAATTTACCTCTAGGATAACACAACTTCCTAAGGTTTACAAGTTCAAAATCACTTCATTTGGCTTAACACACTTAGTCAAATCACCCTCTTAAATGAGTTTTCTCTAGGATAACACAACTTCCTAGGGTTTGCAATTTCATTATCATCTTGTTTGGCTTAATGCACCTATTCAAACTATCCTTAATAAAAATCAAATCATTTCAAGCCCTAAAAGATTTATCATCTCTCCAAAGTTCTTTAAGAGTTTCCATTCATCCACATCATCCATCTTTAATTGACCTCATCCCCATCATCACTTTTGATCCTTAGAATTTCCTAGTTCTTCTCTTTTGAGCCTAAATATCAAGATCAAACGATCTATTTTATGGTTCAAACAAGATCCCAATACAAAAAGAACATGGAAATCACTAAAGAAACATTGACTTCAAGTGACCTAATTCAAACAGCTCCTGAGAAGAATCTAGTGGAATCAAGCAACCCTCCAAACAACTCCTCTCTACCATCACAAAACCCTCTAAAGGAGGGTCATATAGAGGACATCACCAACGATGACTTAGGAATGACGCAAGAGGAAATAACTGAAATGGTTCAGAATCCTGAGAATCATAGGATCATCAACACCATGTTGAAACTTAATCCCTCTCTATATATACATGCGTTAATGAAAGAAGGGGCCAAAATCCCTTCTGACGTTGACATGAGTACCAATATGGAAAGGCCTCGTGTGTGAATACCTCCAATATCACTCCCAAACATCACTCAAGATATTCTCCAAGTCATATCAACAATCACTTCAACCCTGTCGGTTGTTCACAAGAGAAGCGCCATGCTTCACGCAATCCAAAAGCATCGACTTGTGTACAACAAAGAAGTGAATATTAGCACCACACCGAATAACTCTATCCTGGTAAATTCATTACACTCGTATGTTCCACTTACTTTCCATAATCATGCAGACTCATCCTCATTTCATGCAACGCCAATTTATCCGCTGAATGTACAAGCTTCCCTCCCCATGATTTCGCAAGGAGAGGATGGGTTATTCGGGACAAGGGGAGTCATTGATCCTTCCTCATCATCAATTTTCCAAGGAAACACACCACCATTCCCTCCATTACCTTTCACATCTGTATCATCTTTTAGGTTGGGCCTTCCTCCCCTACCTGCCACCAATCTACCAAACCAAAGCAATCAGAGCATCACATCAAACCCTCTCATTTTGCCATCAACATCACAACAAATGACAACCATCCAAGTTACCCAATGGTCAACACATCCACCATTCCCTAAATCTCTCAAAGCGTGGTTTTCCAAGGACCAAGTATCTCGAGCACGCCATCCACAACTCAAATCCCAATCACCAACCCAACCATTTTGATCATCACAATGGTTAACACCATTCCCAATCTGCCACCAATTCCACCAAAATTTAACATGATGAACTCATTCATCACCATGATTCAAGAAGTTCAAAAATCCACCCACCAAAGGGTACTTCAACAAAATCAACAAGCTGCACAGCAAGCGCAAATGCAATTAGCCACTCAACAAGCTGCACAAGTCACACAAGCTGCACAAATAGCACAAGCAGCCCAATAAGCATAGGCTCAGGCTCAAGCCCAGCAACATGCTCAAAAAACACAAGCACAGTACCATGCACAACTACAAGCAATCCACAAACAAGCATACCAACAAGCCCTACAAGACTTTCAGGCACAACATCAAGCTAGACAATAAGCTTTTTTGGTGCAACAACAACTAAACTAGCAACAAGATTTGTTGGCACAATAGCAGCTAGACCAACAACAAGATTTGTCGGTGCAACAGTAGCTAGACCAAAAACAAGCTTTTTTTGGTGCAACAGCAGCTAGAACAACAACAAGCTTTGTGGGAACAACAGCAGTAGGACCAACAATAAGCTTTTTTGGAACAACAACAACAAGACCAATAACAAGCATTGTTGGCACAAATGTAGGAATATCAGCAGGCCTCAAAAGCACAACAAAGCTTGCAGTAAACCCCCATCAATACCCCACCTATCAATCAAACACAACAAGCGCCTCAAAACACATTCATCCCACCTCTTGATCCGCAAAACGATGTTGCGGCACAAATCAAACTGCTATCGCAGCAAGTGTTGGACCTCCAATCAGGAAAAACAACCAAAATGTCAAGAAATTTGTGCCCCTATCCTTTTGATAGAAGTCTTACAATGGTATCGTTCCCAAAGGGATTTGAAATCCCCAAATTTGATAAATATAATGAGACGGGAAACCCTGAAAAATCATGTCAGGGAATTTCAAGTGCATTGCATGGAAGTTGCATATGATGACACGTATCTAATGAAACTATTCCCCTGGAGTCTGAATGGTCCTGCCATGGAATGGTTCTCTCGCCTACCCACAGGCATCAAAACATTCCAGGAAATTGTGGATGCATTTCTCAAAAACTATGCATTCAACATGGGTACGGATGTTAGTCTGGAGGAAACTATCAACACTGAAACAAAGAAAAAGAGAGCTATTTGCCTCCTTGCAAATATGGTGATCCAAGGCCAATCAGAGCAAGTGGACCATGTCAGAAGAGCAATAATTTTTCACTATCATAGCCAATCTCAACAAAAACTTGGCGTTCTATCTAAAAATGCAATGCATTACAATATATGATCAATTGATCAAAAAAGCGCTCAATATCAAAAGATCCCTTACTACGCGAGGGGGCACATCTACGTTTCCTACACAATAGGATAACCGCCCATCCACCAGTTATAACAATAAACCTCACACATGGTCAAGGAACAAAAATGTCACAAACGACGGAGTGGTCGATGCGAAGGTTGTCATCAATGCTCCTAAGCAAAATATTCAAACCCATCATCAACCACATAATCACAACCGCAACAATGTACAAACCAATATAGTAGCACAGCAACAACCACCTCCAAACAACCAAATCAATAATCTGAGAAATCAAGGAGGACCACTTCCCCGAATCAAGTATCCTCCCAAGCAGAAGTTCACAGCCCTTGGGGAACCAATAGAATCTATAATGAAGAAACTGATTAAAGAGAACCTTATCAAAATCTCCAAGTCGGAGCAATATGTGGAACCCATGAAAAAACCACCATTGTACAATGAAAATCTCCTTTGCGATTTTCATAAAATCAAAGGGCATAGAACCACTAATTGCATGAGATTGAAAAACATCATCCAAGATCTCATTGAGGACAAAATCATAAATATCGAGCAACCTGTCGGCAATCAAGATCTCAAAATATACATCAACCCGATGCCCAATCATAATCAGAGAAATAATCAAGGAAATAACCAAGGAAACAAAAATGGGAAACAAAAGTATGCCAGTGCAAACCTTGTATACGAAGGCATTATCACATGCATAGATGAAATGGTCACTATCATTAGCGTCAAAGGAGCCACGCTGATTGTGGAGTCACCACACGCGGTGGAAAGGTTACTATCACAGGGGCATCACATCCATCTAAGACCCCCATCTCAAATACGAAAGCCATTCCCTATGATTATAACATCATTGACTAGCTAAAAAGAACCCCTACTCAGATCTCCATCATGGAGTTATTGAAAATTTTCATCGCCGATAGGAAAATCCCTTATGAAGCATTAGCTGCATCCACTATCTCTGCTAATCTTGATGGAAAACAATTCCAGGCTATGGTTGGTAAAATCTTTACCCCAAATCTCCTCACCTTTTTCGATCAATATTTCCCCACCCAACCATCTCACAACCGTGCACGTCACCTTCAAGTCCTGGTTCACAAGAAAAATGTCAAAAGGGTCTTGGTGGATGGAGGCGCGGGCCTCAATATTTGTTAGCTTAAACTTATAAAGAACTTATGAATCTTAGAAGACTCCATCGACAAAAACAAAGGCATTACCATCAGAGCATATGATGACCAAGAAAGAATGTCTCAAGGCACTATCAAGATCTCAATCCAAGTAGGGCTGACTACTATGGAAACCACATGTCAGGTCCTCGACTTTGATTTTCCCTACAAAATCCTCCTAAGATGCCCATGGATTCATGGAATGAAGACGGTTGCCTCAACATTTCATCAATGTGTAAATTTTTCATACCAGAATGAGGAGGTCACAATACATGGTGATTTGGAGCCATCTATCTATTGCAAAAACTTGGAAGCCAAGTTTTACAAAATTCCCCAAGTGCCAAAGAATGTCGAAGTCCCCTCCACTTCCTATGTGGATCCATCTAAACTCGCCTCCACTTATGTGATAGAGAAACCTTCCATCCCCGACATATCCAAAATCAAGCTCATGATCCAAGACAATGGGTGTGGAGATTACAGAATGAAAAAAATGCTTTTTTTGTAGGAGAGTTATGACCAAGATGAAAGGCCCACACCCACCCTACCCAAGGATGAAGCTAGCAGAGGACTGAAAATGATGCTTAGTATGGGATACAATAGAAATGAAATCCTTGGAAGAAAAAACAATGGGCGATTGGAGCCCATCATTGTAGAAAGACAAATGAAAAATCTTGGCCTTGGATGTACCCCTCCAAGTATAATCGTACATGGAAGAGGTCCCCTAGGAGAGCAGTTAGGTCTCCTCCTTAGTTATCAATAACCACCCTTCAACTACCTGTATCAATAGATATGCCCCTAGATAATTTCACCTTTGATGTAACTGAGGTCTGTAGTAGTGGTGATGATGAGGATGCCATAGTAGGCCTTCCCATGCTTTTGGAAGATTCCTCCTTACTCATGATTAGTGCCTCACCCGTTGAGTCAGACCGCCAAACTCACAAAATAAGCCTAGTTTACCCCCAACTCATCGACTACGACCAACGAGGACCACCGGTTCTAGACACATTCGAAAACGATGAGGCTCTCTCATAATTCATGGGACTAAGGGATACGATACCATGTGGAGATCATAAAGTTGGATTCAACATCACACTGGACACACAGGCTTATTACAAGGAGACGATTGAATCCTTCAATCGCAAAAGCAAAAGAATGAGAATAAGCTCAGGGTCATTGAGTAAAAACCACACTGTGGCACTCTTAACCATAGAATAGTGAAAATAAAGGACGCATCCAATGGTGAAAACCTCTATGAGGTGTCGGAGGATGAAGGATTCAATCTCCCCCCTATTGCACTTCATCAAGAGAAATCAACAGTCCTAGTAGAATGGTGCTATCCTGTCAATCTGGGAATAGAAGCAACACCACACATCACCTTCTATGTTGAATCACTCCTCACAAAAGAACAAGAAATCTTAGTGGCATTTCTAAGAGAAAGAAAGGTGAACTTTGCATGGACCTATGCCGACATGTCGGGTCTTGATCCAGAAGTCGTGGTTCATCATTTAGCTGTCTACCCAAGGGAAAATCCAGTGAGGCAAAAATTGAGAAAGATGCACCCTCAGATAGCCTTGCTAGTCAAGGTGGAATTATATAAACTTCTGGATTCCAATTTTATATGCCTAATTGATCATCCAAAATGGGTGTCCAATCTTGTGCCAATTTCAAATCCAAATGGGGGCATCTATATCTGCACTGATTTTAGAGACCTAAACAAAGCATGTCCTAAGGATGACTTTCCACTACCAAACATTGACATGACAGTGGACATGACGGCCTAACATGAGATGCTATCACTAATGGATGGATTCTTAGGGTACAACCAGATTATGATAACAAAGGAAGACCAGCATAAGATAGTATTTACATGTCCATGGGGCACTTACTGCTGGAACATGATGTCATTTGGGCTAAAGAATGCAAGAGCGACATATCAAAGGGCCATGACACTAATTTTTCATGACATGATTCACAAAATTGTGGAAGATTATGTTGATGATATATTGGCCAAGTCAAGGAAAATATGAAATCACATAGCATCTCTAAGTGCCATCTTTGACAGATTGGAGAAATACAAGGTTAGGCTTAACCCCAAGAAATGTGTCTTTGGCGTGCAATCGGTAAAAATCCTAGGATATATAGTATCAATGAGAGGAATAGAAGTGGATCCTGTTAAATTCAAGGCGATCCTCGACATGGAAGCACCCCGGACACTAAAACATCTCAAAGGTCTACAGGGAAGCCTCCAATCCATTCTCATATTCATAGCACAGCTGGCAGATAAATAGATCCTGTATTCTCATCTACTCCACAAGGGAGTAGCATACAAGTGGGAGGACAAGTGTGATCAGACGTTTAGTAAAATCAAAGAATATATGCTTACGCCACTAGTGTTAATGCCACCTACTCTAGGAAAGCCACTGATTTAATACATTTCAGCAACCATGGCAGCTCTCGGTGCACTCCTAGCTCATCAGGATGAAAATGGAAGAGAAAAAGCAATATACTACATCAACAGGACAATGGTAGGGCATGATCTCAACTACACACCAATAGAAAAATCTTGCCTAGTAGTTGTGTTTGCAGCCCAAAATTTCAGACACTCCATGTTGGCTCATCACATCAAACTGATTGCAAAGATAGATCCACTAAAGTATCTGCTCTCTAAGGCCACTCTCATAGGACGAACAACCAAGTGGGTCATGATATTGATAGAACATGACATAGAATATGTAGATCGCAAGGCCATCAAAGGACAAGTGATTGTAGACCAACTAGCAGAAGCTCCAATTTATGTCGACAACCCACTTATCTTAGAATTTTCGAACGAGTCAATTTTCAACATAAGTATAGAAAATCATTGGAAGATGTATTTTGATGGGTCATACACACAACATGGGTCAAGTGTCGAAATATTCTTCATCACTCCCCAGGGAGACTGAATACCTAAATCCTACAAACTATCTTTTCCATGCACAAACAACATAACAGAGTATGAAACCCTCGTCATAAGACTAAGGATTGCAATACAATGGCAGATCATGGCTCTCAAATTCTATGGAGATTCACAACTCATCATCAACCAAGTCAATGGTGAGTACCAAACAAAGGATGACAAGCTAACTCCATACAAGAAATTAGTGGAGAGCCTCAAAGAATTCTTCATTGATGTCACCTTTGAACAGCTACCTAGAGAAAACAACAGAGCATAAGATGTTATGGCCACAATTGGATCACCCTTGGAAATCCCAAACAATGTTCCAAAATAAGAGTTTCTATTAGAACAGCTTCTCATACTGGCATTTGAGGTGTCAAAGTCTGAATTCGTGTGCAAAATCATTGGTCCCGGTGACTCCTGGTATCACGACATCTATACCTACCTAAGAATAGGAGTTCTCCCAGCTAAAATTACCCCAAAACTTAAACGAGCCTTTGTCAAAAGGTCCTTACGTTTTTTCATCCTAGGAGAAACCCTTTATGTAGGAGCATTGAAGGAACCCTATTGTGTTGCTTAAATTCTAAGGAAGCCCTGACTGCTCTAACTAAGGTTCATAATGGTATTTACGGTTCACACTCAAGTGGTATAACCTTTGCTAAGAAACTGTTGAGGATCGGGTACTACTGGCCAACAATGGAAAGAGAGGCACATGACTTTTTTAGAAAGTGTTTACAGTGCCAGCAACATGGAGACCTTATTCATGTACCAACTCAAGAGATTCATCCTATTGTTACACCTTGGCCCTTCTCATAGTGGGGGCTCGATCTCATCGGCAAAATCACACCCGCCTCATCCAATGGCCACAAATTCATCATCACCGCTACAAAGTACTTTACAAAGTGGGTCAAAGCAATTCCCATGACCTACATAACTAGAAAGCAGATATCAAATTTCATCCTAAACTATCTCATTTGTCGATACAGTGTCCCCTAAACCATTATCTCTGATAATGGGACACCTTTCAAGAATCAGGATGTGTGTGACCTTTGCCACAAATTCAATATCCAACATTGTTTTTCCACTCCATATTACCCGCAAGGCAATGGCTAAGAAGAAGTGACTAATAAAACTATCTTGAAAATCCTTAAGAAAACAGTCAATGACTCTGGTCGTGACTAGCATCTACAGCTAAATCCTGCCTTATGGGCCTACTGCACCAGCATCCAAACACCAATAGGCACCACCCCATTCTCCCTAGTCTACAGATCAGAAGCCATCCTCCCAATCGAGATCAAGCTCCCATCATTAAGGATATCACTGTAGAACCTCATTACAGATGAGGAATATCGGGTTTCAAGGTTAAATGAGCTGGAGTTATTAGATGAGCAGTGCATGGATGCCCTCAACCATCTACAAGTGTGTCAAAACCGCCTAAAGCATAACTACAACAAGAAGATCAGGAGACGCACCTTTCAAGTCGACGAACTTGTGCTAAAAGAAAATCAACAAAACGTGCCAAATCGAAAAAGCAAAGGAAAATTTGAGCCCAACTAGTTGGGACCTTTCGTCATCACTGCAAGCTATAAATCAGGGGTATATCAGTTGTCAACACCAGAAGGTGAGCCTCTGCAGGATCCCCTGAACAACTCTCATCTCAAAAAAATATATGCCTAAAAACTTGCAAGGTATAAAACCAAAAAATACAAAAAAATCAAAAAATGTCCTGAAAAAATGGTCACCCTAATGAAAACCTGGTAAAAAGGCGTCTTCGTGACAACAAAAAAATCCAAAAATACAAAAATCCAAAAAATCAGAAAAAGGATTGAAAACAATAAAGAAAAAATCGTCCTCTAGTGAAAACCACTTCAGTGGCGCTTTGGACAAGTACCTTGGTGAAAACCTGGAAAACAGGCACCAAGCGTAAATAAAGCATTCTTCATGCACCAGGATCCTCACGGCCTATTTTTCACACTCACTTATCCATTAAATTCCATCCATCCTTCCATCATCCATTCACGTTTGTATCATAGCTTGATCTTGTGCTCGTATCATGTTCCACCTTAGTACTACTTGGCATATTCCTAAGGTTAGTTTGTCCTGCCTGTATCAAAGTAGTTTATCACATTACCTTGCGGGCATGTTCTTGTACCTTCATCAAATCAGATTCGTGTATATTCTTGTGATCTTCCTTAAACATCAAAAATTCCAAAAAAAATCAAAAAATCATTCAAAATCCAAAACATGTCAAAATCTGAAAAATCAAAAAACCAAGTCAATGGAGTAATCATTATTCTGAACTACGTCATCTTTGAGCTTGAATGTAGGCAAGGTTGACCTTTGATCATCCCCCGAGACACCCTAGGTCAGTCCTTTAGGCGTCTGTCACAATCTGGCAATCTATTTGCCCATCTATCTCATCATTGAGTCAAGTTTGTCGTCAGTAAAACTACATGGTCTTTGCGTATATAACATAGGTAAAGCTAATCTATGGATTAGCTCCCAAGACCCCTAGGATAGGTCTTTAAGTTAGTCTTTTGGTCATAAATCTTGAAAATCAAAAAAATCAAAAAATCAAAACAGTCTCAAAACATTTGAAAAACCCAAAATGGTGCATCCATCTCATCTCGCTTTCACCCGAAATAATCATCATTCCTAATAAACCAATTGTCATCTTCATCCTTTGGTGACTCAGTCAGGATCAATTCTAGCAGGTTCAAAAGTGAACACCTAATCGTCAAAGTCTCAAGTCTAAGTCAGTAAGCAAGCAAGTTGATCAGCTCAAAATATCAATGGCTTATCATCCAATCAATCTCATCAAAACCCTGATCACAACATGTCCTAGGATGTATCCTTTCCACGATTGACATAAGCATCAGGTATCTCGTAGTAGTTTAGCCTTGGCTAGCGGTATGAAGAATATTAGCTTGTTTTTTACTTTATCTTGGTCTTTGTGACTTATCTTATTTTGCATTCATTCCAAGCACCTCTCAATGATGCCTAAACAAAACAAGTTTAGAGAGAAAGGAATGGGGCAATGATCATTATCTTTTTTATCTAATGTGCTTATGGGATAATCTTGTAAAATAACTTAGTCATGCATGATTTGTTTGGTTTGTAGGGAGGGTGTTTTAGGTATCTTGTTGAGCACATAGGAAGGCTTACTTTTCTATGTTTTGGTTTGAGATGCTTAGAATATTTGAACTACATCCTGAACAAGGTTTTGTATGATAAGTGTGAACAAGAATACTCCTATCTGATTGTCGAGTCAAATTCCATCACACTAGGTACAATGCCATCCTGGTTCTTTATACCTTGATGCATCATACCTATGTGTGTTATCAAACATAAAGTAATTGGCTCTTTGAAAACCTCGACTCCTGGTAAGAAAATCATCATCATCTTAATGACTTGTTGGATCTCTTCTATTCTATCTTCTTTCCATACTAACATGGTATCATGACAGTTAATCAAAGCATCGCTAAGGCATCCACCCTGCATCCATAAAATCATCAACATAAGTGCATATCATATCATATAGATCATACCACATCATATCATCTTGCATCATCATCATCTCAAGTTATGAGGAATAATATAGATTTGTTATTCTAAGTATCTTAATAAGTCATTGCATTACATTCATTTCAAATCATACATTACATGAATCATTAAAAGGAATAATAGAAATCATTAGCATCCATTATCATTACATAATCAGTCGTGTATCATTCGAATCATTAATCATTTGCATATCGTTTGAATCATAATCATTTGCATATCATTTATATAATTATTTGCATACAGTACATCCATACGATTATCATCAAAATGCATAGAAAAGTACAAAAAGAAATGCATCCATAATCATCATGTAGAAACATACATCATATTGCATAAGCATAGGACATTTCATAAACATATCATTGCACATAGTAAATTAAAATGCATCCATACACCATACATCATAGAACATCTCATAAGTAGAACCATATCATATATATATCATCAAAATAATACAACTGTCATGATACAAAAATTGGATCAAGTATATACATCAGAGTACATGATACAATAGGGGCAATAATCAGAGCCCATGGATCAAAAATGGATAAACTGTCTATGATAAAAAAAAAAGCTAGCCCTGT
Organism: Sequoiadendron giganteum; assembly: GCA_007115665.2. Lineage (NCBI taxonomy): Eukaryota > Viridiplantae > Streptophyta > Pinopsida > Cupressales > Cupressaceae > Sequoiadendron > Sequoiadendron giganteum. The sequence continues at coordinate 74,350,187 of CM021100.1, forward strand.
TGGCTGTGCCCCTCCCCCTCTAGCCTCTCACCATGGTCCTCTGGAGGCCTCATCCCTGTCTATTGTGAAAAGTTTGGCACCCGACCAACTGGTGGAAGTGCTTTCTTGTAATGTTGTTGATAGTACTCGGCCTCTCTAACCACCTCTCAGTACGCTCTCAAGGATACTGTTCAACCTTGGGCGGATGAGGTTGTACTCTCCAGCTATCTCCTCTAATCGATCTCCTGATCCCTCTCGATCTAGGCCTAGTCCCTCTCTGTGGTAACAGCCGAAACCTGTTGACGAGCCTGGTCTCACTCAACCATCAAAATCTGTATCTACCCCTGAAGCTATTGAATCAGGGAATCCATGTGGTCAGGTTGTGCAAGTAGCTGTTGCTGGAGTACCTGGTCCCATACTAATGCTTGGTCTCGTGCCAATGCCTGGTCGCATGGTGGTGCTTAGTCTCGTGGTGGTGTCGCTGCCCATGGTGGTTCTTGGTCTCGCAGTGGTATCTGATGTGGAGGAGGGCCACCTCCTCCCCTGTCCTCATCACCATCTCTATCACCATCACCTTTGCCTCCTTGTCCTCTGCCCCTACTGGCTGATCTACCTCTTAGCCTCCGTCGTAGGAGAATTGTGCCTAGAACTGTCAATCAAAGAGGAGGCCTGAACCAAGCTCTATAGGCCTGTGTAACCCCTGCATCCATCGACCCTTGGTCATATGGTCATGGCTTGTCCACTACTTGTCTAAACGAGGCTACTACCTCTAGCGCTGGAATGGGTTGGCCCCATGCTATCTCTCATGACAAATGAGTGAAGATCACCACATACTAGTCATCTGGCCTATCCTGGACCTTGTCGAACTGTCGGGCCAACCTATCTGGAAGGTAATGCTCTATCATGGTGTGCTCGCGACCTTGCATCCATTTATCCTGCCGAGCAAAGAATAGTTGCTCATGATCATCGTACCACAGGCCTATATCCATCTAGGGCCTCCAAAAAAACTCCTACATCTCATCGAGTAATCATCACCAGTGGGAAATACCTCTTGTACCTATGTGGGTGAAGTGAATCTGGGCTCCCCCATACCGCCAAATGATAGGATCATCAATATCTAGAATGATCAATGTGACAACTGGGCGGAGCACTAGAATCCGCTCCCATACCCAGATGTGTAGTAAGGTGACCCTAGCCTCGAGGGCCCTATTGTCAAGATATATAAACTCATGGAGGTCCCTGTATAGTGAGGCTAGCATCACTGGCCCCCAAGCAAAGCACTCCCTACGGACGACCATCTGCTCCCAAGCTAACCCCCAACCTAGACTGAAGTATCGGCCCCGTTGATCTAGTGCCACTAGACCTAAAATGATGGCCACAACAATCAATCTATAGGTGGGCACTATGCCCCGATACCTATCCAAGTCGATATGTCCCTTAGAAAAGTAAAGCTCATCGAGACCCATCACATCATAGCAAGCATCCCTATCGACATTGGGATCATAAATAACTCTCGCTCCATGGATAGGCAATCGTAGGATGCACCATACATCCTCGAGAGTAATAGTCACCTCATCAATAGGAAGGTGGAAGGAGGAAGTCTCACTATGCCATCACTCTGCCAAAGTTGTCATCATCCCCAAGTGGGTCTGAACAAGATGAACGTACACAACAAACCAAAGGCCAAGCATACCAAGCTACTCCTCAAGGAATATGTGCATAACCTGTAATCTCCTGAGCACTGGCCATCTGTGCTCCCTCGAATGAAGTATGTCGAGGTCCTCCTGCACAAGGGAAACCATCGCGTCAAGTCTTGCAAAAAAATTTGCCTCCCATGTCAACTTTCGCATTTGAAACAACAAATGCGGCACTGTTTGCAAATGCGGCCCAATTTGAAAAGTTCCAAACTGCGCCACCGCGATGAAGTTTGACAAATTCTAAACTCCAAAGTGCGTCGTGCAGCCCAATTTGCATATGCGGTGGAGTTTGGATGGAACCCTAATTTCCTAACTGGCCCGCGATGTTGTTATTTTCATATGTGGAGCTATTTGAGGCCGTGTGACACCGATTGAGCATTTGTAGCGGCGTTATATAGCGTCGCTTGACATAAAGTTGACCTAAACCCTATTAAATGCATTTAAATCGATAAAATCAAAAGTCAAGATAGGGGTACATACCACGGGTCTTGCACTGACTGGTTGTTGGTACACTCGTACCCTCTCTAACACGTGCCTGGGAAGTTGTCGTTGTGCCATCTCAACCGAAACTCAAAGCTCAAAATGTAAAAGTTTCTAAAGGCTAAGTGTGCAAATGAATTGACAGTGACCCCTCAAGGTCTATTTAAGCCTCCAAATTAGAGTTTTTTGACCTAATTTGACCATCTAGCTAGGGTTTTGGTCCCCTGATCCCGATTTTGTCCAACTGAGGACCATGTTGCATCTTTTTTTGGCATTTTAAAGCTTTTTTTGACATCTTGGGGCATTTTTGGACTTGTCAAGCACCTTGTCCTCTTTTTTCGCGAGATCATCCAAAAATCAAAATTTTCGTCCGATCTCTCGAGGGGGCAACATATCAGCATAATCCTTCCACTGGGGCAATAGTGGGGCATTCAAAAATCAAGAAATTTTGAACTTTGATCACAATAGTTTATTGTTTGAACCAATACAACGAGTGCATTACTTCAAAGAGGGGCAACATGTAGACATGGAAAATTGACCAACACACTTGATCCTAATTACTAACATCACTTCTTCTTGAATCATACTCTCAACTTATCATCACTTTTCATCTCTTAATTAGATAAATCATTATTTATTTAATTAGGTCTTTCTCCCCTGTTGATTAAATTAATCAATTTAATTTAATTAATCTTTTGTCTTTGTTCATTTAAATAATTCATTTTATTTAAATTAAATCTCTAAAGTCCTCTTATTAAATTGAATAAATTAAACCTTATTTGATTTAATCTAACTATATCCCCTTTAATTAAATAAATCAAAACATTTATTTAATTAAACCCTTCCTCTCAATTTGATTTAAATCAATTCATAAATTTAAGTCTAAATTGTCACATCTCCTAATTTCTCATTAAATTAATTAAAATTTGATTAATTTAATCTTAATCTATGTCACATTCTCTAGAGAATGCAACTTGCACAATAAATCAATTACTTTGATTTATTAAATCTCCTATTTTCCCTCACATGACATAAAAGAGGAATATTCCCTCAAATTTGAATTCAAATTCAAATGGGCTTTGTCCTTCCAACAAGGCATTTATTTCATCTTACAAGTCCTTTTGCCTTGAGCCAAGTGGCCATAACTCCATTTTTTTCCCTCTCCAACAAGTCATTTCACTATTTTGAAATTCCACCTAATATCATTTATTGACACTTTGATCAAAATATGCACAACCTTCAACCATTCACATCTTGACAAGTGGCACTTGGCCATTGGATGTTGAATGATTCCACATTGCTCAATTTCACTCTCTCTTCCAATTTGGAAATTTATAAATGAGAGACTCTCCCTCTTATTCTATCATCCACAACTTGAGTAAACTTACTATACTCAACTTTATCCTTAAGCAACATGTAGTTTCATCCATTTCATCAAGATCTTCGCTAGCTTATGTAGTGTTTCATCATGGAGCTTGATTAAATCTTCATCAAAGTGGATCACTCATCAAAATTGAAACAAAGGATTTGGTAAAGGGCCAATTTCTACATATAATTGGCACCAATTCCTCCATGGGATCAAGAGTTTGCATTGCTTAATTAGGATTTCATTTATCTTTTATGTTTGTTCTTCATTTTTCTCCTATTATTGAGCATTATAAATGGATTTCATGGGGAATCCTTGTCTTAACTTGCATATTGATCTAATTATGTGCTTGTTTGTCATGTTTGTGCAGGTGTAGGATTGGAGTTCACAGAATAAAGCCAAGGGGAGTAGAAGGGAGATAAACAGATGGGATGGTGGATGAAATGGTAGACATGGTGAATTGAGGAAGTGACATGGAAAGGGAAGAAGTCTAGGAAGTAGGTGATGGATTAGGGGAAGAATCAATGGTTATGAGAACAATGGAAGGAGTAATCGTAGATGTAGAAATTTTTATGGAGATATCAGTGGAAGGAGGAGAAGTGGAAATGGTAGGGGAAATAGTGGATGTGGGAGAAGGTTTGGAAATAGAAGAGGAAGATGAAGGATAGAGGTTTAAGGAGTAGGATATGGAAGGGGATCATCCTCAGTTAGAATAGGTTGCTCAACCATGCTTGGTTTGATCATTTCGTTTTCTTAATTTGAGGCCTTGTTTCCTCAATAGACTCATTTTTCTTGTATACCCTAGGTTTGGTCATAGGTTGCCTCTCTTATTTTTCTTCTTTCCTTTTCCCTTAGCCTTTGAGGAAGTTTGTGCATCACTTCATACTTGCTCCCTTTCTTCCTTGTCTTCTTCTCATTCTTACCCCTCTTCTTCATTAGAGGACTCTTTCTCTTCCTACATTTTGTCAAACTATATTTCATTCCCTTAGTCTGTAAGGGTGGAAGATTGGGTTTCCACCCATCTCTTGGTAAAAATAATAATCGGCCTTGTTATTAATTTGAGGTTATTGACCTCCTCTTCAACCCAATCTATAAATGCTATGGTTTTTTCAGCCACTTCATTATATTTCTCTTACAACAACTTTTCATAAACTTCAATCTGATCAGGGACCACAAAGAGATAAATTTTTCTAATATATTCAATAAACAATTTTGAGTAGGCCCTCTTCATGACCTCTAAATCATCCTCACAAATGGCTCAAAATTCATCAATTTGTAGTTTATTTATATGTTATTAGCCCACATATTACTCCATTTTTCTATAGGGGTCAGAGTGTCTTCTAGTGCTATGAAAATTTATATGAAAGAACTAAAATTCTACATGTGATTCCTCTGCTAACTGGTGAGAAGTACAAACATAAAATCCCCTTACAACTACAATTGGATAAGACACTCCAACCCTATGCATATCTTTGAGTGACTTGTTAGAAGAGAAAATTTTCCTTGTAAAATCTAGGAGCACCATTTTTCATTGGGACACTTGGAAAATCAATATGGAGCACCATAGAACCCCTCCATTCTAAAATAGGTAAACCTAGGAAATCTAATAAACCAATAATCAAAATTATGAATGGTGTCCATAGTAAAATAGGACAACCTTCTATTGATATCTCCTTGTAGTGTTCTTGCAATAAACATGATGAAAGCATCACTCATCCTCTTATAGTGATTCGTAGCATTGTACAATTGCATTTGAGGGTACCAGTCATAAACTTTGTATTGGCTAGGGCCATTATTAATGGGACTAAGACATATCAGTCATCTATATATTAAATTCTTGGCCAATGTATAGACAATGTAAGATTTCATGTGGAAGATCCTAGTTTCTCTTACCATAGAAAAATGGTGGTGAATATTGTCACTTATGATTTGTGCCCAGTGAATATTATTTATTCCTCTAAGAATCTCCTCTATGTAGTAGAATGTCTAATTTTCAAAAGTGGAGGTTGAATCAAGGCCCATATTTTTTCTCAAAAGAGTTAACAAGTCACTAACTTCAGGGATGAAGTCAATCCTATATAATTACTTAGGCAATTTCATAGCATATGATTTAGGATTCTTCATCCAAAGGTCATTTATAGTCTTCATGCATTATTTTGGTCCCTGCTCAAATATTGTCTGATATTTCTCCCTAGTAGCCAGAGAAATGGTTGGATAAAATGGGATACCAAAATTTTATGTGATTGAAACACTTTACAATTCAGCCAACACCCTTTCCATATGTAGCTATAATCTTCTTAGAGCTTCGATAGTAATGCTCTCTACACTCCATAATTCAATTAGAGCACTGGACTGAGGTAGGGAAACTAGCAGCATGATCAATCCCATTATGAACTATCGTTTTGGCATGTGGATTTGCATTGTTCCCAAAAATTCTCTCCTTAAAGTCCTTTATATCAATGTTTCCAAGGTCAATGTCCCCAAAAAACTTCCAATCTGAGGTGATCTTGGTCTTTGGATAAACTCATTTGAACTTGTACTTCATTTTAGTTACTCTTTCCATTTTGAAAATTCTAATAGTTTTAAATTCATAACAATCTACATAAAATATCTAATTTATTACATTAAATGACCTAGAGATTTCTCTCAAAAATTTGACATTCTCACATTTACCACTCCATTGCAAAGATTTAGGGTGAGAAAAACTTCAAATAAATCATATGGACACAACTTTGAGAAAAAACTAGCATAATAATCCTCTTGAATCTATCATTTTTACACTTACACATATTTAACCCATATGTGGAAAAATAAGGGGGTGCCTGACCTTGCAGAAAAATGAGGGCTACAAGACCCCTCAATAGCAAAAAATGTTGAGAAAGATGAAGGATAAAATTTCAACTATAAAAATGTGTACCATGATCTAATAACTATTGTAGCATATAAAATTATACTCCCTTGTAGGTGATAGTAAAATTCCATGCTTAGCTTGGACCTATTTTAGTGACCCTTGCATTTATGCATTTTCAACCCTTCCTAAATAGGCCCTAATTCCCTTTATTATGCATTTTGAGGCCTATTTTTATCAGACACTGAAACAAGCATTAAGCAAATGAATCCAATCATTAAATTTTCTTTGACTTTGAGTGTCCTAGAAATTTAGGCTAGGACCTAGTCGCACATGGGTGACTGAGACCCCTTTCTTATCCAAGACCAAAATTCAAATATGTTGACAACATTTTAACATTCGAATTTAAAAATATAAATGTCGACTTTTGAGATCTAATTTTCAAGAAATTAGAGAAATGCCTATAAATACCTAGTATTTTCACCATTTCAAAACTAGAACAATAAGAAAAATTCAGAGTCTTGGAGCAACATTACTTGAGATTTCAGGTCTTCAATTCCATTTACAGATTTGATCAAGCTTTATCACATGATTGAAGGTTGAATTTTATGGAAGAGCATGATGGAATATAGGATTCAGAGATGCATTTTTCCACTTCCCTCTACCTAATGACCTACTTCATTGGTGATCTCATCTTCAAACTTCACTTTATTTGCAACCTCAAGTAAGGTATCATTATATTTTCAGATTTACTTAGGGTTTTTTGACTTCTCCCTATTTGAATCTTATCATTGTCATATACGAATCACACTCTAATGCACTTGAGTAGGGGTTATTTACATTTAAGCTCATAACAACCTTAGAAATGCATAAGCTTGGGGCTCACACACCATTTTCTATCATATCTTTGGTTTTTGTTGAGGTTTAATTACCAAAATAGGGGTTTGACTAAGTCAAACCCCCATATAGCCACCCAAATAATTTCTTTTTTAGATTGATTGCACGTACAAATCCAAAGACAAAGATTTGTAGGTACAAGAAAAAAGAGCAGACAAAGGCTTATAGGATCAAAATTTGAAGTTTTGAAAAGGTTGACAAAGACTTAGTAGCCATTGGGAAACCTAGTCCTTGTAGGCATAGCCAGACCAATTTTTTTGGGTAGGTACACAGTCATCTACACCTTTTAGATCTACCGGAACTTGATTGTTTCAATTTATCAGTTATCAAGATTTTACATTTATCATATTAGGTCATATAGTCTAATTAGGGAAATCACTCTGAATCATTTCTAATTTATTCCTAAAACTCAAAAAGATACAAATCCAAGTTTGATTGGCTCACCTTGGAGGTTGAAAGTCAATCTATAAACCTTATTTATTTGCATCCTAATGAAATCTTAGAAATGACGATTTGTTTACCCTCGGTTCGAGAATTAAACTTAGGGTAACCGGTTTTTTATGTTTCATTTTGGTGAACTTGATATTCTTACATCATATACATGTTGCAAGGTGTGTGCCCTTGGTCTCCTTGTGTTGTGCAATGTAGCACTCGAGTTCGTGACATGGTTTAACTGCCTCCCATAGATTCATTAACTCTGGCGGTTGTATCAGGAATTAAAAGGTTGATCTTTTGGTGCAAAGACAATCATTTGTGCATATCAAAGCTTGGGTCATGAGTTTGAACCCCTCACTTGCACTAGGGGAATTTTTTCAAGGTGTCAGCCCTTGGTCTCCTTGTATTGTGCAGTATAGTGCTCGGGTTCGTGGCATGGCTTAACCGCCTCCCATGGATTCATTAACTAGCAATTGTATTGGGTATTGAAAGGTTGATCTTTTGGTGCAACAACAACCGTCTGTGCAACAATACCTTCTAAAATTAGAAATATTTCAAACCCTAGATGTAGGTTTTGCATCATTGTGTTTCGCATTTCTCATTTAGGGTTACATATTGGATCATACAAGATTGTAAATTTAATCAAATCTTTATCAAATAGGATCCTAAGAAATCTAAGGAATTACTAAGGTCTGAAATTCTATGTGAGCATTCTAAGTCAAGATACTAATTTCCAGATTTCTTCTCTTATGCTAAGTGCGTTGATTGCAGAACATTAATAAATTTTGATGTTTGCATATCAACAAATGAACTACCATATATACCATGGAGACATGCCTCGACAAGAGACGCGTCTCATGAGAAGACATGTCTCCACAAAGTGGAGACATGTCCGCTCATGGGACGTGTCCCTTGGGCGCATGCGGGTCTCAAACAAAACCAAAAATAATTCGGTTAACACACATTAACATGTGTGTGGGTAGTAGTATGAATTCCGATTTATATAAATGTAGAATTTAAAAATCATTTATTTTGAATCTTATACATGCTTTATAAATTCGAGTTTACTTATTCCCATAAATATTTATATGAAGAATGATCTTTGATCACATATAAATGAAGATGATACTTTCAACAATCATCATTTATATCTGACCAAAGCTACCATTCATCAACACTCCCTCTTAGCTAGGGAAGATATTTCAAAACAAATAAGTGGAGATATCACCTTCACACATGATATCGAAGATATGGTATATTTTCTCAATATTGTCAAGTCACATGACATTCTTCATAACACATCTTCATTATGGTATGTGCACTGACATCAAGTCACATGATGTCTACCATAATTCATGGCATATCCATGGATATATAATTATCCACCATGATTATCTCTAAAGGATCACAATGATCTTCAAATGATATCAAGTCTCATGATATTCATCAAAGCGTCCAAGAGATACTATCATGACATGTCCACAGATATCAAGTCACATGATATCTATCATGATAGTTCAACTCATCATTGTAGAGTCGTCACTTTACAATGTCAAATACAATTGTTCATTATTAGAAAGATCGTCACCTTTCAATAATGTACACAGGGGGAGTAAGCCCATAAGGTCATGGAGTCACACACATGACAAAAGAGTTTACACATTAAACATCTCTATATATTAGTACAATTTTATAAACAATTTGTATTTCAAACATAAATATCAAATTACATTTCAACCATACCAAGTTTCTTCCTGAAGTGCTCTACCTTGAATCGGGAGAGAGGCTTGGTGAGAATGTCTATAGTTTGATCATTTGTACTAATATACTCCAAATGGATCACTTATCTTTCCACCATATCTCTTACATAATGATAGGGAATTTCAATGTGCTTAGATCTATCATGGAAGATAGGATTTACAGAGAGTTTGATGCAACTCTGATTATCACAATGAATAATTGTAGGATTCAAGGGCTCACCAAAGAGTCCCACAAGCAATTTACGAAGCCAAACTGCTTCTCTTGCTCCCATAGAGGATGCAATGTATTCAACTTTTGTTGAGCTCTGTGCAGTTCAAGACTATTTTTTGCAAATCTAGGAGATCATAGCCGATTCTAAACTGAAGCAACATCCTAATGTGCTTTTTCGATCAGTTACACTTCCAGCCCAATCTGAATCAGAGTACCCATGTAGATCTAGTTGGTCATTTCTGTAAAGAAGACCACATCCAATAGTGCCTTGAAGATATCTCAAAATATGTTTCACAACCATTACGTGAATTTCCTTTGGCTCACACATGAACTGGCTGAGAACATTCACTGCATAGAAAATATCAGGTCTGGTGTTAACCAGATACATCAAGGATCCAATCATCTATCTATAAAGGGTTGGATCTGCACACTTGGGATTCTGTTGCTGCTTCTTTCATTTTGTGAAGGTTGGTTTCCATAGGTGTAGACATTGGTCTACAGTGCAACATTCCAAATCTCTTCAGAATATCAATAGTATACTTTCCTTGGTTTAGTATAATGCCCTCTGATTTCTGCCATACTTCCAAACCTAGAAAGTAGTGTAGAATGCCCAAGCCTTTCATGTCAAATTTGGAAGTTAGATCCTTCTTTCTTTGAGCAATGAGGTGATCTTCTCCTGTTATCAGTAGGTCATCAACATATAAAATAATTATTAACATATCACCTTTGATTACCTTGAAGTAGAGATTAGAGTCAACTTCATTTTTGGAAAATCCTAGTCCCAAGAGATAGCTATCAATTCTTTCATACCAGACCCTGGAAGCTTGTTTAATTCCATAGAGAGCTTTCTTCAGTCTGCACACATGTGAGTCAGGTTTATGTATCACAAAACCTTCAGGCTATTCCAGATAGACTTCCTCTTCAATGGTTCCATTTAGGAAGGCAATTTTCACATCCATTTGATGGATCTTCTAGCCTTTAGCTGTAGCAATGGCTAACACTGCTCTCATAGATGTGTAATGGGAAACAAGTGCAAATGTTTCTTCATAATCAATGCCTTCCTTTTGAGAAAAACCTCTTTCCATAAAACGTGCCTTATGTTTTTCTATATTGCCATCAACAATACATCATTCTTTAGAATGGACTGATATTCCTTCGTCATTGCATCCTTCCATGCTTGATGTGTGAAGGCTTCTGTAACATTGACAGGTTCTGAGTTTATGATGTTGTTCAGTAGAGCAACATAGCTAGAGAACCGTTTGGGTCTTTTACTTTCCCTAAACGTTCCTTTGGGTGCTGCATGATTCTTAGCTTCCTTGATCATCTTTCTAGCCCAAAGTGGCCTTTTTCTACCGTTGTCATCTGTATTCTCATTTGAAGTAGATGGAAGTTCATGTGGCATTTCCTCAGGATACTCCCTCTGAATCTCAGGAGTAGGTTCCATTTCAGGTACTCTAGGGGAATAGGTTTCTATCTCACTAGAACTTCTTGCCCTTTTGAATGCAATGTCTTCTTCAAAGATGACATCTTTGCTCAATTCAATTTGTTTATGTCCAGGTATGAATATCCTATAGGCTTTGGAGGTTTCACTATAACCCACAAATACCCCCTTCTTTCTGGAAGGTTCTAGTTTGAATCTCTTCTCTTTGGGCACATGAATATAGACAGGACAACCAAAAATCCTAAAATGACTAATGTCAGGTTTTATGCCAGTAAAGGCTTCTTCAGGAGTTTTGTTATCAAGATGAGAATGAGGAAGTCTATTTTGGATGTAGACAGTAGTCCTAGAGCCTTCTGCCCAGAAAGAGGTTTCAATGTTTTGGTCAAGCAACATTGCTTTAGCAGCTTCTATAATGGTTCTATTTTTTCTTTCAGCAACCCCATTTTGTTGAGGGTTGTAGGCAACTGTGAACTCCCTCTTAATTCCAACACTCATGCAAAATTCCTTAAAAATTTCAGAGGTGTATTCTTTCCCATTGTCTGACCTTAAGGTTTTTATTTTCTTCCCGGAGAAGTTTTCAGTAAGGGCTTTGAACTCTTTGAACCTTTTGAGGATTTCTATTGACTCTTTACACTTAAGGAAATAGATCCAAGTTTTCCTAGAGAAGTCATCTATAAATATGACATAGTATATAAATCCTGCTTTAGAGGGTACAAACATGGGTCCACATAAGTCTGAGTGAACCAGTTCTAACACATTTAGGGTTTTGCTCAAGCTATTGTGAAAGGATCCCTTTGTATTCTTTCCTAGGGCACAACCTTTACAAGTTCCTTCATGAGATGGTAACTCTATATCCATTGTCTTTAAGGGCAGAGATGGATATTAGATTCCTCTTTATTCCAGGTACAAATAAGACTCCAGTGAGTTGAAGAGACATACCAGATTTCAGTTTGATGGAGCAAGTTCCAACCCCTTTTACAAGGTGTGTAGAATCATCCCCAATGGTTGCTTCTTCATCAGTCTTTTTAGTCATAGTGTCTAGGTTTTCTGTGAATCCTATGATATGTCGAGAGGAACCACTATCAATTACCCAGTTGTGGGTGTTGTTAGATACTTGACTAGATAGGGTTGTATAGAACACATAGTTCTCATATTCATGATCTAAATTTGTCTTTCCTACTTTGGCAAAAGATGCTTGTTTCTTTGATCTGTTAGGGCACTTCATTGCATAGTGGCCATATTGATCATATCTAAAGCGTTGAACTTGAGAGATGTCTTTCTTCTTAGAAGATCCCTTTCCATTGGAATTTCTCTTTCTTTTAAAAGATCCTCTCTTGTAGGAGTTTTTCTTATTCCTTTTATTAGACGTTGTGTTGAGTACATGAATGTCTTCATCTATGTTCTTCTATTTATTTTCTTTTGTGGAGAGTCTTGTTTCCTCTTGAAGGCAGTTTGTTCTTAGCCTATCAAATTTGGGGAGTTTAGACTCGCACTTATTCCTTGAACAAATGACTCCCATGAGTTTGGTAGGCCTCCTAGTGCAATTAGAGTTAACTCTTTGCTATCAACCTAATATCCAATTGTGGATAATTGATCCCTTAGTTCAATGATCCTCATGAAGTATGCATTGATTGTTTCTCCTTTGTTTATTTGGATATTGTTGATTTGCCTCTTTAATGCAAGAGTCCTACTTGTATTGTTGATCTCATAGGTGCTCTCAAGAGATTTGAACATTTGATATGCAGTTTCATGTTTTGCTAGGATGGGCACTATATGATCCCTAACTGCATCTACTAAGATTTTCATGGCCTTTTCATTGTTTTCAATCCATTGAGTTTTCTCAGGATCAGCCTCTGGTTCCTTTTTGTTTTCTCTCACAAGTGAGTCTAATTTGTTCTCCTTAAGAATCATCATTATTCTAAACTTCCATGATGTGAAGTTGTTTGCTCCTGCAAGACGATCTTCAAATCTGATCACACTTGACATTATGAAGAATGTGATGTGAATTCAATTTTAGAAAATACGAATTTTCTAGAGCAATCTGATATCTAGATTTGATTTGGATTCACACAACTTGGCTCTGATACCATGTAAATGTAATCAAATCTTTATCAAATAGGATCCTAAGAAATCTAAGGAATTACTAAGGTCTGAAATTTTGTGTGAGAATTCTAAGTCAAGATACTAATTTCCAGATTTCTTCTCTTATGCTAAATGCGTTGATTGTAGAACATTAATAAATTTTGATGTTTGCATATCAACAAATGAACTACCATATATACCATGGAGACACGCCTCTACAAGAGATGCATCTCATGAGAGGACGTGTCCCTTGGGCGCGCGCGGGTCTCAAACAAAATCGAAAATAATTCGATTAACACACATTATCATGTGTGTGGGTAGTAGTATGAATTCTGATTTATATAAATGCAGAATTTAATCATTTATTTTGAATCTTATGCATGCTTTATAAATTCGAGTTTACTTATTTCTAGAAATATTTATATGAAGAATGATCTTTGATCACATATAAATGAAGATGATGCTTTCAGCAATCATCATTTATATCTGATCGAAGCTACGATTCATCAACAAAGATCACAAAAAAAATAAAAAATATTGCATACATATTGCATCATAGCTTGCATTATAGTGTGTTTCAATCATTTAGATCAAATTTTCATTTCAAAATTACATACAAAAAGTGTCATTTTGTTCCAAAATTGTCATACATTTTGCATTTACTTTACATTGAAAAATTCTAGAAAAAAAATCACTATCATACCTATTTACAAATAGGAGTAGTAACCTTAAACAATAACTTCAACATTCAACTTTTCACTTTTCAAAACCCTGAACAATGACTTAGACACCCTTGGGCAACCATGTCCTTGTACAAGTGCATCAACAAAAAATTTCATAGTTGTCTATCTCTATGTTTTTATTTTGTTTATGTTGGTTAACATCTATTTTGAAATTATGGAATAGTACTATTGCATGTTAAACAAAGATGTCATTTTTATTAGCTTAATCAAAATTTTGAAAGAAGTTCACTTTCAGTACTTATCATTTTCACATTTGTAGGACAATTGTTTGCATTTTTTGAATCATTGCATAATATAGGTAGATTAGATTTTATTTTACAAACATTCATAACCCTAGATTGTCATTACACAATTCAAAAACTCATAAAATAATAGCATAATCAATCATAAACATGGGTTTGCAAACTATAGTACAATTAATCTTTGTTAGCCAAAATTTTGAAATTGACATTTTTGAAAAACCTCTACTAGGATCCAGTCGCCCTTGGGCAACCCAAACCTCCAAAAATAGACTCAGAATTAAAAAACAAATTTTAATTTACTATCATTTGCTTGTAATATTTGAGTGATTGGAGATAGAGTTTAGAATTGTGGGCAAGGTAAAAGTAGAAGGAGTAACAAACAGAGTTTTGGTATTGAGCTTTGAAGAGAAAAATTCTTCATTGGAAGCTAATTTCTAGGCATGCTAGTCCTTCTTACCCATTATTATTTCTATTATGAAATCTATGTTTTTATTGAATGAATGCAAGTGCTTGATCAAGTTATAGTTGTCTACCATAGTTGTTAAGAAAGCTTGTGAATATGGATAGATTGGAAATAATTTGTTTTGGATATCATACTAGCATGATACCTATATATTATTATTATGATCGTCATGATAGTATAACTATCTAGAAGGTATATGTATATGATACCAAGATAATTGCATGTTACTTATTTGGTTGCATGAATTATGATGTTATTAATGCATGATAATGATAGAAAGTTAGATGAATTATGTATTCGTTGATAGGATATGATGTTATGCAAACCATGTTGGTAATTTATCCTTGAATGGATTAACCTATATGGTCAGTTTGAACACTTGATTTTGGCATTAATTTTCGATTGAAGCCAAAGATTGGGATTAACCTATATGGTCAGTTTGAACACTTGATTGTTGCATTAATTTTTGATTGAATCGATAGGTTGGGATTAACCTATCTAGTTAGATTGATCACTTGATTGTTGCATTACTTTTGATTGAATTCATAGGTTGGGATTGACCCATCTAGTTAGATTGATCACTTGATTATTGCAATACTTTTGAAATGGATTCATTTAATGTTGTGTATACTATTGAAATAGAGTCATTTAATGTTGTGTGTTGATTATAATTTTGAAATGGATTCATTTAATGTCATGTGTGGATTATACTCTTGGAATGGATCGTGAAGTTTGGGAAATGATATTGCATTGAAGTGTTCTATTGAAATTGTCAATTTGCGATGCTATGTGAATCTATGTGGTTAATGAGGTTTGTCCTTGAGATTAGGATAATCCATGGATGTGATTAACCTAGTTGGTCAGCTAAATCACTTGAATGTACATCACCTTTTAGGTCAAAATTATGTTATGTATAACTTGACAAGAGTTATTGTGGTCATTTACCAAATCGAGAAAAAGGGTGGGTGAACATACAACTACCACTTCATAGAAGTGAGACTCTGTTTCTTAGGAAGTGAGTTTGATATATATTATCAAATATTTGGCCAAAGTAAGTGTAGTTGCCATTGTGTACACTTGTTGATTCACTGTGAGCCAATATTACATAGCTGGGATGGAAAGTCATGCATGTAGGTAGGTAGCCACTCTATGGCTGCTCTAGTTATGTAGGTGAAAAAACCATGATCATGTAGGCTCATATTATGAGGGTTACCTAACTAATCTCTTTGTTCAAGGGAGGGACATCTTACTAGATAGGTAGATGTGTGGGGGACGACAATGAGTCTATGGTTGGAGGAAAAGCACTTGGGTGATACTCTCCCTCATTTAGTTGGAAACCAATATTTGAGGATGTATGTCAAGGAAGGGACATCTAGACCATTTGTAATTTGTTTCATGGAACTGTTAAAAGCTATGTATGTATGTATGTATGTAATCATGTACTTGCATCTTTACAAAAAATTGTATATGGGAAATGTATTTGGAAAATGTTATCATTACATGGAATTATACAATATGAAGTAATTACTTGGGATTATGTAACGTTACTTATCCAATGGAAATTTGAAATGGTTTTCTTTCAAATGTGCAACTTTTTTGTGGAATTAATTTTTTTTTATTACTATGTGTTGGAAAACTTAAACTATTCTCATATGGGTTAAAAATTTTGGGTAAAACATTGGGCTTGTCACACACTTACCCATACGTCTTTAAGGTTCACCTCATTAGGACACATTCCTTCCAAAAATATTTTCTTCATTTGTGGAATAGTACATATTGGTTGTAGATGACACCATTGAGGATATATCATTCCTCTTGTAGGACATTCCTCCATCACTTATTGTTTTATAAGAGTTTAAAGTTGCACCTTCGAGGTCTTCCAATGATTATCTATTATAGGGATCTTCATGTCTATAGGATTCACTTCATTGAAAGGTCTAATTACTAGAAATTTCACATATGTTTGTGGAAACTCACCTTTTAGATCTTGATAACACTATTAAGGATATTTGTCTTCTCTTTTATGACTACTACAATAAAGTTGCATCTATTTCTCTACATTTATTTTCTTAGACACCACATGCTTTCATGGTGACATAACCTAGAATTCCTAAATATTTTGATTCATCTAAAACATCATTTATGTTAATTGTTTTTTGTAAAAGTACCTAAATCTTGGTTTAGCTCTCTTACTAATGTTAATAATTTATTCGAGTCCTATTTGGTACTTATTTGATTCATCCAATTTTGTAAAAATTTAGTATCAACTTTGTTGAGTAGTACCTGAAGACATATTTGTACTCCCTCTTTTGGGGGATCCCTTTGTTAGGTTTTGATGAATATCTGTAGATTTTTATCAAATAAACCCAGTAAACACCTGAGAAAATAACCTGGAGAATTTAACGTGGTTCACCCAGTGTGGGCTACATCCACCAAACCGCAGCCATCCAATGATTTCATTAACCAGTGTAAAACCCTATTACAATATCGCGAATAATCGCTTGTTTCTTATAATACTGTAACTCTATCCTAAACCCTTTATAAATTAGGGTTATACAAAATCGGGGATTTTTCCCTTTTTGTGATTTTTCCCTTTTGATGTTGTAGCAGAGGCCAAAATTTTCTGGGAGACTCTGGCCCCGAACCCCAGGGGCTGCAGCCCCAGACATAGACTGACCAAGCCAGGACAGCGAGGAGATACATGAAGAGTGTCAGGTATAGA
This sequence comes from Sequoiadendron giganteum, assembly GCA_007115665.2. NCBI lineage: Eukaryota > Viridiplantae > Streptophyta > Pinopsida > Cupressales > Cupressaceae > Sequoiadendron > Sequoiadendron giganteum. The sequence goes on from CM021100.1 coordinate 74,367,553, forward strand.
ATGATCCCGGTCCTTTATACCAACTTTTATTTCTTTGGGATCATATTTATGCATTTTTCTAGAACCTATTTATAGTTCTCTTTCCTCTTAGGGTGATTTATCTTTGGATGTAATGAAGTTAGCAACTCTCTCTCTCTCTCTCTCTCTCTCTCTCTCTCTCTCTCTCTCTCTCTCTCTCTCTCTCTCTCTCTCTCTCTCTCTCTCTCTCTCTCTCTCTCTCTCTCTCTCTCTCTCTCTCTCTCTCTCTCTCTCTCTCTCTCTCTCTCTCTCTCTCTCTCTCTCTCTCTCTCTCTCTCTCTCTCTCTCTCTCTCTCTCTCTCTCTCTCTCTCTCTCTCTCTCTCTCTCTCTCTCTCTCTCTCTCTCTCTCTCTCCTCCATTTTATGTTTTGTTATTACCATATTCTATGGTTAAGTTTGGAACTTCTTGTTGGAATTATTAGGAACGAGGTTACTATTTATATTAAGTTTACTTTTGAGCATGAATTGGTGCATAATTTTCCCCAAATATTTGGAATATCTAAACATGCTCGTAAAGTTTCATCGCAAGATCATGTCTAGATTCAATGATATTAAACTTTTTAATTTTGAAAGTTTCAAAGTCCAATTTGAAGGCCTTAGAGGTGTTTTTTGGGCCTAAAAGTGTTTGTAACCAATGAAGCAACTTATATCTTGATGGAGTGATTCAAGATCTTTTCGACAATTCAAACAATTTGTTAATTGAACACCTAGATAAAAAATTATGGCCCTCGAAAGTTGGATCTCCCAAATTCGGAGATGTAAAAAAGTGTTGGACAGATAAATGAGTTGTAAAAGGGGATTTACATAGGTTGGTGTGTGTTTTGAAACATCATAGGTATCTATTATTGGAGATAAGGATGGTTTCCACTTTTTAGGTGGTTTTAGCTCATGGTTTTGTAATATTATTTGATAGTTTCATGTATTGTATCTCCCATATATTAGGCCCAAGAGATGGACATGGGTGTAAGAGTCTTATAGCTATTGCATTACCTCCAAATCTTTGGTTAGTGATACTCTTATGATAAATCTTTCTATACAAGTATATTGTAATCTTGTTGATTTTGTAATAGTATATTGGGCGACTTTTAGAGTGTGGAATTTTTCTTCTAAAAGAGTTTTCCCCACATAAATCATTGTATTGTGGTATGAATGTTGTTTATGTTTATTTTTGTTTAAGTTTCTATAATTGTTTAGGTTTTAAATTTTTTGTATAACCCTCCTCTCAATATTAGTGTAATAAGTTGTTTTGTTACCTTAGCTTCCTTACAAGAATTTGGCACATCTATGCACTAAACTGGAGACATGTGAGCATTTTCCAAAGATCATACTAATTTATTTCGTTACTCCATATTTAGAGTGTGAATTCAATAGACTTATATCTCATGTTTTCTTTCTTCCAAAAGGAAGTTGCATCCTTTGTTATAATTATAAACGGTGCCAACTTCAACACTTAGTTTAAGATATTTTACATTAAAATTCTATCTCTACTATGCAAACACATTGATCTTACATGGAATTTTGGATGATTCCTCTTGGAGGGGCTACTTAGTCCTTCCTTTTTCTCTATATATTTGGAGGTATCTTCTCTCTATCTTTTAGGGAAGTTTTCTTCCTATGTTTTTTTTTCTTTTTTCTCGTTTATGGGAGACCTTTGTAAATGGGTACCTCATCAAGCCTAGTTGTCATGACCCATTTTCTTTCTCAATCCTAAGTTACACTTACAAGGGAGTGTTGTAATATTTTATTCACCTATGATATGTTTTATCCTAAGTGTGATGTTACACCTATTTATTAAGTTATGATATGTTTTATCCTAAGTGTGATGTTACACCTATTTATTAAGTTTATTTAGCTAATTAATTCTGTAATTACTTGGGTAGGATAAAATAATGAGTTCACACACATTCCCCTTCTTTCATGGGATTCTTCTTTTTCATGGAAATACATTATTTTTTAGGTTTCTTGCTTTTCCTCATCCTCATTAGATTTAAAAAATATACAATTATATATTATATTCTTTTCTTTTATTCATAATAGATTGATTAATGAGAAAGTGAGTGCAATGTCCCAAATTTTTTTGGTTTGTATAATTTTTTGATGAAAATGTATAAACCCTCGCACTTTTGATCATCGAGTTCTTAAGTTGGGCAAGGTGAGAGCATACGATGATTAGGACACTAACTTATTGGTGACAAGCCACATAGTTCTATAATGTATGCAAAGATGGAAATGAAATTAATATACTAATGACATGGTGACATAGCCTTCTAGACTTACAATGCTAAAATATCAACAACTTAAATGTTATTTCAAGTGGTGAACCACATAGAAAATTACAATGAGATAATGCAAGTATATAGTTGGAAATACATATAATTTAGAGGATTATAACTAGAAAAATCTTCCTCATATATGTTTAAAATAGAAAAATTTATATAATCTATTATTGTAACTAAAGTGAAACTATTATTAGATTTAATAATACAAAACATACCCCAAAATTTATAGAATGTGATAAATATAAACTCCTAAATTCTAAGTGCTAGCCTAGTAACTCAAATATTATACTATATTGGATGGTAAAATTGGTTGTTGGAATGGGATATTATGACTCTAGCTAGCTTCTAATATGGATTTATAACTATACATTTTATGAAATAGTTTTATCATTAGAGGAAGGAATATCCCTAGAAGGAGATGAATTATCATGAAATATAGGACACAAAGGTACATAATCCATATGAATATGTTGTCACATAAAACCGCACCCTCCTGAACAAGAGTTTAGTGTTCTAATGACACAATGGAAACAACCTCAAGGTGTGGGACCTTGCACAAATGAGGTTGAGTCTCTAGAGAAGGCCGACTTCCTCTTCTAATCTAAGTGTAAATGTGTTGTTCTAACTCAACACATGGAAACCGATCATTACTCTATTCTAACGTCTCACAAGGAAAAGAGATAAAAGGATAACATAAAATGGAAAAAGAGGTGATGCACCAACATATAAAGTTGTTTCTTACTGCTTCAGAACAACATAATACATCAATGAAACAACTAAAACACATACTCAGACATTAAGGTAAATGGATTTTACTCACATGCAAGAGATAACATTGGTAATAATTGAACTTTATTAACATAGAGCTTAGAAGCAATCTTTACAATGGAAGAATGCAAAAAATGTAGTGTCCCCAAGAGAGAAACCCTAGAGGAGCCAAAGGAAGAACCCTTAAAATTAATACAAGTGTTGATTTTATATATCAAGCATAACTTGGATGAATGCAACTCAAACCCTAACCCAACTAGGGTTAGCAATCAAGGAGATCATATCAAGGAAATATCTACTCATAAAATTTGTGTCAGAAAGAGATCCTGGAGAAGCCAAGACCTACACACCATACCCTCACCATAAATTATCTGACAACACAAGAAAACATTCCATCATAATCTCCATGAATGAAAACCTATGACTCCCAAGAAATCTGCATCTAAATCAGGTCCTAACAAGATAATTCCACCTACAACACATAAAAGAATATCTATACCACCCTAGAAATCAATACAATATGGTAGAAGCGTAGAAAATCAATTTGAAGCCGATCAGATTCAATCCAGTTGTTAAAAATGCAGCTGCACCATTACTCCAAGTCCTCCCGCGAACATAGTCTGCTTAGTCATTGGAGTTTGAATTAGGTCGTTAGATCATGGATGGACTCCTGAGATCATAGCCCCAAAAGAAGTTTAAAACATGGTCGTTCGATCATCATAAGATATATGATCAATGACCATCACGAGCTCCCTGGTGTTCATCGCATATCGCATTTCTTTATACAACTTCCTTATTTAAAATCGTGATGCATTAAAACCATGCAATGAACTAGGATTAAAACACATGTAACAATCTAAAACCTTTAGCACATATTGTGATTTTCTTCATTCTTCTTCAATCCATACTTATGATGCAAAGAACATTGGTACTGCAATCATTTATCCCCAACTATCTTTCACGAACACATTTCATCCCCCTGCACTCTCACAGGCAATTGATGACATCACCCTCTAAGCAGTGCAAGCGCACCATAACCGCTTGATCATTAATCGTTGATATCAACCATTGGTTTTCATGGGAAAATATTTGTCATCGAACTTTAGGAAATAATAGTCTTTGACACTCACATAACTAGTAATCACCTCGTTTGAGGGGTCGGTCACTATGATGACTTCAAAGGCTTAAGTCATAACTTAAGTGACCTTCAACTGCCGATGGCCAATTAACAATAAAATATAAGCTCTATTCAACACCATGACCTAGGATCAGTCAAAAGAAAAGTTTTAATAACCCTATCGACGATCGATAAGGGATTTGAAACCAATATTAAACACTGAAAACCCTTTTTCTTTATCACTTTTAACATCATTGGGCAAAGAAAAATAAAGTCTGAACAACTTTGTCAGAGACCGACGCAAGTTTCCCAACTTGAGCAAAACTCTGAAATGACTCAACTTTACTTAGACAAGGCTTTTGAAGGTTAAGGAAACATTTAAAGATACCAACACACTTTAGAACTTTGCAAATATGAACATTGTGTGATGCGTTGGGAAAAGGAAAGGTTATGAAAACTTAGGCGGTTATAGACAAAGTTCTGAGAATTTACTGAAAGACTGATGACTTTAAGACTTAGCTAGATTTAGGTCTTTTAGACCTAGGGCTTAAAGTATTGGACATAATGCATTAATATCTCATGACCTATGTGACTTAAGATTCAATCAAATATTTCAAATTGGATATGGCTAGTAAGGCTAGGATGTTGGGGCTGGTTGACACACGATGTTAATGACACGAGTTGTTACTTAAGGGACCAGAAACTAGCACTATCAAGTCAATAGTTGAACATAAGAAAAGGCTAAGGAAAAAATGAATTTTGGGGATCGAGAATCGGGAGGAAGGCTTATGCCTTGCAATGAAAAGATGGAAAGCGACAAGAGGGAAGACTGAACCCCGAAGTTCGACATACCAAGACTTGGAGAAATCTTGAAATGCCTTCGATCAAGCTTCGAAAGTTGGATGGTAGGCTTGAGTCTTACCAAAACTAAAAAGTGGAAAGTGATAAGATGGAAGCCCGATCCCTGAAGTCTGACAAGTCAAGAGTTAGAAAAATCTTGAAAATCATCCTTGGAACTTTGGTGATCGAGGATAAGGATTGAGGCTTACCAAAGGGAAGTGGTAAGGGTTAAAGGGTAAGGCTGATGGCCAAAACCCGAAACACTTAGCAAAAAATGGAAGGCAAAGAAGAAGGAGCGAGAGCGATGAAGAAGACATGCAAGTATGAAAGGGAAGTGAAAACCTAAAATCTGGGACTTAGCCAATTTTTGGGGTTTTCAAGGGAGACTTCATATAAGATGGCCCATGTAGGATCTCTTAGATCGATTATTAATGATGGGTCATCAAAGGGTAGCATGAAATCTCAACATTTTTGGTGATTTCTATGGGATGATTGCCTACTAATCATGGAATCTAGGGGCCCTATTAGTCCATTGAGCATAGATTCATGAAGGGGATTACAAAATTGGGCCTCCCAAGGGAAAAAAAAAAACATGTGCACTCCTGCACTTGGAGAAAATCATGGAAACTAGAACATACATTCCCTTAAGGAGAATGCAGGGTGTGCAAAAGCACTTCATGAAAAATAAGATATTTACAATATGTACATGAAACTCAAAACTAATCAGAAATAAGGTTTGAGATGAATCCCATTGACTTATATTAGAAGAACCTCGCCATTCAACCTATAAAGATGGAATGCATTAACCTCCTTGGAGCTAGTGATGACATATGAATCACTCCAAATAGCATTAGATTTGGAATGTCTTCCGACTTTGGCTCTGTTTGCATCCCATTTTAAGACTAGATCTCCCTCCTAGAACATCCTGTGGATTTCTCTTTTGTCAAAGCTTCTTTTGACCTATGCTTGATGGGTTTCTATGACTTGCATATATTTGTTCCTTGTCTCCTCTAGTTCCAAGATCTCAACCAACCTTACTGTCATAACATCATTTTCTTCTAACTCCAACTGATGTGCCAACTCAAGGGAAGGTAGCTCCAATGATAATGATAACCTTGCTTCTCTTCCATAAACTAGCATGAAAGGATAATTACCAATTTCTCTTTTAGGATTAATTTTATTAGTCCAAAGGGTTGTCTTTAAATTGCTATTCTAGACTCTTTGGTTGTCCTCAATGGTCCTCTTGATAATCTTGATGATATTTTTATTTGAAGAATCGATAAGGCCATTACCCTCAGTGTAATAATTAGACGAGGTCTTCAAGTAAATTCCATGCCTAATTTCCTAATCAAGTATTTGAGTGCATTAGTAAATGCCTTGGCATTATCTGAAATGATTGTGGAAGGAGTGCCAAACCTTGTAATAATTCCATTAAGGAATTCCAAAAATTGAAGCATCAATGGCATGCTTCGAGGCAACTTCCTTTGTCCACTTAGTTAAGTAGTCTATGGCTGTCAAAATCCATTTATGACCAACACTTGATGGTGGATTTATCATGCCGATAAAATCCAACCCCACTATGAAAATGGCTGATCAAATTGAATGGGATGAAGAGGGAGGGAAACCAAACTTTGCTTTCCAAAAAGTAAAGCACAATTTCTCACCCATTTGTGAGCATCATTGAACAAGGTTGGCCAATTATAACCAGCCCTCATGAAATTTGTAGTAGTGGTCCTTGCAAAAAAATGGCTACCTGAAGGACCCTCATGTAACTCTTCCAATATTTTACTGACTTGGTCTACCTCTGTGCATCTTAATAGGACCCCATTGAAATCCTTTTTGAAAATTATGCCATCCACTATGACATAGGGAATGGAATGTAATCTGAAGTGTCTTCTTTTGGTCCTATCGAGACCTGGAGGATACCTACCTTCCTGCAAAAAGGTAGTCATATAATTTACCCAGCTGCTATGGGCATCAATTTTGGGTGCTTGTTGTTCTTGTAGCACAAAGGCAACCTCTATAGGAGTCTCAAGTGTCGAGAAAATTTGCTCACACAACCCTTTGTCTCTCAATAGCTTGGTGATTTTGATGTCAACATCATACTCCATCACCCCGGTGATCCATCCAGCTCTTTTTTATTTGATATCCTTGCTTAACAAGAACTCTTTAATGCTAAAATGGGGCACCATTAATTGTATCTTGTTATTAGACAACATGTGTCTAAATTTTTTTAATGCCCTAACAACAAGAAGAGCTTGCTTTTCAACATGGTTTTACTTGACCTCATAATCTTTAAGCCCTTCACTAAAGAAAGTAATGGGTTGCTCTAGATTTTCTTTATTTATTTGGGTTAGGATAGTTGATATAATTGCTTCACATCCAAAAGTATAAAGAATGAAATCCTTTTCATAATTAGGATTGACAAGGGTAGGAGCCTGAGCAATTTCTTGTCTGATAGCTTCAAATCTATCCTTAACTTCCTTGGTCCATTTGAAGACCATGTTTTTCTTAAGCATGGAGGTAAAAGGCTTTACCAAAGAAACAAGATTTGGAATGAACCTCCTCAAAAATATAATTGTGCCCAAGAAACTCTGTAATCCCTTCTTGTGACTGGGAAGTGAGATGGCCAAGATCGATTTTACTCTTACATGATCAATGAGCAAGCCATCCTTTGAAACAACGTGTCCAAGTAACTTGCCCTGATTAGTGGTAAAAACACATTTATTTAGATTTAGGGAAATACCATACTCTTTACGTTTCTGAAATACCTACTCAAGGTGACTAAAATGGTCTCTTGCATGCTTTGAAAACACTGTGATATCATCCAAGTAGACCAAAACAAATTGTTTGAGCACACCTTGAAACACCATATCCACGGCTCTCTAAAAAGTAGCACCTAAATTGGTTATAACAAAAGGAATTTTACAATAAGCATAGGTGCCCCAATTTGTAGTAAATATTTTCTTGTGTTGATTAGATTCTTCGACTAGAATTTGATTATAGCCTGAGTAACCATCCAAGAAAGAAAACCTTTCTAACCCACTGACTCTTTGCAAAATCTCCTCCATAGAGGGGAGGGGATAATGATCCTTTAGGGAAGCTTTATTTAGATCCCTAAAATCTACACACAACCTTATTTCGCCATTCTTTTTCCTAACAGAAACAAGATTTGCCACCCAAGAAAAATGCTTGATGGGAAAAATGATTCTAGTTTCAATCAACTTGGCTGACGCTTTTCTCATTAAAGGCTCAATCTTAGGATTTATAAGCCTTTGTTTTTGCCTTATAGGTTTGACATATGGATCTAATTCAATGGTATGTTGGGAAAGGCCTAGGTCAACACCCTTTAGGTCTTCATAATTCCAAGCAAATACATCATTGTATCTACTACAAAGATTTATGAATTTTTTTTGTTTAGTAGTAAATCATACCTTTCCTAACTTTAGAGACTTTCCTTTTGAAATATCTATTGGCTCAAAGTCACCCTTCTTTGCAACTAAGTTCATCTTTTTCTATTTTAATTGATCATTAGGGTTGAAGATACCTTCAAGGGTGATAAGACATTTGGCAGCTTGTTGCTACTTAGCTGCACAATTTGATCACCATACTGATTCTACAGCTTGGACTGATTTCTTTTAGAAAATTCAGCCTCATCTTGCAAAAAATTCACTATCTACTAGTCACTTTCAAAGACCTGCCAATGATCTTGATTATCTAGAATAGCAAGCCTCACAACAAGCCAAACATGTTGCTCCTTTTTGCTTGCAATATGTGCAAGTATGTCAAACTCAACATCAATTGATGCAAGTCTATCAACATGCTTATTTTGATTTCTTGGAGTTGTTTGGATGTTAAAACCCTCAAATCTCTCAATCAAATCCCAAACCCTATGCTTGTAGGATTTGAGCAGATTGTTCTTTGTTGAGCTTTGAGATTTGACCTGATGAACAACCAATTCATTGTCACCAAAAACTTGCAACAATTTGATCTTTTTTTGTGCAAGTTGGAGACCTTGGATGAGTGCTTCATACTCAGCTACATTATTAGTGCAACTAAATTGAAGCTTGAAAGAGAAATAATATTTCTCCTTATTGAGAGATACCAACATTACAGTAGTACGAACACCATTCTTGTTTCTAGAACCATCAAAAAACATCTACCATAATCCACCTAGATCCTCTTAAGTTTTTATGAGATTGGGGATAGTAGCATGTTCTGCATGAATGCAATAGGTTCCAAGACCAATCTCCTCCACTTCAGCTACAGTAAGTGGATCAAATTGCAAAGCATTCCCCCATTCATACAACAAACAATCAGGTACCTCCTCTATAGGATTGGCAAGCTCATGGATAGAACACTCCTCCTTTTGATCATGCAATGTGAAGTTCATGTTTATTGGACTAGGAGTGTAAGGCTCTAAATGATCCTTTGCTATGGGATCATATTTGATGGTTTCTTTAGTACCATATCTAGTTCTAAATAACATATGATACCAATTGACAGATAAGTATCCACATATCTTAGCAGTGAAATCTCTAGACAAACAAATGGAAAAATGAGTAGGGAGGTCTATGACTGAAATATCTTGTAATACATCATAGCCAGGGCATGCATGCAAGGTCAATTTTAGGTTCTTAATTACTCCCACTATATTGATAGTAGTGCCAAGCAATTGTAAGAACTTCATAGCCACTAGTTCATACTCAATGCCAAGCATTTCAGTGATCCCCTTAGGCATGACATAACTAATTTCCCTTGTATCTATCATACAATTGTGCACTATATGATTCCCAATAATTAGAGAAAGATAGAAGGGAGGTGGCTTATTGATTTTGCTAGAGTTTCCTTCTTTTGGTTGCACCAAGCTGCTTGATGGAGTAGTCTACTCCTTTTCTTATACATCACCTGATTGCTTATACTTTTTCAAAGCTTGCTATAGAAAATCCCTTTGTGATGGGATAGATAGATCCTCTCACATAGTAACATTCAGATGGGCTTTCTTCATTTGATCCACTATGTTGAAAGGAAGCTAACTGGTTTTAGAAGGAATTTTTGGGACAACAAGGTATATTCTTGTTGTTTGCTTGGGCCTACTAATAGGATAATTTTATTATGGAACATCGACTGCTTTACCTATTGGTCCAACATCTACACTTTATTGAGGTTGTTGAGAAACTGATGCTTACCCAACCATGGAAGATGCACCATCCTCCATTGCTCTTCTCTTTGATCTTGTATTCTAAGCTATTGTATCAACATCTGCTTGATTTACACCACAAAAATATTCTTGATGACAATTGAGCAATGAGGAGTCCTCATGTGCATGATTTTGATTACTAACAACTATTTGGTTTGTACCAAATTACTACCCTGAAGTAAGGGTTTCATTCTGAAACACTAGAGTTTGTATGAACTCTCCATTTTGGCAAGCAGTTTGATTATGAGCTTGCTCACAATGGTAACACCACTCTTGGTCTTGGGCTAGTTTATTTTGCACTAGGACCAAAGCCTTAGAAGTGTTGATAACAGGTGGATGTATGTTGTTCATGGGCTTAGTATGATTACATTGATTTTGTCCTTGATAAGGTTGTCTATTTTGTTGATAACCATGACCTTGAGGCTGATAGGGCCTATTATTTGGAGCTTGTTTCCTCTTCATTAATACTAACTCATTATTCATACTTCAGAGCAAGGTGCCCCAATCTTCTGGAAGTGCAACAAAAGTAGAAGGTTGGCTTGTGAATCACTAGAATAGGATCTACTATTTTCTGCAAGGGAAGCTCTAGAAATAAAGGCATTGATGGCCTAGGAGTTATCTTCCTGGCCTGAATTAAACAATATTTTGACCCTATGGCTAGGTCATATGCTCTAGGTAAAGTAAAACCACCCATTGACTGAATCATAGCAACTATGTCGTTGTTAAGAGCCCTTAAGAAATATAGAAAAGCATGCTCAAGAGAAGGCTTGACCAAGGCATGGATTCTATCCCAAGTCTTTTGGAATCTGTAGTTGAAGTCACTCATGAATTCATGAGGTGCTCTTTTATTTGTTGTCAATTTTTCTACAAGGGATAAGTGGTCACTCTTGTCTTCAAAATGCTTACATAATTTCTCACCTAAGTCATCCCAATTGTGAATGGAGTTGGGTGACAATCCTCTATACCACTGTAATGCTCCACCCTTAAGAGAAGTGGAAAGAAACCTAATAGCCACATTATCCTCTATTACATCATGCACTAAGCATATGTTTTCCACATTTATGATGTGGTCTATTGGAGTTGTGGATGTTTGACTAGTGTAATGGGGAATAATTTTGAGGGCATTGACTAGTATATCATTCTTTTGGGCTATAATTAAAGGGCTGCCACCACTAAAAGACACAAAGAATTGATTCTTGGGAAAAGCCATATAGAACAAATTCCTATGTGTATGAGCAGTAAGTGTCCTAGCTTGAAATAACCTACCCATAGATGGGGTAGATAGAGCTCTAGGAGATGGATTAGTACCTCTATTTATCCTTATAGGTGACAAAGATTGTCTAGTGTTTCTTCTTCTTCTAGAAGCAAATGATGGTAAAGATGGTAGCTCAATGCATTGTAAGTTACCTATAGAAGATGCTCTTGTTTGAATTTTGGACATGAATGCACTGGTCTTCCTTGTAACCAGGAGTTTTGGGCAACAACTTGAGTCGCCAACTTTGATGTTGAGTCCTCCTTTGATGCAGAGTCACCATGTAGTTTCTTGAGAGCCTCTCCAAGGCTGGAATGTTGAGAGCATCACCACTCTCTTAATAGGATGAAGTGAAATTTCTTCTTGTCCGATTGGGCGTGCCAGAAAGTATTGTCACATAAAATTACACCTTACTAAACAAGATTTCAGTGTTCTAATGACATAATGGAAACAACCTCAAGGTATAGGACCTTGCTCGAATGAGGTTGAGTCTCTGGATAAGGCCAAATTTCTCTTCAAATATAAGTGCAAATGTGTTGGTCTAACCCAACACATGAAAACCTGTAACTACTCTATTCTAACAACTCATAAGGAAAAGAGATAGAAGGATAACATAAAATGGAAAAAGAGGTGATGCACCAAGATATAAAGTTGTTTCTTCCTATTTCAAAACACCATAATACATCAATGAAACAACTAAAACACATACTCAGACACGAAGGTAAATGGATTTTACTCAAACATGTAAGGGATAACAACGGTAATAGTTGAACTTTATCAACATAAATCTTAGAAGCAATCTTTACAATGGTAGAATGCAAAAAATGCAATGTTCGCAAGAGAAAAACCCTAGAGGAGCCAGAGGAAGAACCCTTAAAAATAATACAAGTTTTTCTTTTATAGATCAATCATAACTTGGATGAATGCAACTCAAACCCTAACCCAACTAGGGTTAGCAATCAAGGCGATCAGATCAAGGAAAGATCTCATGAAATTTGTTCTAGAAAGAGAGCCTGGAGAAGCCAAGACCTACACAACATACCCTTTCCATAAATTCTTTGACAACATGAGAAAACATTCCATCATAATCTCCATGAATGCAAACTTGGGACTTCGGGGAAATTCGTGTCTAAATCAAGTCCTGACAGGAGAATTCCACTTGCAACACACAAAAGAATATCTACACCGCCCTAAAAATCAATACAGTATGGGAGAAGCGTAGAAAATCAATCCAGAGCTAATCAAATTTGATCTAGTTGTTGAAAATGCAGTTGCGCCATTACTCCAGGTCCTCCCGCGAACACAACATGCTTAGTCGTTGGAGTTTGAATTTAGACTATTAGATCGTGGATGGATGCCTAAGATCACAACCCCAATACAAGTTTAAAACATGGTCATTTGATCATCATAAGATATATGATCAATGACCATCATGAGCTCCTTAATGTTCATCGTGCATCACATTTCTTTATGTACAAATTCCTTATTTAAAATCATGATGCACTAAAACCATGTGATGATCTAGGATTAAAACATGTGTAACAATTTGGAACCTTCAACGCATATTGTGCTTTGCTTCATTCTTCTTCAATGCATACTTGTGATGCAAAGAACCCTGGCGATGCAATCATTTATCACCATCTATCTTTCACAAACACATGTCATTCCCGCAGGCAATTGATGACATCACCCTCTGAGTAGTACGAGAGTGTAGGAGCCACTCGATCGTTAATCACCGATCTCAATTGTTGATCTTCGTGGTCAAATATTTGTCACCGGACTTTAGGAAATAATAAAGTATTTGATACTCCATAGAACTGATAATCACCTAGGTCGAGGGGCTAGTCACTAGGATGACTTCAAAGGCTTAAGTCATAACTTACCTTCAACTACTTGTAGCTAGTCAATGATAAAATATAAGCTTTGTTCAACACCATGACTTAGGATCAGTCAAAAGAAAAGTTTTAATAACCCTATCGATGATCGAGAAGGGTTTTGAAACCAATATGAAACACCGAAAACCCTTTATGTTTATCACTTTTAACATCATTGGGTGGAGAAAAATAAAGTTTGAACAACTTCATCGGAGACCACACAGGTTCCCAACTTGAGAAAAACTTTGAAATGACTCAACTTTACTTATACAAGGATTTTGAAGGTTAAGGCAACATTTAAAGATATCAACACACTTTAGAACTTTGCAAAGATGAACATTATGTGATGCATCAAGAAAAGGAAAGGTTAGGAAAACCTAGGTAGCCACCGAAAAAGTTCTAAGAATTGACCAAAAGATCAATGACTTCAAGACTCAACTAGGTTTAGGTCTTTTAGACCTAGGGCTTAAAGTGTTGGACATAATGCATTAATATCTCATGAACTATGCAACTTAAGATTCAATCAAATATTTCAAACGAGATACGACTGGTAAGTCTAGGATGTTGGGGCTGGTCGACACACAGTGTTAACAACATGAGTTGTTACTTAAGGGACCAAAAATAGGTAGTATCAAGTCAACAATTGAACATAAGAAAAGGCTAAGGAAAAAAAGGCATTTTGAGGATCGGGAGGAAGGCTTACGCCTTGTGATGAAAATATGGAAAGCAACAAGAGGGAAGACCAAACCCCGAAGTCTGATAGATCAAGAATTGGAAAAATCCTCAAATACCTTTGATCATGCTTAAGAGGCTAGATTTACTAGAACTGAAAGGTGGAAAGCGATAAGATGGAAGCCTGATCCTCGAAGTTCGACAAGTCAAGACTTAGAAAAATCTTGAATTGGAACTTCGATGATCAAGGGTAAGGCTTGAGGCTTACCAAAGGGAAGCAATAAGGGTTAAAGGGTAAGGCCGATGGTCGAAACCCGAAACACTTAGCAAAAAATGGAAGGCAAAGAAGAAGGAGCAGGGGTAGTGAAGAAGGCATGTAAGTATGAAGGGAAGTGAAAACCCGAAAGCCTGAAACCTTAGGACTTAGCCAATTTTTAGGTTTTTCAAGGGAGACTTCATGCAAGAGGGCCCATGTGTGATCTCTCAAATCGGTTATTAATGATGGGTCATCAAAGGGTGGCATGAAATGTCAACAATATAGTAGGGGAGGAAAGTGGACAAACATAAAAATATAAATCATGAGAAGGCTTGATATAGTCCATACTATCCTTTAACACATGAAGACAAGATTAATGAGAAAGAGAAGCATTTTCCAAGTCCATAGATGAATGATAAAATAAGAAAGATATATTGAGCCATTGCAATTCTCTACCATTAAAAAAATTGAATTCACCAATCAATTAGGTATCACCATCTAGATTATCTCAATAATAAAGCAACAAAGACCTAACATTTAAGGAAGCATTAGCAATACCACCAAAATAATCATTCAATATTTTCTCATTGAGAGCAACAATATCATCATGCAATGAACCAAGGAGGCAATGAAGCATGAATAATTTATATATGAGAGGCTATTGAACTAACACCACAATTCATGCTATCATCACAAAATTCATTGCACTATGTAAAATACTACCATGAGTATCCATAATCCTTACATGAAATGTAAATGAATGTTCATCACAAGGGATACCATTACATACATGACAAGGTAGCTCGTGAGAATCATTATCCTTGAATTCTTCACAAGATACACCAAAAAAATAACATGAACATACATAAATAGGTCTATTTTGATATACAAGAATATCATTAGAAGATCCAACACCAAGGATAGGTAAAGAATTTATACTAGGTTTAATATCTGTTACATAGTGTATTGATAACATTTAAGGTAAAATCTCACTATGTGCATGCTTGTTAGTATCATAAGCCATGAGAAAGGTAAGATCAATACAAAGCTCTCATACTAATGAAATGAGTGTATGTGACAGAAAAGGTTAAGCACTAACCAAATAAATGAAAGAGGGAAAATCATGTACACATGATAAAATAATACCTCCATCGAAAATACACCCCTATCCATAAAATAAAAATACACGAGGACATCGAGGATGGAATGATTAATGGGCATAAAATATAAACATATCATAATTAGTAAGATAAGCATATAGGTCAACTAAAGGTAACAACCTATGACAATCCATGATAAATGACATATCAAGAACACACAATCTAAGGGTGGGTAGGTCATATCAAATAGATATGACATAATAAAAGCCTAAACCTTAATCAAGATGCAAAAAATGAAATATAGACAAGTGTGAATCTAAATCTAATTGAAGTTATATAAGGAATGTGATTAGAAAAAGTGAATTTGAAAACCCTACTTCAAAAGTGGGACAAACACTAGTTCATATAAGAATGTTGGAATCACCAAAAAATGAATGAAAATAAATTGTCGCTACAATTTTCATAGAACAAATAATAAAACAATAATTAACCTTAGGATTATGAGTTGAGATTAATATCAGATAATGCAATTAATATTGTCATCAATACAAAAATAAAATAAAATAATGGAAATATACTTAGCTCTAGATTTGACAAAGATATCACTATAACAAATGTTAGAAATCAATTTTCTATGGTATACAAAATAAGAGGTTGTGAGATGATTGTCATTGATATGGAAATTGGGCTATGAAACTCTTTGGGTCACTTTTTATGAGTGTGGAAGTGATCTTCATGAGTGCGAATGTGAATGTGCATGCAAAATTGAACCTAAAATCATGTATTTGAATTGGCTAAAATTTGATGACTAAATGTCATCCACCTTAACTTTTTGATGTCTAAATCATACCAAGGAACTGGTGGTGTTTACAAACATCTTTGAAGAATTTATTATTGCGAGGGTTGTGTTCTCCTTAGTCAAACCTCTAGGTGGATTGATTCAAAGATGATAAAACAAGGTCAAGGTCAACAAGCAAGCATACAATCTACTCTTAGGATGATGATGTGATGCTAATGTAACAATTCCTTATCCTTTCCAATAGACTTCTAGATGTGTTCAATAGATTCCTAGATATGAAAATAAACTAGGGTTAGTCTCTAAATTTACTAGCATAGTGTGCAACTTTAAATAATTTGTGCTTTAATCATCTCATAACAATTTATAAGGAAAATATGACAATGTTCGAATTTTAAGATTTAGGGTTCAAATCAACAACTATAGAAATGACCCAAGCCAATTCCGCACTTGCGGATTTAATCTAGAGTAGCAAACAATAAATTTAGGGATCAAGATGAATTTTAAGGGATGAGTAATGATGCAATCGAGATAATATAACATTATATGACAACTTCAACATACAATCCACTATCTTATGTACTAGTTAAAATCTAAAACAAGGTCAAGGTCAACAAGCAAGCATACAATCTACTCTTAGGATGATGATGTGATGCTAATGTAACAATTCCTTATCCTTTCCAATAGACTTCTAGATGTGTTCAATAGATTCCTAGATATGAAAATAAACTAGGGTTAGTCTTTAAATTTACTAGCATAGTGTGCAATTTTAAATTATTTGTGCTTTAATCATCTCATAACAACTTATAAGGAAAATGTGACAATGTTTGGATTTTAAGATTTAGGGTTTAAATCAACAACTATAGAAATGACCCAAGCCAATTCCGCACTTGCGGATTTAGTCTAGAGTAGCAAACAATAAATTTAGGGATCAAGATGAATTTTAAGGGATGAGTAATGATTCAATCGAGATAATATAACATTATATGACAACTTCCACATACAATCCACTATCTTATGTACTAGTTAAAATATAAAAGACAACTTAATCACCGTATATCCAAAATCTAAAAAAGACATAGATAATAGAAATTCTCATGATAAGATACCTTTGAAGCATTACGGATTAAAAGTTCTCATAATAAGACACCTCCAAGTATTCAAAATAAAAATAAAAATAGAACCTTGGGGATGTGGAAACTACCACCAATGTACCACCTACATAAAACCATTATTATGACCCTTATATAAAAGACAATGTTTGAATTTTAAGATTTAGGGTTCAAATCAACAACTATAAAAATGGTCCAAGCCAATTCCACACTTGTGGATTTAATGTAATGTAGCAAATAATAAATTTAGGGATCAAGATCAGTTTTAAGAGATGAGTGGAATCAAGACAAGATAACATTATATGACAACTCCCACATACAATCGAGTATCCAATGTACCACCTACACTAAACCATGATTATTACCCCTACGTAGGAGACTGGAGTTAGCTTTATAGATAAATACCTAGGTAATCCATCCCTCCAATTTTTTTGTTATTTTGTTTTGTTTGTTTGGATGGTTTTGCAGATGTTGGCAGTGGCCTCTGCTACCATTCCAACCACCTTGCTACTCCAAAAGGTTTCTTCTTTACAGCTTCGCAGGTACATCTGAATTTTCTCTTCTATGATTTATAAATTTAATTCGTTCACAATTTATTTTTCTTTCCTTATGGCACGCTTTCACTACTGTATGGGATAAGCTTTGATTACTCTTTAAGACTTGTAAATACGAAAAATTGTAGGAATGTGCCTCATGGTAGCTACACAATGTTTTTTTCCGTCTCATCCCTTATACATTGGGAAACTGGATTACCTCCTTAAGAATGGTAAATACGGGCATTTGTTGGAATGTACCCATGATAGTTTTGCTGCACAATTTCATTTTTCCCTTATCTTTTAGATTTTGGGAAATAGAACCTTTGGTAGGATTTTTGTGAACCAGTATTCTCCACCAGTGGGACTTCGCTTTCTTCTGTTAAACCCATTTTTTTATGTCTTGTGGAAGAATAGTTAGAGATATCAAAGAGATTTTGAACCTGGGTCATTGTCTTATTACTACTCTTTATTATCATTATATCATAAGCTCTTCTAGTAATTTGTTCTTTCTTCTAGATAAGCGTTTTATTTAATTAGTTAGAGTTGGGCTACTAGTTTTCAAGGAGGAAAAGGTTATTCAGAGAGAAATATTAGGATAACAGTGCAGCCCTGCGGAGTGTTCCATTTGAGTAAATCATATATTTGGGTTTGTGGAATACTATAAACTTATGAAATTCCACTAGAGAGAATGATCGGGCAGGTGGGGGTAATTGTTGAATTGAAACAGAGGAAATGATCTTGTGTGCTTGATTATGCTATAGAGTCCGTCAAATACCTGTCTCCAGTATGAATTATCCAACCTTTTCAACAGGGCTGTATATTTACTTATCTTTTTTAAATTAGTTTTATTATAAACAGTTTGTTTTGGCTGCCAAGAGTTAAAACCGAAATAAATTATGTGTTCCTTGCATACAAATATGGAAAAGAGTGACTTATTATAAAATGTAGATTTTTTTTTTTAATTAGTGCTATTATCAACTTTGTTTGGTTAATTGTGGGTGAACTTATGCTATAGATGTGGTTCATGCTTGAATGCACCCCATAATCATTACATCACAACCTATCCACCTTTCCGGTAGCTGCAGAGTTATGGTTTACCTTATTTGCAGTTAGAGATATTTGAACCTGCGTTGAACACTTCTGGGTGCCCCAGTTACCATTACATCCCAATCCCTTGAACATAACAAATGTAACTTTTGAAATTATTAGTATATGCATGAGTTTTCAATGCTGTAAATAGAAAAGTTCACCAGTGGTAGAGACTATGTCTTCAGGCCTAGATCACCTTCAGGCACAATGATAGAGAAGCTCCATGCCGTATGATGAAGTGTAATTATCCTCAGAAAGCTGCCATGGAAGATTTAGGGTCAGAAGCTAGGTTTGAGTGGTTTCTATCCAGCCAAATGTGTGAGGGACTTGCATCCAACCTTGTCAGGGTGCAGCTCACGTTAACATTGTAGGAGTTAATGGTGACTCCTTGACACCCCCAGGAACAGTTGCTAGACCAAAATATTTTCCACAAGAGAGAAAATGGCAAGAAAGCTTGCTTCAACAATGCAAGTTGAATATTGATTGAATAGAGGTTGAATATGCAAATGTACATGAGATGCCTTGCTTATAAAGGCAAGGTGAGACATAGGAATAGACACGATCATGACAAGTGTCTTAATCCTATAACATGAGACAACTAACAACTTGATTACCTAGGAATCAAACATTACAAGCTAGATAAGCTAAGTTCTAGAAAAGCCAACTAAGACTTCTAGAAGGAATCTAATATCCTAATTAAACATGTGAGTATGCCCCCTAATTCCCTAGTGAATGAATTAACTAGGCACAAGACATTTATTCACACCAACACTCGCCCTTAGTTGCAACTTAGGGAGAAGATTATTATGCAAACTATGCAAAATGACTATGAAGATGACTATGGGTCCCGGCTACTAGGCCATGTTAGGTACCCATTTACAATGCAATCTCACACAAACGGAGAAAAGGAGAAAATCCAATGGGACAAAACTCCTCTCCAAAAGAGAGATTAGAAACAAAACAAACAAGATGATGTATGGAGGACTCAATGATACCCCCCAAGGACTACATCCATCATGTATATACAATCAATAACCCCCCCATACGAGGGAAAAAGAGAGACAAGATATCCCCCCACAATAAGTAATCTCCTACAAATATGGTAAATGTCTGAAGACAAAACATAATCCAATGCATACAAACAATGTTTCTCCCTTTGGGAAGAAGATAAACCAAGTACAAATGCAGGAATGCTTCCCATTTAGGATAGGAATTTGTAGGAAGTGGAATCCATATGTATGAAGATTGTGTCTCTGAAATTTTCTCATGTGTTGCCAAGTTCTTGGATGAGGATGATGATGCCACAATTCAATCAGGTACATGTCCAATCACAACAAACTGTGACAAGCTAGGAACAAGTGGAAATTGATCTTGAACTAACTCCAAAGACAAACATGAAGTGATAATAGTTGATCCATGACTATCATCAAATAGGAGAGCTAAACCCTCAAATTGGTCTTCCAAATCTGAAATGTGAGACTCCATAAACAAAGAAGCAATGTCTGTCAAATAGGAATCTCAATCAAGAAGACAATTAGATACTTGTTGTAATGGATCACTGGAATTAGTCAATGACTCATCAACAAAAGATGAATGTGTGATCTCAACTACGAAAGTGGGAGTTGCAGGAGAAGTCTCTGGATCATCAAGACGCTCAAGTTCTGCATCATATTCAAACTCCTCTAAGGTGTCATCATCATAGGGTATGTTATCAACATCATCAAGTTGAATGAGGCAATCCGAAGTAGGATCATCTGGGAATGGAGGATTATGTGGATCTTCAAAAATCTCCCAAACTTTGGTCCAAACTGTGTGTGGGCATGAGATGTCTGAAAACATATGCCGGGTCTCTTTGAAGATGCTTGCACTGAAATTACAACCAATCAATCCTATGATATGATCATTCTTATTACTCCAAACATATTTCTTATATGTTGTTTCGGGTTCAAGAATGAGTCTATAAAGATGAGGCAAAATATTTAGCCACCTACAATGTGTTATGATGCCTTTTTGCCATGACTCATAATTATCCCTAGTCAGAACTATTACAGAAGGATGAGTTGCATAACCCATGATTACAATGACAATACACTTTTCAAATGACAAAATATGAGATCAATACATACAATACAGTGGAAATGAAGTACAATGATCAAAACAACACCCTCCCAACTGCTAAAATATCTAAGTATCCTCTAGTATACCCACTGGGCAAAAACTAAAATCACAATATACCTGGGATAGAAACGGGAAAAAGTGCATGTACAAAACTGTAGTGCTCTTGAATACCTTCTTGATGCTGCAAGAATCAGGAAAAATAGAGATTGGAGCAAAAAGATATGAGCTTGGAGGTTGGAAAGCAATATTTGATTTCAACCCTGAAAATATGGCACAAAACTACAAAATCTCTACAAAACACCTGCAACATTGAAAAATTGGGATCGCCAGCTTTTCGATAATATTTTGTTTGAAATTTTTTGCCTCTGTATGTGAAAGTTATGAAAATTTGAAAAAAAGCCTTAGTTTAGGGCCTAGGGGGCAAAATTAGGACCGTTCAAGGCTAAATCGGTGCAAAATTGGAGTGCCTGGATGCTTAAACCAGGTCACCCATGTGATCATAGTTTGCACAGGAGCAAAAAAAGAGTGCTGCCTATAGGTGGTGGTAGGGTAGAGCGGAGTGTTGGGTGCGGGCAAAGGTTAGGCGGCTGGGCCGCTTAGAGCCAGGCGTTGCTTGCGAGTGTTAAAGCCCATGACCAGGGCTTAAAAACTTGGGCGGTCAACAATACCCAACGCCCAAAAACATGGTTGTTGTTTAATAAAGACTTTAAACAATTTATTTATTTATAAAACCTACAGATTGAAAAGGACAGTGATTTGACAATGTTGTATGCCGGTGCAAAGAATGAAAAGACTGATGCCAACACAAAAGTACTCAGAATATGCTGATTTTTTTTAATAAAACCCCCATAAATATGTAAATAAATATTGCCCAATACAAATATAAATTTGCCCCAAATTTTTATAATAAAAATGTAGAAAGCATTTTTGAAATATTTTTCTGCAAAAATAAAATATGATGGCTTGGGGGGCCATATGGCTTGCCTAGGCAAATTTTTTTTGCCTTAGAAACAACTTTACGAAATATTGTCGAATTTTATATCAAAATTCGTCTCTTAGGCCTCGTGATCACAACGGCGAGCTCGATTTGGGCTCAAAGTGCCCCGAAATTCCAGCCACCTCTAGATCTTGCAATTGAAACCCTCATAGATCAAACAAAACATAACCAAATTTGATGAAATGAAAGGAAAACCTGATTTTCTTTGATGCCTTGGATTCAATTGTGAGGTCCTTGAAACCCCAAAATGCACCCAACAAAATCTTCAAGCCAACATGAAACCCTTAGATCTGCGAAGGAATTTGCAACAGTGGAACTCTGATACCATGCAAGAGTTAATGGTGACTCCTCAACACCCCTAGGAACAGTTGTTAGACCAAAACATCTTCCACAAGAGATTCAACAATGCAAGTTGAATATTGATTGAATATAGGTTGAATATGCAAGTGTACATGAGATGCCTTGCTTATAAAGGCAAGGTGAGACATAGGATTAGACATGATCATGACAAGTGTCTTAATCCTATAACATGAGACAACTAACAACCTAACTACCTAGGAATCAAGCATTACAAGCTAGATAAGATAAATTTTAGAAAAGCCAACTAAGACTTTTAGAAGGAATCTTATATCCTAAGTAAACTTAACATGTGAATATGTCCTCTAATTCCCTAGTGAATGAATTAACTAGGCACAAGACATTTATTCACACCAACAAACATGACTGCTGCAACATAGGGAGCATGCTCACTGGGGCTTGTACTGAGGTCATTATCATGGTAATCACTTTGCCTTTCTATCAGAGGATGCCTCGGTGTACACTATCCTATACTTAATTAATATGGCCTATTGTTAGTCCCTTATTCTAATTCTCATACTCGTGTTTGTGAATTGGGTATTTTTACTTTAAAAAATAAAATTATGTATCTTATATTACTTCAACAGAAACAAAAAAGTCCATTGAGACGAGGAGAGCCATCATAATTGGCAAGAGACACCAAATAATAACAACTGAGTAGTTTTAATTACAGGCTTTAAATGCACCACTCTAGAATTTAACCTTGAAGTATGGAATTGCTGTTGGGAGCATGCTACTTAGCTGCATGTTCTGAATGTTTAAAAAAAATTCAGTATGGCTAAACAGAACAGAATTTTAAAATGACTTCATCATCCCCAAAGTAGAGACTATTGAGTGGGGTTTGGAGTTTTATCTGAACCAGCACTTTGTTGATTTCGTTTTTTTCTATATTGCCGGTTGTGGTACTGGTTAGTGGATCTGGCTAATTTTTTTTGGGGTTGGGCTCATTTTGGGTTCGTTTGTACAAAAAAATGTAAAAATCATATATTATATATATGCAGCCTAGAAGCAGAATTAAGATTAGAATAACATATAGCATCGTATAAAGACTTTATAAACAACAAAACTACCATAAACTTGAATGTCATTTAAAACATGCATGATTAATATTCATCGTCCAAACTTCAAGTTCAATATTAAAATAATAATATCAAGTTCAACACTTTTAATCATCAAATGGATTTTCTAAATCATCAACACCATCATCATCATGGACATTAGATGATGTAGGAACATTAGATGAACCACAAGCAACGCCAATGGCACTGCCAGTGCCACTTGCACTAAAAGTGTGATGGCTTTTAGAATCCTCATATGCAATATGCTGGGAAGTGGAAGCATCCAAATCCGTATGCTCTGGCTCTATATCACACAACTTTGTGCTCCCCTGCCTTGTAGTCATGTTGTTTGTGCAATAGGAGACACAAGTTGGAATGCACGTATACTAAGTTCTCTGCTCTTTTGGAATGCAATCTATTGTGCTTTATTGAGTGGACGGAAGAATATGTGCTCCAATTCCTCTTAGATGCAAATGAACTAGCAACCTATGAAGATAAAGTAAACAATTAAAGTTCTACATTATATTTATTAAAACTTTAAGGACTAAAAAATAAAAATTTATTAAACTCGTGATAAAATTTTGATTGCGAGGAGTTGCAGGTGTTGGAAGAATTGGCCATGGAAGTACCACCAACTATGAGCATCCTTTTTAAACCCATCACGAAGAGCCTTAATACTTTGACCATTTGAGTGCACAAAATCAATGAATTCATTCGTGATTACATCTCACAATTCCGTTTCAGAGAAGAGTCTACGAAATGCTGCCTTGTACCCTTCAGCCACTCCAAAATCTCTATATGGGGGAAGCCTTCTTGTCATAGAGAGAATCTCAGCACTGTAGTATTTTGGAGTCAATGTAATGGAGTGGTCATTTTGTTTCATCTTTCTTCAACAATTGCATGCACTTGTTTGAAGAAGGTCTCTTCAGGGTCTTGCTCTTTCACATTTATAATGCTCTTCATTTTCTCAAGCATTGAGTTGATGCCATCATATATTTCTCCAATGCAAGGCTTGTCCATGTCGGTATAGCAAATCATGCTCAAAATGGGCTCGGTGAAGCTAAGGAGATACTCCACACCACAAGTCATCTTATCCACCACAAGTCATCTAATATGATAATATCATTTGCTTAATTTTTGTTGCCCTGTTAGAGCTGCTTTGCTGCCATATAGACCAATTTTGGCTAATCACCATGCTAGAAAACGCCTCTCTTTCACAAGTCGTCTCAAGACGATTGTGTTAGAGGCGAAACGGGTCTCTGCAACCTAGAAAAATACAAAATAAAATAATTAAAATTTAAAAACAAACTTAAAAAATTAAAGGAGAATTAGAATACACAATCAAATTATGAAAATGTAAAATTTTATGCAACTTCACCTACCTTCAATAGCTCCAATTTTGAAAATGATTTGAAAATGCCTTGAGACATGTGGTGGTTGGTGATGAACATTTGGATGTCCTCAACTTTTGCATACAACTCTTTGATCCAATCAATTTTATTCCCAACCTTTTGTAGCATAAGATTGAAAGAGTGGACTGCACAAAGTGTCCAAAAGATATGTGAATATCGTTTCTCAACCAACAAACCGACAGCTTTACGATTCTTTGCGTTGTCCGTTACTACTTGAACAACATTACGGGGACCCACTTCCTCAATGGCTGTGATGAGAATACTAGTAATAAATTGGCCATCTTTCACTTGTCCCTCACAATCAACAGATTTCAAAAACACTGCCCCTTTAGGGGACACTGCTATGACATTGATCAAGGGCTGATTTTTTGCATCTTTCCACCCATCTGAAACAATGGATACACCTGTCTCAACCCATGAATCCCTTATGGGCTGCAATGCATCTTCAATGTTCTTGACCTCTTTTTCCAATAAGGTGCCACGCACCTTCTCATAACCTGGGTCCTTGTTCAACATCTCTTTCCAATATGGAGAGCAAACAACATTAGAAGACAATCCATTTGCATAAATACATCTTGCTACATGTTGGTGGGCAATGTCTCGACTCTCATTTTGAAATGCACTTTCCAAAGGTCCCTTTGGTTTTTTGCTTGTAATGAGTTGTTCACTTTGAGGATGAGGAGTGGCAAAAAGTGGATGGTTTTCTACCACAACATTGGGACTAGATGCGGGCTGTGTTCTCTTTGATCTTTTTTTTTACTAAGGGGTGATTTGATTTACGGCCTGCTGTTCATTTGCTTGTTCTTGCTCCATAATATATCCTATCATTATTTCTGATGACACAACTACACCATTCTTTCCAAGGCAAGGTTTGATGCCTTGTCCAGGTGTTCCACACAAATGAGCTTTCACTTGACTATATGAACTAGAATATCTAACATCACACCCATTGCAAATCCAAATGTAACCCCCACCACTTGGAACTTGTTGTATCATTTGAACATATTTCCATAGAGGAGAATTCAGATCTGTTTTGAATTTACATTGAGCCATGGAGCTAGAACTAGTTGCCATTGTGATTCCTATGGCAAGAAATTTTGTAAACAACACATTCAAAACAAAAACGAAAAATTGAACACAAAAAATAGATATACAAAACCTAGCTCTTTTGAATCTTTGATACATTCCCAAAAGAAAGGAAAAAAACATAGATAAGCAAAGCGAAAAATTTGTTTCTTGTTTGTAAAACAAAAATGGAGGAAAAAAATTGATAGAAACTTACCTCTTTGCAAAAAATTCCTTCTATGATCTTCTTGGCAGCCAATAAACACTTGTAAATGTGTAGAAATGACAAGGCAATTGATGTAGAACCTTCAAAGATCAATCTTCAACTCTCTTTGTTGATCCAACAAGCAATAAAAATGTTTAGCCTCTTGGAATGATATTTGTTGTTTGCAAAAGAAATGATACAAAATGGACTTGTTTTGAAAGTCAAAATTAGGGTTCATTTGGGCCCCCAGTCAAATCAATTGATTAAAAAAAGCAATTTTTTTTGAAAAAGCATAAAAAATAGATGCGGTTGGGATGGGTTTGTCCGAGGCGAATCGGGTAGCCTTTGGCCACCCCTAGCCTAGATCCATAGGTGAACCGGATCGGTACTTGGATCCGGTTTGAACTAGATTGGTACTTGGATCTAGTTCGAATCAGACCAGGATCCGGCTGGTCCCCTGTAGGATAGGTAACAAAGGTTTTTTCTCTCATCTTCAAGTTCCCTTAAAAAGTTGTACTCTGTTTGTACCTAGTGGCTTAAGGGCTATGAAATGTACAAGTTAGACTTGTCGCTAATGTGAGTAGCATGAAGTTAACATGGAGAGTTACACAAGATAACGTATCTTTGCTGATTGCTTAGTGATCTTTTTTCGGTACCTCATAAGTCTTAATACTTTTTCTTTCTTCCTACAATGTGCAGCGTACTTTATATCTCTAAGTTCTCCTTAAGGTTTTGTAGGTACTTGATAACATTCTTCACCAAATGACAAATATCTTATGTTCTTACTCTTGCTCTTACAAGAAAACTTGTCAAACAAACCCCATCCTTTGGGCAACAATGAACCACAAGGACATCATTCTCATCATTTATCTTACTCAAGAACTTACTTATCCTATACAACAAAATTGCAATAACTTACAAGCTTGTAAGAAACACCAGCACATAAATGTATCCATGACAATGAATGATTTGAATCCCAAAAGGCATGGAATATGATGCAAGAAAACCCTTTTGAAATTGTTTCTGAGCATGCTTCCATTGAGACTCACTTACATTGGTAGCTTACAAATGTATGGAAAGCCAAATCCATGTTGAATGCTTTGACTTTGTTGACATTGGGAAATTCCATGCTTGTTACATATCATGGCTGCTATCAAATGTTCTGTACCATTCCTCAACATTTTGATGGGGGCAGTTATGAGTCACTATTCATATTGAATAATGGTAAAACAAACATAGTACAGAAAAAACTAAACCATGATTGCAGAGAATGGCACAAATGACAAATATTATTGATTTGATTCTTTAGGGTTATTTTCACATTTACATTGCAGTGGCTTATAAAGCCAAATACTCCCTTGCTAACTTATTACGGGAATGTAACTTCCCAACTAACCTAACTACTAACATATTAAAATAATTCATTTATTTTATTTATCATCTACTAACATTCTAATTTATTTATTATTTATCTATTTTATAATCTAACTATTGATGTAATGTTCCAACATTCCCCCCTTATTACATCAGTCCGAACAAAGGGCGGAACATTGCAAGGACTGAACACAACAGCCCTTCTGAAGACTTTGATGAAGTATCTCCAATTCTTCTCGCTCACCCAAGAAACACCAAATTGAACACATTGGCAATAATGTCCCCTTTTGGTAAATTCCTGGTTCTAGGCTTGTAAAACAATAATAATCACTAAAAACTGATATTAGTAATAACATATATCGACTTTACGATAATATTCAAATTAATATATAAAATATTATAATATTGAGAACAATACATCATAGCTAAAACATCATAATAGTTAGATCTGTAGTTCATAGCATCATTAACATTTGAATTCAAAATATCTTAACATCATTAATGATTATTCCAAGGCATATTCCTATAGCCAATCATATTAGGAATTCACTAGAATTGTTTGCAAACTGCAATCTCAAGGATGGTTGTCCTTGTATTGTGAGAGCATGGGTGGATCCTTGTCCATCCATCTCGGGGTGGCATACTTGAGAAGACCCTCAAGCCCAGGAGCACTCATCTGCCTCCTGACCCATGAACATGGCAGGATCTTAGGTCCACTCCATCCCTCAATCCACCTTGGAGGCGCTCCATCCTCCTTGATCAACCTCAGGAGCACTCATTCGCCTCCCAACCCACAAGCATGTTTGAGCTCCATTCCATCCATCTTGGGGTGGTGTGCTTGATAAAATGCATGAAGATTGCCTTCCTCAACAAGCCTAGGAGCACTCATATGCCTCCAGACCCACGGGCGTTGCATATTGGGGTGGCGTGCTTGATGAAGGAAAGGCTAGTACTCCACCTCTTGTGAACTTGGAAGGTTGATTGACCTCCCTATTTGCAAAACACTTCTATAAATTCAAAATAGATTGTTAAAGGAATCTACTATAAAATATCATTATGCAATTATGATATATATATATTCTCAAACTTACTTCCCAATAATATTCTTGGTGAAAACAATATTTATTTCGAACATATATCTTATGTTTCAATTTCTTATTTTCCTTTTTCCAATC
This sequence comes from Sequoiadendron giganteum, assembly GCA_007115665.2. Taxonomy (NCBI): domain Eukaryota; kingdom Viridiplantae; phylum Streptophyta; class Pinopsida; order Cupressales; family Cupressaceae; genus Sequoiadendron; species Sequoiadendron giganteum. The sequence goes on from CM021100.1 coordinate 74,396,223, forward strand.
TTATTCTCTTGGTTGATATGCTCAATTGATATTTGAAAGTGTGTTACTTGGATGAATTGATGATTGATTGATTGATGCTTGAATGATTTGATGATTAAATGATTGGATGCTTGAAGGATTTGATGATTGAATAATTTGATGATTGAATGTATCAATAGATTTATTGCTGTTTGTTTGATTGATATGTTTGATATTTTGATTGCTTGATTTCTTGATGGATAGATGAGTGATGATTGCTTGATTGAATGTCAATGAACTGATTTACCCCTTATATCCACTTCTTGAAGGAGTCACCGCCCTTCATAATAAATAAGTCACCACCCTTCATTGTTGCCTTTTGAGAATAATAATTTATTTCCAAATTGATTGATTGATTTATTCCCAATTGATGATTTCTCCGCAAGGAAATGATCTCCCTTTTATATCTTATTATTGAGGGAGTCACAACCTTTCATATTTGAAAGAGTGACAACCTTTCACATTAAGAGTCACATCCTTTCTCACATCATCACTACTCTTGAGAACATACTTTAATTTACTTGCAAAGTCACATAACGTTCTATTCTCAATTGAATTCTTGAATGATGTTATGGATGTTTTTCTCAAATGAAATGCTCTCCCTTTTATATCTCAAGTTTGAGGGAGTCACACCTCTTCACCTCAATAGTTACAACTCTTCATTGCTGCATTTGGAGATAATAATTTAAGTTTAAATAAGTTAATTCACTAGTGCTGTTGTCTATTATTTGTAATCAGTCATAATCATTCTTTTCCCTTCCCTTTCCTTCTAGATCTACCTTCCTTATATACCTTATCTTGCTCAAGGGACACAACTCTTCATATGCTGGTTGACCATTCTTAACAACTTAATCTTTATTTAATGCTAGTTTGATGTAATATTAATTATTTTTATTGATTTCTTTTGAAACATAGGCTGCAGACATTTAGGAATGGAACGGGACATTACATCAGTGGATCTCTTGACTGTGAAAACTGCAAAATACCTGTGAATCGAGACATACTCCATTATCCACAAGTATGCCACTCCTTCTATGAATTGAGACAAACTCCATTATCCACAAGAAAAGATACCTACCAACTGTGAATTGATAAAAATCACCAACCCCAGCATTGTATAAAGCATTAAAAAAGGGCGAATCTTTGTTTCTCCACATGCCTTCTTGTTGCAAACAACTTCTTTCTACATTTCACATGCAGTATAAGTAATGGGAATCAAACAAAATATCTAAATACCTTCTTATGACTGCACCTTCCAACGGTCAGTAGATGTTTTTCAAACTTTTCAAATGTCTTCATCATGCCTGATTTGAACATGGGACGACTCCTCCTACCTACTAATTATTCTTCAATCTCCAGATTTTAACCCACAGGCACAAGAATAAAATTGCTCTGATACCATATTGAATAATGGTAGAGCAGACATAGTACTAAAAAAGATTAAACCATGATTGCAGAGAATGACACAAATGAAAAATATTATTGATTTGATTCTTCGGGGTTATTTTCACATTTACATTTCGGTGGCTTATAAAGTCAATATATTCCCGTACTAACTTATTTACGGGAATGTAACTTCCCAACTAACCTAACTCGTTTATTTTATTTATTGTCTACTAACATTCTAATTTATTTATTATTTATCTATTCTATAATCTAACTACTGATGTAATATTCCAACAGTTAAAACATCATTTGTTGATCATATTGTATCTAAAATTTAAATGGCATAATGCACAAAATGCACGAATAAGACAGTGCATTTAGAGTAATCATTCTGTACTAAAATGATAATTGCTACAGGTTTGAAGACAATCTGTATGGAAAAATATTAACTGCTTTTTACATGATTTTATGTTGTGATGAATACATAAGATTAAGATATAATCATTGCTGGATTTTGACTAACAATTAGAAGATTTGAATTCTTCCCCTCGTTTTTATGATATATGGTTATTTGTTTTCAGGTTTATTATTCTCTTTGTTGAGTTTGCAGGGTATTCTCAAGGGTTCTTTGGATTTCAAGTTCATTCAGAGCCATTGACATGTCGACTGAACCACTGAGTTCTTCATTGAATAGTCATGCAAAATTTTGCAGTGAAGTGACTGGACAGTCTACACATGTTAGTATTGATATGGATGGGAAGCATGAATTCAAAGAAGAGATATCTGCAATTCAAAATATTGGTGAATGCCATGTTAGCACCTACTAAAATTATCCTTTCCTTCTTATTTTTAAGATTCACTGTGGTATATTTGTCTTTGTGATAATATAGAGTCATAGACTGTTTTGTATGTTCCTTAAGCATGTATAAATGCATGTGTAGGACTTGAAGAAATCATCTCAAGAAGTTCAAGAGGCAGCAGATGAAGTTGACTTTGAGAAGGATTTAGATTGCTTGAAGGATGATGATAGACTGATGAAATTGACTGTAGCAGAGCTTCGAGGTTTAATGAGGTAAGAGGCCAGGTCCAATACCTGTGATTCTTTCCAGGATTGTCCCTTGGAATGCTCTATTTTTGCATCACATTAAATTAATAATGATCTTGAGCATCAGATTGACTTGGTTTTATGTCTATGACTAAAACTACAATTCTGCCAGTATGCCATTTGGGTAAACTTCCAATGATTTTGAGGCAAATGTTTTACATTTGCTGGAGTTACAGTTGATGTGGAAAGAACTTACAACATGGTTTTTAGAAATGTTATGAGGGAAAAGTAAATCAATTATAAATATTTTCTTAAAATTTGCATGTATCAAGGCATGTAACCATCTCTGCTTTGATCTTCAGGAAACTGGGAATGTCACCAACTGGCCGTAAGCAGGATCTCATATTGGCATTAAAAAGTTTTTCACAAAATAAGAGTGTAGGTAGGTTTTAATTATATTTGGAAGGAGAATCTTTTCACTTTTTTATTTACTTATGCCATAGTAGAATTACTTGGCAAAAGAATGCAAGTAATTGTGAACCAGCAATTTTCCTGTGATATACAATATAGTGGTCAAATCAGTGCTTTTTCAAGAAGCGTTCAGTGTAATTAAGCAACAGTGTTTTAATCACATGCAAAAATTAAAAATTGTAATTTATTGATGAAAATGTGGTGGTTTTTTCAGTTATAAAATATTGCCAAATGTTTTTTAAGATTGGTGTTAGAAACTTTGACAGTATTATGCGTTTAAGTCTTTTGACATGCTTAACACCATCTTAATCATGGTTGATATAATTTTGATATTAAATGAATGTTATGTCAAGATGTCTATTTTGATGTCTGCATGCTATATTAGACATGAAATAACAAAATAAAATATTTTCTGCTATTTTTTTGTATATTACATTGTTCTTTGATTTGCTGTGCTTTTCCTGTCTTAAATCCATGTAATTGAAGAACACTTACACTTTTACCACATTGCGAAATTGGAATGCTACAGTGAGTTTCAGTGACACTTGTTACACTAATTGACCGTGTTTATTTATTTTCTGCGGAATTTGCGTGCAATATGACGTTATTTCTGCATGTTCTGAAGATTTTCTCTGAGGTCTGATCATAAACTTTTGTCACTGTTTCAACCATTTCAGATCAAAATTCTGAGACTAGCATTTCAAAGGATGCAGAAAGCTGCTTATCAGAAATTATAGCAGATCAACTAAGAAATCAAGGAAAGAAAGGTCAGGTTAAAAGTCTGCTCATTTCTTCATTAAAGGATTCCCAGGTTTTAGCTCCATGCGTGGAAGGTAATGATGACAAAATACAGGTTACTGGTAAAAATTCAAGAAACCGTAAGAAGGAATTCAGTGGTAGTAAGAAATCTGTTGATATTATTGCTCAACCAAGTATTCCTAAGAAAAAAATGACTATTCAAAGACCTTCGATGAAAAGTGCAAGCCAGGATTGTGAAGAACACACAGTTGAGTCAATTGAGGGTTGCAACGAAAAAGTTAACGTGCACTTGCAATCAGAAACTGACAAGGGATCAGCTCAGAAAAAAAGGAAAGTCATGAAGAGTGTAAACAATTCAGAGATCAAAGATGGCGTTGCTGCTGGAGAAGACAAGTTAAAGTTCATTTTTGAAGAACCATGGACAATGCTTGTTCACAAGAAGGTGCAGGTTGGATGGGTTGCTTATAACCCAAGTACCATGCGGCCCATACCTCCATTGGAGAATACAAACATAGTACGGTTAGTTTCTTGGAATGTGAATGGTTTGAGGGCCTTACTGAAACGGAAGGAGGAAAATAAATTTTTGCAGCTTGCAGAGAGAGAGAATTTTGATATCTTGTGTTTACAAGAGACCAAATTGCAGGTTAGTAACTCCTATTGACAGTAGTTAAAATTGATTACTCATAATCTGAAGTAATTCTGTACTTCTTTTTCATCAATACTTATGGAGTTCTCAACTCTTTGATTCTACTTTAAGAGTTGATTGGATTTCTGTTTATTTCATTTTTGGGGCGTGTGCAGCAGCATCAGGTGAACAAGTAGCCTAAATTTTCATCTTGCATACTGATGGCAATGTTGAATTTTATCTAATATCCAGGAAAAAGATGTACAGCAGATTAAACAAGGTCTTCTTGATGGATACGAAAATAGTTTCTGGACTTGCAGTGTATCCAAGCTTGGCTATTCAGGCACTGCTGTGATTTCCAGAGTAAGATTTTTGAGTTGCACAAAGGGGCATACTTATGTCATAAATAATTTTCCTTTATGGATAAATTAAAATTTAAGACTAAAAGTAAAGTTCGTTTTTACTTTTAAATTTTTTTTTCCATGTAACCTTATGGCTTTCTTTGTTAATAATTATTAATAATAACCTAATGGATACTATAATTCTAAAGTGGCTCTTTAAATTGCAAGCTTAGTCCTTAAGATTGCTTCCATCTTGTTTCTGGAAATGTAATCCGCAGTGGATGCTGCAGCAATCAGGGCCCTTTAGGCAACTATTGTTAGCCTTAAAAGCTGTTTTTTATCCAATACAAACCTGCGGTTACAAATTGTTTACCATCTGTCCTTTGAGTGGAAACTGGTCTTATGTTTTCCTCTACAGGGAACCTAGTCTGAAATGTAAAAGTCATGTTCTGTTTGACCTGTGTTTTCTCAGGCTGTATGACTCCCCCAAATGGTGGCACACAGCCTTGCATATGAACAAATCATCTGTTTTGGCTCAGGCTGTTTATATGCAAGGCTGTGTGCCACCTTTTAGAGAGTCACACAGACACCAAAACTCTTACAAATAGAACTCTCTCTATATAAAGAGATTTATGAAGAGGATCATTTAACTTTTTAAATGATTCATGAGAATCTAGAAATATACAAATTTGTGCTGATTCTTTCATGTGAAAATTTCTATTTTGTTTCTTTCTTGCTTTTGCCTTTTTGCAGGAATATTTCTTCCCATGTTAGCCATCTTTTGCAGTTTTAATCGTAGCTGTCACTGAATTTGTAAGGATATAATTGGAGTATCCATTACTAAATATCTTAAGGATGCAATTGGAGGAAATAATAATTAATTGAAAGAAAGAAAAGAAGGATTACAGTAATGCTTGCAAATGACCAAATTTGGTCAATGGAATTGCAAATGCTATATCTCTAAACAAAATCTGAAACATATGTCTTAGGATGGGTTGAAATCTGAAGACTTATTTATTTTCTCCTCCCATAATTACTCTCTTGCAATTATAACTTGTATGGTTTCACAGTGTTACATAGCCAGGAGTCAATACATTGACATTGCCTGAACTGTACGCAAAGAGGACCCAGTTGATTGAGTCCTTTCTCATTCTGTTCATCCTCGCAGGTTCATCCCTAGTTAAAAATGCTCTTCTTGGTTTGCTCAAAGAGACATTGTGATGTAGGAGCATCTTGAGGGTAGTTCAAGTTTGCATCAACCAAAATAGATTATCTAGAAATAGTCACAAAGAATAGACTTCTCAGAATATTGTGCTGAACTTGTCAAAAAATAGTGCATTGGCTAAAACTAGCAATCATGACAATTGACTCTTGATGACAACTTTGATGAAGTTCTTCAGCTCTGACTGGAATTTTTCTGAAGATGTCTGAAACTCTGACGATTCAGCAAACTCTAGCTAGAGATTATGTAGCTTGGATACCCTAAGGCACATCAAAATATATCTCTTCAAACGTGTTGATATGATGATGTCATGTATACTGATATCTTGTTTTGATCATGACAAGTCTTGTCTTGTTGAAATTATGGCAAAAACCCTACTAAAAGATTTGAAAATGATTACCAAAAGGATGAGCTGTCTTACTTGAAACCTTAGCAATATGGGAATGATCAGTAATATGTTTGATGAATAGAAATTCTTTTAGAAACCATAGACACTCAGCAACCACAAAATACTAGGAGCTGTTTATATGTTCAGAATCCTCATTGAGGAGAAATGAAACCCTGCCGCTCAGTAAAAAGTTTGCCAACAACACTAACTGAAATCTGAAATGAAAAGTTGAAGTGTAGATCATGATCCTTGAGTGGACGTGTTCACCCTTTTGCATCCATCTCAGCGATAACAGGTCAGCCACAAAGTAAATCTGCAACTCCAAATTTGAACAATGATTATGGGTGGGAAATATCCCAACTTGAAAGTTATGGAGCCAAAAATAGACCATTGATAACATAATGACATGTGCTGGGGAGTTGGAAAGAGAATAAAAACAGAGGTGGAAATATTGGAGATTGGGGTTTGGAAATACCACAAGACTCCTCCTATAGGTTGGGGTGTTGGGGGTTGAGCAATGGGCATGCCGTTAAGGACAGGTCTGAAAGTCTGTCAAATACAGAAGACGTGTGGGGGAAGGATGGAAGGCATGATAGGATGGAGAAGTCCAAAACTCCTACATAAGATAGGGAAAGGGGAGTTGGAAGGAAAGACATACTCAAAAGGGGAAAACACACAACAAATGGGACTGAGGGAGACAACAATAAACCTAATATCTATAGACTTAAATTAACTGGAAACAGGAGATGACATATAGTGCTAAAGAACCTCTAAAAGTGCAAAAAGATATTGAAGAGTCTAGATGATCAATCAATTCCAATTAAAGGACTTCACTTAAATAACTTCAGCAAAACTGAAGTTTATTAGGAGCCTGTCATGTCCCTGAAATTATAACCTTGAAATATAAAACATCGAAGGGAAGATAAACAAAATACATATTAAAAACATTAACCATTTAATATTCTTATTATAATTATCAAAAATAATATTATAATTATAAATATAAATATATTAAATAGAAGATAAAATACAAATATATATAAATATTGAATAACATATAAAATAATAAATATAAATATATCAAAATAAATATAAGTATAAATATTTAAAATATTGAATAAAATATAAATATAAACATATTAAAATAAACATCTAAAAACAATATAAATAATAGTCATCAAATATACAAGGCTGAGCGATTAATCATAAGCAACAAGTCACGTCCCTCCAAACAGAAAGAGTACGACCTTCCTTAAAGAAGCGCATCTCTTCTCAATGTGAGAAGGATATAAAGTAAGAGGAAGTAAGATGGTGAGGGGCATCGAATGGAAGGAAGGAGATATAAGGTAAATAATCTAGGAATATACTCTGAGCATAGAATCTGCAGAATCGAACAGCAGTAAGGAGGTGAGAATTACATGATTTCAGGTAATAGGTAAATGGTAAGTATTTCATAAGTTCACATAATACGTTTAACAAATATATTAGGATTTAGATAAGGATATTTAATATACACTTTATGAATTAAAATAATAAGATTGATGGCATTAAGATAAGACTATTAATAAATACTTTATGAATTAAATAATAATAAGTTGATGCATCATAATAAATTGATATTTAATAATTAGATATGGATTCAAATACTAGTATAATTTATACTTATAGGTATCAATTCTAATGATGTTATTTATTTCTATGAATGTCATTTTGGAATAATAAGATTATGCATATACTATTGATTTTTATAGCACTACTAATATGTTATGGGACAACTAATTATATATATATATATATACATGATTTACGATTATGCAATAATGATGCTTGCAGCAATTATTGAGCCTTACAAGTAACAATGACTCTTTAATATAAACATGAATAGATTGTATATATATATCTGTGAATGACCTTATTCTAAAATCAATCAAATGCAAGGTTGAAAGGAGCAAGTTAGGAGGATGTTGTTTACGGGCCTCCCATGCTAAGTACGCCACTCTAAGGGTGGAATTGTCTTGGTCGGACGTTCTTGCCGCTTGGGGCCAAGGGGTGGGTTGTCTTGGTCGGACACTCGTGTTCTTGGGCTTAGATGGGTTGAGTAGTTTACAAGCACCCCTTTCAATATTCCCCAATCAAGCCAAACTATGATTGATTGTTAAAACGGATCCAAGGAGTCTTAATCATAGAAGCAAAAATCGAGAAAAAATCGCTATTTTAAAAAAAAATTGCAACCTTGCCGATTTTTTCCAGCATGTTGACCGTCGAAAATGCGAATTTCGGCTATAAAAATTGGTGGGTAATCTCCTAGCAGTGATATTGCGAGCTTTCCTCCTTGCAGCGATATTTTCTTAAGGTGTTTGTAGGTGTTCGACCACCCATTTCTTCCCAAACTCTATGCAAATCTTTGCAGTCTCTATAATACATAACATTTAATCCTGAACATTATATTGTATATATCATACAATATATACAATATAACATTTTCCCCAAACGATAATTATTGCTGAACATTTAATCGCGAACATTTAATCGACAACATTTAATTGTGTTTTACGGTATTATAGTTTTTACAATATAATAATAATAATAACATTTTTTCCCGAACGATTTTTGTTGCTACGGTATATATTAATATATAATATAGTATTATAATATGTTTATAATATAATAAAATTATAATATATTGTAACTTTTTTTTTTTTTGATATGTAAATTTGTTTATAGTGATTTTGCTTAAAAAGATATTACATTTTCAATCCATCAGCTGGCAAACTACCAAAAACCCATCCCCAAAACCATCCAAAAAAGCTACCCAAAACTAGACGTAGCCATCCCGGACAGATACAAACCAGAGACCAAACCCGCTATTTGCTAGGAAACACCATACATGCAATTCGAGCCGAACATCCAAAGAGAGCAACCCTACAACTACTAAAGAAACTTACACCAAAACAAGACTCCCTTGTCCCAGAAAAACCAGTTACCCATCCAGCACCGCACCTTCTGCAAGCAAGTACTCCTTGAAGAGCCGATGCCAATCCACCCCTCTCGATGGCTCCAAGAATAGATGATGTTTTAAGAAAATCAGCCCACAGTGCGCCCGGTCACGGTGCCTACGCAGAGCCTCGCTTTTGATATCCAGAAGGAAGGGATATCGTTTGACCCTCACACCAGGAAGAAGAGCTCGATGCATATCACGAGGCCAAGGGAGCCCCACACCCAATTCGGCGATAATGACCACGTCAATGGCACCCTCCAACAGACTCTCCTAAACTAGCTTACGAACAATCAGCAACACCATTGCTTTCGGGACCTCCAAGTCCAAAAGCGCAGCGAGGAATCAAGCCGCTATATCAGCATTTGTTCGCCAACGCTCCGCCGAATTCATAAACTCCTCCCCTAGTAGCAGTTGCATCGCCCCCAAAACTAGTTCATCCCAATCTTTAAACATCGACTTCAGCCGCCCATGCTTGATCCTCCCAAATAAAGCCCATAGCTTCCTCGAGGATTGCAGACAAACGAAAGTCTCCATCATTTTTGATGGTGAGAATGGTGAGCACCTAGATTATTAAAGGAAGGGTAAACACCCACAATTTGTGCGACTGTCCCATCACCTTAAAAATCATACACCCATTGCGTCCTTTGAGCTTGTGGACAAGACAAGCCATAAATGAAGCCGAACGGATACCGTTTAAACTCCCACCACCTTCCTTGCATTTATTACCCTCCATCGCCACCCTTCAGGACCGCGCCAACCAAGCCTATGTTGTCGGCCACGTACCCCACGACGACACCAAACTCGAAACCATCCACTTGGCAGCCGTGGGATTGTAAAAATTATTATTATAATATATAATACAATAATATTAACATAATAATATATATTAATATATAATATAATTATAATAATGTATATTAATATACATTAATATAATAATAATATGTTTATAATATAATATAATTATAATATATTGTAAAATTTATTATTATAATATTAACATATATAATATATATTACAATATTAACATATAAAATATATATTAATAATATTATTATAATACTAACATATTATAATATTAACATATATAATATATATTATAATATTTTGTTTTGATAGGTGACAGGTTATTTTTATTGATATTAGAAAGTTTTACATATATAAAAACTTAAAGCATACATCATCTCCATAGATTTCGTCAGATGAAATTAGGAGATCAAAAACAAACTCCCTCCTAAAAGCATCTAGCCTACTATAATCCTATACCCCTAATTTTCTGCTTTCCGCGCTCCGTGCACTTTCATAGGTTAATCCTCCTGGGTTTAAGCTCGTGTCTTGTCTGTTGGGTTGTCTTTACCACACAAAAATCCTTCCATGTCCTTCACCCCTCCTTCCTTGGCCCCTCGTCCTTAGTTTCTCTGCGACTTCCTTCTCGCTGCTGTCTTTCCTTCAAAACCATAGCTATATGAAACTTCAAAAAACCAGTCCCAAAAAAACTCTTCCTTACACCTCTTTTCTTATTTCTTTTTGCGTGCTATCCTCGCATCTCGGCCGCTTCCTCTTCGCACCGATTGTTTCTTCTTTGGGTATATGTTGGGGACGCTTGCTACTTCCTCTCGACGGTTTACTTCTTGCCTTCGTAGCTCCAATTTCAGGTTTTCCCATGCCATTAACACATTCAATTTGTATGTGTCTCTATCCGTCAATCTTCGCCACTTGATAAATGGGATCAACTCTTCCTCCGTCGCTTCATCCATATCCTCAATTCCTTCTGAAACATCAAAACCGACCCCAGGCACAGCCCATTCGAGGAAAGATTCCAGTTTGGCTAAGAGTTCCTCCTGAAACAGAGTGAGCATCACTCGTTTGATCTCTTTTGGGTCTTCTCCAATCTCCATTGCTCACGCAAAGATCATGGATGCTATATCTGCATTCTGGCGTCCTCTATGCGTAGCCTCCCGGAAGTGCGGTCCCAATGTTTGCAGGACTGCATTCACCACCTCGTCATTCGTCACCTTCAATAACTGCTTCAACCTTTTCACAGTAGGCTGTCCAAAGAACGCTTTTGCTGCAACTTGGTTGAAAAACCCCACATTGCTTCCATTTTTACCGGATTCTGCGCGCACCTTTCCCACAGGTAAAAACTTTAACAACTTGGGTCGCTTATTGCTTCTCGTGGCTTTAAAGCTAGAGTCTCTCGCCATTAATGCTTCCGTATTCCCATCCTAAGTAAGCACCATTTAAGTTTCATCTCCTACGCCGCCACCTTCCATCAAAGCCTATCCCTTAATCGTGGGGGGTGACTTCACCTTTTCTCACGCGTCCCTTGGGATAATTATCTTTTCACAAATCTTGTGTGTCAGGTCCGAATCTGATTACACACCATTTGATGTGCCGCCAACTCGCCCTGCAATTACCCCCTGGCTATGCCCTTTTCTTTTCTTAAATCGACATTTTTCTTACTTGATGTGACTTCATATTCATTACAAACTCCATGCTCTTATATCGTCAAAAAACTAGCTTTTTCGCTTTCAATGAATTGGAAATTTCTAAGATCCTCAATTACTAGTTCTACCTCCTCCTTAAATGAAATTGCCCAGTTGGACAAGACATTTGCTTCTTTATTTCCCTCCCTCCTTATGTGGGTAATATTGAAATTTTCAAACGTTTCCAGCTCTCCTAAGATCTCTTTAATAATGTTTTGAAGGTGCCATGCTTTCGCACTTGAATCAACTATCACTTGAATGATTATTAGGGAATCACCTTCTAGCTGTTGCTGCTTAACACCAAACCTTTTTGCAAGTTTAATCGCCAATAGGGCCGCATTAGCCTTGGCCACATTGTTGTTTCCTGATGCCAATTTCCTTGCTGCAATTGCAATGGTGTTACCCAAATGATCCCTTACTATTGCCCCAATGCCAGATGGGCCAGGGTTACCACGAGTAGCCCCATCAAAGTTCACCTTATACCAGCCCTCCTTAGGTTTTTTCCACACCACCTTCGATTCTCCTATATCTTTGGTAGATTTCTTAATATTTCCTGTCACCGCTCTCAAACGAATTCCGAGCCATGCTCGTTGCACTAAAGTATCCTCCAAAGAGAAAGGATACCGCCAATTCTGTGACTGTGAGGCTGCACTACTCACTACTTCTTCTATACTATGATCAATTTTGCTAATCAGCCTAATTGAGGTTTCATATTTATCCATAAAAATTCTACGGTTCCTCTCTTTCCATATCTCCCAAATTATCAACGAAGGTGAGCAAATCCATATACTAGACAACAATGTTTTCTTTGGCTTCCCAGGCCAACTTTCAAACATTTCTTTAAGAGTCCACGGGAGGGGACTTTGCCAGTTCAACTTCCTTCTAACATGCTCCCGACAATTCCTTGCCACTTTACATTGAAATATCAAGTGATCAACTGATTCCTCTGCCTTATCACACATAACACACTTCGAGGGTCCTGCAAATCCCAGGCGCTTTCTTCTTTCCCCCATAAGAATTCGGCCCTTTACAGCTAACCATGCAAAGGTTCTTGCTTTGGGTAAACAATCCTTATTCCAGCACAAATCTTTTGCCCAGAAGTTCTCTCGCTCCTCAGAATCCAATAATTGGTACCCAATCTTCACCAAGTAGCAGCCAAAGGACGAACCACACCATATTATCTTATCCTCATTTCCTGAAATTTGAATTCTCCGATCATTAAAAATCTTTTGCATTTGCCAAATTTGCTGAGGGTTCAAATCCTCCTTTGGTACCTCTTTCCAACCCCAATCCTACCCCAAAGGGCCCACTTTCGAGCTCACATAGTCTCTAACCTTGGTCCCCCACCTCTAGGAGAAGTGATTTTTGAGAAGCATCATTTCAGGCTCCTCACTCAAATTTGACATTCCATTCCAGGAATCATCCCAAAAATTTGCCTTAAGACCATTTCCAATCTGCCATGAGAGATGATTAACTATCACTGGCCTACATGAGATGATAAAATTCCAAATTGCGGACCCTTTAGGAGGGTTGCGAATTGTGAAAATACGATGCTCCTCATTTGAATCCAGATACTTTACTTTTAAAACTTTAACCCATAATAAAGTGGGATTGGCATACATACTCCACACAAGTTTAGCCCCAAGGGCCTCATTTAGCAATTGCCAGTTTCTCAAACCAGCACCTCCCTTATCTTTGGCTTTGCAAATTTTATCCCACGCCAACAAAGGGATTTTGTCATCATCACTAGCCCCATTCCAAAAAAACTTCCTCATTTGCTGTCCAATCGTGTTTATTACTTTCTTAGGTATCTTTAGACACATCATTGAGTAAATTGGGATTGCAGATATCACAGTTTTTAGCATTAGAATTCTTCCTGTTGATGTTTAATATTTGCTTTTCCAGCCATCCATTTGCTTGAGACAAGAGTCGACCAGGTCTTTCCAGATATTTGTTCTGTTTGCTCCCCCAAAAAGAGGAATTCCCAAAAAGTTACTTGGAAGTTTGCCAGCCCTCATATCCAGGATTCTACAAATATCCTTTTGTCTTTGTTTAGGAGTGTTGAAGAAAAAAATTTCCGACTTACGCCAATTGATACATTGGCCTGAAGCCAAACCGTATTTATCAAGCGTGCTCTTCATAACTCGAGCCTTAGTCAAAGTAGAATCCCCCATCAGAAAAGTATCATCTGCAAACTGTAGATGTGAAATTGGTGCAATCCCATCAGCAACTTTGATCCCCTTCCACTGCCCATCCCTGCACTTCTGGGAAATAAGCCTACCAAGCACCTCAGCTAGAATGATGAAAAGAAAAGGTGATATTGGTCTCCTTGTCTAATCCCCTTTGTAGATTCAAAAAAATCTTGTGGACTCCCATTAACTAATACTGAGAAGCGAGGGGTACTTATACAACCTTCAACCCATTTCAGCCATTCTTTACTAAAACCAAAGTGCTCCAAAAATTTCAGCAGAAATTTTCTGTTCACTTCATTATAGGCTCTCTTAATGTCTAGTTTTACCATCATTTTTTCCACTTTCGCCACCCTGACCGAGTGGATAGTTTCATGAGCCACTATTACACCTTCGAAAATTGATCTATTTGGCGAGAAGCCACTCTACTCAGTTGAGATCACTGATTCCAGAACCAATTTCAATCTGTTTGCCATTACTTTGGAGATTACCTTGTAGACTGTGTTGCAAAGGGATATGGGTCAAAAATCCTCAAAAGAGTTTATTGTCCCCCGCTTTGGAATAAGGGCAATGAAAGTGTTATTTAGGTCTTTCAAGATGAAACCTTCCCTCCTAGATTCATCCACAACTTCCCATAAGTCTTGAGCAAAAATATCCCAAAGTTTTTGAAAGAAAATTGCAGGGAAGCCATTAGGGCCAGGAGCTTTGTCGCCTCCCAAGTCAAATAAAGCTCTTTTAACCTCCTTCAATGACACCACCTCCATTAACATCCTGTTTTGGCCCTCTAATATACATTTCGGAATGACATCAAATAAACCAGAGTTTTGATTTAGACTTTTTGGTTGCATAGTGAAAATTTCAGTAAAAAATCTCACCGCCTCCTTATTGATTTGAACAGCATCCTACAGAATTTCACCGTTGTTATCCTTTATTGACAAAATCCTGCTATTAGACCTACGAACTTTAACTGAATTATGAAAAAACTTGGAATTCCTGTCTCCATCTTTCAACCAGGTCTCTCTGGATTTTTGTCTCCAAAATACTTCTTCCCTTGCTAGTGTTTCAGAATAAGCTTTATTAAGTTCTTTTTCCTGAATATAATCTTCTTCATTCATCGCATGCTCGATTATCCTAGAATGCAAGGCATTTAAATTCTCTTCCAACCTTAATTTCTCCACAAAAATGTTCTTGAAAGACTCCCGGTTCCACAATTTTAGCTATTCTTTCAGAAATTGTAGCTTTTTGAAGAAGATGAAAGCTTTGTTTCCAGTTCTTATTGGGGCATTATTCCACCAACCCTTTACCAAATCTTCAAAATTGTCAGCCCTAAACCACATTGTTTCAAATTTAAAGGGACATCTGTCCGAAGTTGCCTCGTCTTGAATCCTTAAACTTATTGGGTAGTGGTCAGAACCCGTTATGGGGAGAATCTCTGCTTCGCACTGCCAACGCTGCTTAGCCCAATTTCCAGCTAGGAAAAACCTATCTAGTTTTTTTGCTATATTTAGAAAGCCACCGCGCCTGTTTGTCCATGTGAATTCCCCTTTTCTAAAGGGCAATTCAATCAAACCATTGTTCATTGCAAAGTCACAAAAGTCCTGTTGACTCTTCCCCGACCAGCATAAACCCCCAAACTTATCAGAGGGTCTCATTACCGCATTGAAGTCCCCACCAAGAAGAAACATGCTTCCCTCCTCCCCATTCAAAATGTTCGAAAGCTCTTGCCAAAGGATCTTCTTCTTCTGGGCTGAGTTATTAGGGCCATAGATGTTGAGAATCCAAAAGCTAGCTCTTAATTGTTTAGAGTCCACCTTACACCACTGCCATTGTCTTTCCTGTATGATGACTTGAACATCCACCAGAGAATCATTCCAAAGAATTCCTAAACCACTAGAAGCACCCAGTGCCCCTGATAGAGAACACCGCTAACGTCCAAAGCTTTTTGAAAACGCATCCACATTAGCATCCTTAATTTTTTCGTTTCTTGCAATAATACCACAACCGGTCTCGTTTGATCAAAGCATCTTTTGATCAAATGAATCTTGTCAGCCCCTGACATTCCACGAAAGGATTTTCATGACTGCGGGAAAAGGCTAAGTTTGCTTTGTCCCGCTGCATTCCCAGCTATCTCAAGTCTCATCCTATTAGTTTTTGGTCCTCTTCTTGTCTTCTCACCAATCTTCACTTTATTGTTTAGGGCTAAAGATTGGTTGATGGTTCGTTTCTCCACTATTCCAATACTGTCCTGAAGACCAAGTACCTCCTCTTCACCTTGGTCTTCATCTGATTCTGAATCTTCCATGTTTCCCCCGCTGTCCCGAACTCCATCAAAAGCATTGTCTAGGTTTCTTATGGGAGAAATGGGTATATCCTTGAAAGTGGTTTCTTCCCTTGGGGACTCACAATTAACCGATTTATCAAAAGGTTCAGTGTTTTCCACATTATCACTGTTCAAATGAACATCTCGGCCCCACAGTTCATTAGGTTTTTTTGCCCTGTTTTGAAGGAAAATTCTATTTGGAGAGACCTCTGTATCAAGGTTCTGAGTCTGTTTTGGCTGTTTTTGGATCTGAATCCATGTTTCCTCCCCCGATTGAGATCTCTATTCTCTTACTTGGTTCTAAACTTTCTGTGGTGATTTCCATCCATCTAAACCACCCTCAAAGTCACTCCTTATGTCATCCAAACCTATCTGCTGCCCACCTTGACTACTCATCTCACCCCTCACTGTTTCACCAGGAGTGGATATGGGGGATGCACTTCTAGCAATTTTTTTTTCTTCCCCTACCCGGGTTTCATTCTCATAGGCATTTTCAAAAAGATAGTCAATTTCCTGCCGTTTTATAACCCCCCACCCATCATTTGAAACTCTTACTTCCCGAGTTTCATTTCGAAATTGAGTACCCCATTCTTGAGAGTAGCTGGAACACTCCTTTTGCACTTCCTCCGACAAGTTTACTATTTCCTCAGTTAGACTGTTTTGGCAGAAACCCTTTCCCTTCTCTGAAGAGATAAGTTCATCTTTGGACCTTGATTTCCCAATGCACCTCAAACATTCAAAATATGCATCCTCTATTTCTAACTTTTGAACCCACATCCCTTCCCCCGATTTGAGTTCTAGCCTTTCTGGTAGAGAATGAATCTCCTGTCTTAAAACACAAATTCAGGGGAAAATGCTAAAATCTGTTTTGTCAGCAACCTCCTCCGATTTCACAAAAGTTCCAAATCTTCTACCAATCATACTGAGGGTTTCCTGATCTCTATATTCATGTGGGAGATTTTTTAACCTAATCCACACGGGGATGTCTTACACCGTTGTGTCATTCTGGTTGAAATTTGGGGTCCAATCCTTAATGTGAAACCCTAAACCTTCCATTACAAATAGGCCACTGTTAATAATCCATTCCTTATCCAGCGTGGTTTTGCATATGACCAGATAGAATCCATTCTCGAGGGTTTTAAGTTCACATTCATGGCCCCAGTGTTTATCACACCAAGACCTAAGCTTAGAAAAAGCCAGCCATTTTCCACCCCATTTTAGGAAAAATCCCCTATCTCTTAAAAAACTCATTGAATCTTTCCATTCACTGTTTTCCAAAAGCAAAGTAGTCATAGTTGCATAGGAGATACTTGGAATTACCTGGCTAGGGCCGACTTTCTCCACTTGTTGTTTTGGACGCCAGAACTTATCCGCTACATTCCGAAAATCTATTCGTTCAGGTAAATGCCATGACCTAAATCGTTCGCCCCTCTGAGGTTGAGATCCTGCTCTCGTTCTGCCCTTATCCATGCCTCCAGTTTTATCGTGGTGTTTATCCGGAGCCTGCCAAGCCCTATTTGGGTCAGCCCTTCTGGGTCGAGTGTTGCTCCGTCTAGTTCTTTTATTGAAAGGCCATCTTGCTTGTTGTCCCTCACCATACTGCAAGTTCCTGTGCCTTCGAAACCCCTGTCGCCATTGTTTCTCCATCATTGCAGCCGCTTCACAGTATATATATTATAATATTAACATATTATAATATATATTAATATGTAATATTATTATAATAATATAATATTATAATTAATATATTAATAGATTAATATATATGAAAATATATAATATAAAAATATATATTAATATATTATATATTATAATATAATCATAATATATTAATAAAATTATATATCAATATATTAATATACTATTTTCGATTTTTTCAAAAAAATCTTGAACTTTTGGTTTGTCGATTTTTTTCCCCAAACGATTTTTGCTGCTATGGTCTCAATCATAAGGAGGATGGATGAGAGCATGGTTAGGAAAAGTAGATACAAGTGTATCCACTAGGCACGCCACTCTGAGGGTGGAATTGTCTTGGTTGGACGTTCCTGCCGCTTGGGGCCAAGAGGTGGGTTGTCTTGGTCGGACGCTCGTGCTCTTGGGCTTAGATGGATAGCTTCGGTCAGACTTATCCTGCTTCTCATCCAAGCCCTGTTATGAATAAAATTTCCACTATGCATTATGGATTTCAGTAGTCTAGATAGTCTTGAAATAGTTATGTTTATTATGTTTGATCGTATGAAACATATTTCCAATAGTATCTAACATGATTGCAGGACCTAAACCAAGATTTATCTTGTTTGAAGCATTTGATTGGTAAATTATAACCCTAACTACATTAAGCTTGTGATTCTAGGGCAAAATTTAGGCCAATTCCAAAAGGGGACATTACAAAGCCCTATGTCCAATTCAATCACAGTTTCATCTAACTATAAGCACAAACATTCAAATCGTGAAAACTAAAATTTTGAAAAAAACATGTCAAAAACCTTCATTCATTCAAAAGTTCAATACTCTTGATTTACAACTTTTCTCATAACTAAAATACATATGAAATATTACAAATCTCTTTTCAACTCTATAGAATACATAGACCAATATTTGATACAACTTTGAAAGCATAAATGGGAAGATGATCATTTTCAAATATTTTACTTTCATTTTTCAGCATGAAAGAAAGGTCTTCAAGTGCTTGTTTGAACTCCAAGCTCCAAGAACTTACAAGCCAATGGGAGATTAGCTACCTCATGTCTTTATGATGCTCTTGAGCCCATCCAACCTTGCTAGGAGAGAGTAACATAGATTTACAACTCATACAAACTCAAGAACATACATCCTTGGCAACATAGAAATACAAAGAGGACTTGGGTTTTTTCAAAATGCACAATAATTCACTCTTGAATCAATTTGAAGGAGAGCCAGTGGTAGATAAGACTAAGGAGCGTCTTTTGTCAAAGTTCTCCATATCCATCCACAAGTATAAGGAGAAACCAATGGGGATTCCAAAGAAATAAGAACTCATCTATTAAAGGATATCATGAACAACTATGCACACCCTTTTTTTCAATATTTTTTAAATTGTTTGAACACCTCTACCTATACTTCCCAACACATAACAGCCCACTCTTGAGCTAAGAACACACACTCCTTGCCTTCTACCACTCTAATGCTCTCTAATGTTCTCATTTTGAATGGGTACACACACATCTCTAGTGTTCTCAATATTGTGTGGAATTCATCTCAACAAATAATATAAATCACATGATAGAATGGATTCTCAATCTGTCTGATAATCAGCAAGTAAACACATGCAACAATCACACATCTTAATAATACGTTCACACAAAATCCATGTATGTTCCTCAATGATCATCTAATCATAATCACAAGATACATACATCATAATATGCACAATCAAAATTAGTTACTTGCTTATCTAAGTCAATAAATGGCATTTGACATTGCATGGAATAATGACAAATTGACACATTATTATGTGTCATAAATACACATCTCAAAGCATCATAATAGAAAACATTAGACATATAAACATCTCCAGTCATCACAATGCAAATAATTGGACATGCAATCTGCTATGATCATCATATAAGGTTAAATGTCATATAATCATATATATATATATATAAAAGTGTGATCAAAAGATCACAATAATATCATTGGATAAATCCTAATACAATGAGTGCATTAAAGACATCAAAGCACATCATTGTACAACTTCTATCGTTTGTTATGAGTGGACCAAATTTGCCACACTCAAGGGTTATGTAGAAGAGATAAATTTGGATAGGGAAACTATGTTGTAGGAGTACCTAATACTATGGTGGCATTTGCATAGGCCTTAGTCAATGAGAACCACACTAGCCGTTCACCTCTTGCCACAAGATTGTAGTTACTTTGATGTTGAGAGGAACTGGTCTACATACAACTTTATCCATTCTATCAAAATAAACAAACTTATCTGTAGGAGAGAAGAGAAAGTTGTGGTTGTACATAGTGCCTTGTGTGTCTCATGGACCTCAATACTCTTGTGTACAAGGAGAGTCCAACAATATGGTGGGATTTAGATCCAGAGGAGTTGACATAGATTGATGAGGATCATGTTGCACGAGTAGGGTTGGTTGGGGCCCATTTGGAGGAGTTTCAGCTAGACGAGTCTAGTAGTTCTATCAATGAGGAGCTTGCCACAAATTTTGGGCAAGATGGTTAGATCGTTGAGATGTTTGCCCATTGTAATCATGATATTGAATATAATAATATATCGATATTTAGAATTTCCAATGCATTTTTGGTTCAATCTATTCATTGCATTTACAGTTTATCTTTGAACTATGGTTGTATATAGTGCTCGACATGTCAGGATTGCAAGACGCTTGTGTACAAGGAGAGTCCAACAACATGGTGGGATATAGACCTAGAGGAGCTGATGTAGATTGATGAGGATTAGGCTACATGAGCAAGGTTGGTTGGTGTCCATTTGGTGGAGTTTCAACTAGATGGGTCGAGTAGTTCTAGCAATGAGGAGAATGCCAAGGCTTTTGGGTACGATGAGTAGATCTTTGAGACATTGGCCTATTGTAATCATTATATTGAATATAATATATTGATATGTGGAAATTTGAAATGCATTGTTGGTTCAATTGATTCATTGTGTTAATTTACATAAAAGATAAATTGCAATTTCTTTTAAATTTTTTTAATTAACTAAATTTTCAAGTACTACTATTTAGTTAACAAACCTT
Source organism: Sequoiadendron giganteum (assembly GCA_007115665.2). Lineage (NCBI taxonomy): Eukaryota > Viridiplantae > Streptophyta > Pinopsida > Cupressales > Cupressaceae > Sequoiadendron > Sequoiadendron giganteum. The sequence goes on from CM021100.1 coordinate 74,417,228, forward strand.
GCTATTGTAATATTTGTATGTGTTGATACTATAAATATAACAATGGTTGTATTGGGAAATGTTCATAATCTTTGCATTTTAATATTTTTTCTAGAGTTTCTTTAGGCTTATCAAGTCTTTTGATACTTGCTCCTTATTGCTTCTCTTTGTATGGCTTTCTAAGGCCGGAATTTGATTTCGTGTAATCTTTGCATTTTATAGTTGTTTATTATTTATGTGGGCAATTCTTCAAAAGATAGTGTAGAATGTTATTTATGTACCATATGATCATTATTTTTCCTCAACATTTACAAAGACTAATATATGATTGGGGTTCTGAAAGGATACTTTTATCCAAGTTTAGGCGACAGACCTAGCTATTGTAATTTACATATAGTATAATAATGAATATAATGATGCCATTACCAAGAACTGTTAACATCACATCTTTGCCAACTATGTTTACTAAAGTCAGATGTGGAAGCATTTTATAATTTTTGAAATGGTTTAAGTGGCTAGTAGTTTGACCATGCAATCTTAATGGTGTTGCATACTTCATTTTTTACATTGGTCATTATTCTCACCTTGTGTATTTAGTTTCTCCTAATTTTTTTTCAAAGAGGAGATACAAACTAGAGTCACTTGACTTGCCATACTATTGATTTGCTTGAGTTTTGCTTTAATATCTTGAAAAAATGACATACACTATTAACATAAAAACATATATTAGTAATAAACTACTAAGGTTAGGGTTTGCACTTCAATTTTTGTTAAAAGTGTTTTTTTAATAAGTGATTGAGTTCTTGGGGGAGGGAGAATCCTTGCCACCTTGAGAATGGTTAAGGGATGATTAGGTATCCCTTGGCTTTGAGGGAGAATGTCTCTAGGGACGTTCCTTGAACATTATAGACATCTTTGTAATGCCCCCTCCTTAATTTCATATTAAGGGGGTGGCCTTTCATTAAGAAGTTTTATGAAAGAAAAAACAGTTTAAACCAAATCATGGGCAACACCTGTTTTTAGGAGAAACAAAAGCTAATGAAAAATTAATTTGTTGCTAAAAGACAAATGAAAGGTGGCGTCCTTTGGAAGAGAAGGATATAAGAGAGGTCAAACAATAAGGATGGAAGGCATCATTGAAGACATCTTTATATATTTGGTTTTATCTCCTGTGGAGCAAAGATTGTGTTATAACAGTCGAAGATGAAACCCCTCTAGGCCTGAAAATTTAAGGACTAAAGCCTGTTTCTTTTTCTTGCAGAGTTGGTGGACGAAAACCCTTGACTCGAGCAGATTGGAAGTTATTTTCCAAAGGCATTTCAGTGTGTTAAACTACTGCAGATTTCAAGTAATTCAATAATTCTATAAGAGCAAATATTTGACATAAATCTAAGCTGATTTTTGAGTGTTCAAAACAGTACAAATCAAATTTAACAGCAACCATTAAGTTAGTAATAAAATCAGAAAATTCTCACTGATAATTGACTGAAAGTTTTACTTTGAGTTAGATTTTATTTTATTTAAGGAAAAAGTAGAAAAAATAAAAGGGGACATTATAGTGTCTCCTCGTAGGTGGTGGTGGAGAGATGGTGGGCGGTGTCTCATCTTTGTCCCAAAGTCCAAGGGAGAAACTTAAAGTTTTTGATGGATGTGTCCCCATGGAACATTGGTTTAGATAGAGAAGAATACTAGAACTAGAACAAAAAGCTTTTTCTTTTATTAATTTGTGTGTTTTGTCCATGACATACTCTCAAGGGAGATGTATGGCCGTCCATTTTCTCCTATCTAACCTATATCTACCTAAATTATAGATATACATTTATAGATTACATGTTCGTGAAGACAAACGGGTTGTTATGGAAATTGAAATGGTTGAGCTTCCATGTGTGACTCTTCATCTCCCATTGGTTCAGTTTCTCATGGCTTGCCATGTTGACAATTAATATGGCATGAAATGAATTTAGAAGTTGTGCTCAATTAGTCCTTGCATGAACTGAAATGTTTTGTGGTATTCGGATATGTTGTGCTGAGTTTTAGATTGTGCGCCTTGTGTAGATGTGGCGTGAAATTTAAATAGAGTTGTTTGTGAAGTTATGTGACAAGATCCTTAGCACTATGCGAATGGCGCATGATGCAAAGGGTTGCACAAGAATTGAGTCTTTTGAGTTATGCAATGTGGTTCTTGGTATTGTGTGAGTGGCACATGGAGCTAGGAGCTGCACATAGGTGCGTGCCATGGTTCTTGGCATTGCATGGGTGATGCATGGATGTACTGTCCCTCTCCTGATTTGCCGTAGAATTTGCCCACTGATCACAAATTAGGGTTAGGGGTTTGTCTTACCAAATAAATATCTTTTTAATGATGCAATCTTGGATTTGAATCCTACAATCACCACATGAACAATATATGCAAATATATATATGCTTACTTATTAGAGTTAGGCAATTACATCACATCTATAGATTATCAATAATGCAAGCATATTAGGATTTGGGAGAAGGGACGTGATGGGTCCGCTTGAAGCCATTTCTACACCAATTCTAAGAGGATGTCTACCACAACCCTCTTACTTGGCGGCTTGTATTTGCTTTCCCCATCAATGTCTCAACCCCCTAAACACACTTGCCATCTTGTGGAATTGGGCGGGGGTCATAAGTGGGTTACTTGGCTCTCTACGTAAGTGCCCTCTGGTCCTAGGAGCCATTACAGTCAACTTTTGAACTGCCTACTTACTTAGCCTTGTTTACCCCTTTTGCTTACACCCCAAGCCCTTCCTACAAGGTGGGTTTCAGTCAATCAAGCATATCTCATATTCTATCATAAGAACATATACTTAAATATTCTTTATTATCCATAAGCAATACAAATGTAAAACAATGATTGGCATAAAATATCTAGTATACCCCTGAATATATATATATATATATCTGATAATAATAATCTGCTGTGATGAAATGGACTGGTTTCCCTTGTGATCGCTGGTCTGTATGTTCTTCTCCTTCAACCGATCTGTCCTTTATATTCAGAGGATGTTGTTAGCGTAAACTAAGCGCATAAGAATCTATTATTCATATTAAAGAACCATAATTACTTTACAAGGCCCAATAATTGCTGCAAGCATCATTGTATAATCATAAATAATATACATATATATACCTTATATATATATATATCCTTATATATATATATATATATATATATATATATATATATATATATATCTGATTGCCTGCTGCTGTACTCTAAAGTATGTTCCAGACTTCTTATTTATATCCTCTTCCATACTGCTGCTTATTTGAATGCAGACTTATTTCTAATTTATTTCTATTCCATGCTGATCAAATGTCATGTCCCCAATTCTGGAGGTAGATTAATTTAATTAATTAAGTTGTCCAAATTCATGATTATTTCATAAGGATGACTAATTGATTATTCTAATTAAATTAAGTGGGATATTAAATTAGTTATTTATAAGGTTATCAAACAATTATAAAATAAAAGGTGACCTTATATTTAATAAATTTAATAAGTGACTAAAATAAATATATTATATCATAAAGTCACTAAAAATAAAATATATCTTTTATCCCACATTGACAAAAAAAGTGTGTGAGCTCTCCCAAGAAAAGTATAAAGGGAGCTTTGGGCTGGGCATTTGTCATGTTGAGTTGACTACTTCATTTTCTATATTTGGTGAGCTTAATGCTTGGCAAACTTCGCTTGTGAGACATCGAGCCTAGCTGATTCCTAGTTTCGCTTGTGAGAGATCAAGCCTAGCTAGTTTGGGGAAGGGATACCTCAGTCCTTTCATCTGCAACATAATTTTGTGGCCCTAGGCCAAATTATTAGCGCCATTGGAGGAATCGATTGGAGCTTGCATTTCAGTTTTTGTATCAATCCTTTGAGGGACGATTTTTCTTGGTATTGGAGGACGATTTGGTGATATTGAAAAGTGTTCTTGCAGCTGCTACAATCTCAGACTTGGTGTTGCTGGGTGCTATCTCATAGTGGTGCAATTCTGATATTGGGAGGTTCGATTCTTGGTGTCCATTTGCAGATCTGTGTCAAGGGAAAGAAAGGAGGTCGAAATAGATTGGAGAAGATGATTTCATGAAGGTTCGATCTTGTGTTTTGCTTGCTACATGATTTCATTCCTTGTCTCAGCTGGGCGCCATTGGAGAAGGGGCGATTTTGATGTTAGAGGAGAAATAAATTCATAAAAAATCATTGGTGCATCGGTTTCATATCAGACCTTGGGCGATTCTCTTAGGAGGCTATGGCGATGAGGATTGATGTAATTTGAAGGAGTTTTATGCTGCTGCCATCATCATTTCAGTGGTGTTATATCAGAACAGGGTTGGCTTCATGATGGCATGATTTCATCACAATACAACTTGTTTGATGGCCATCATTTCATCTCAGCATCTCATCGACTTGTCCCAGGTTTTGTTGTTACTTTGCATTGCATATTTCATCTTGTAGTTGCTGATATACTTGCTCCAGCATGGTAGACATATCATATGTAATTCTGATATATGTTTTGTAGCCAAGAGTCTTGGCATTATTGTAATCAGATTACATCATATTCTAAGGAGAAATAAGGTTGCATACTAGATACTTGTATTATGGCATTGTTCATGGGAGTCCAACTTTGCATAGCAAGTGTTTGATAAAATGTCTAGATAATATATACTTGCTGCTACAGTCATATCAGTCATTGTAAGATTGCATTAGAAGTTATTATTGCATTGCTTTCGTTCCAGCATTTAGTTTAATATCTCACACCCATTTCTAGCATAATTGCATCAAACAACTTCATCAAAACAAATCAGAAGTTCAAAACAGCAAACTCAGACCTTGCAAATCAACTGTTTGACAATATTCCTTGAAGTAAGCTTAGACCAGATTGAGTAAGGGATTTTTACAGTGGTTTAAGAAGTGTAAACATTGACATTTTGGTCTATTCCCTCTCCTTTAGGTGAAAAATCCTAAAGTGTTAGAAGGTCTTAGTAACCAAGATCTTTGTTTTGCATTTTGGTAACCCTTATGATATTCCTTGAGAGCAAAAATCTAGATCAGAAGTAGCAAGGAACATCACATCAAATATATATATTAAATGCATATGTATTTGAGTGCATCACAATCTCTGAGTACGCCAACTGCTGCTTCTATCTCCATCCCGACTTCTATATTTTTCTCCTTGAATGCAGATTATTAGTTCTGATCTGCTTTCTATAGTCTGTAAATATCGGCCTCAGAATAAGTGTTTCCTGAAGATGATTCGCCACCCTTTCTGAGTGCAGATAATTATTTGTTTTCTGGTCTCTATTTGCTTTTATATAGTCAGAGAATATTTTATTCATTCCTGGTTGCTCCTCCTCCTTTCTCAGTGTATTCTTTATATCCTCGTATTCAAATGATGGGACACATCTCTTTGAAGAGAGATATCCTCTTAAACGGACATGTCCTTTGCCTTATACCAATCGCTGCTTTTAATTACTATTTTATTTATAACTCTGCCTTTAATCATGTTAATCGCTGCTTTTGGAAAATACATTTGTTACTGTTTATTATTAATAACTATCTTCTGTTCAATCGCTACTTATATTCATCCTTTTCTATTTCAAATCTGGGTGCTGCTAATTATATTTGGTCTTATGTGGGTGGAGGCATGGCACAAGGGGTCGGCCATAGTTTATTTCCTTTACCTTGCAAGTCGGCTACCATTTTAATATATTTTATTTTTGGTTGGCTAGCAATGAAGGTCTGGGTTGGCCAGCAAATTATTTATTTAATTTATTTATTATTATTTTGATGCCTAGGGTTTGTGCTGCGATTTGCAGATGGCGGGGGCATGACAATGGAATTGCATGTAGTGTTGTGCATTGCTATGCAAGTGACTAAGACAATTGCAGATGCTTGCATGGTAGCGTGAGGATCATTCAGGCTTGTGATGATATCTTCGAAGATGAAATTTTGCATGCTATTGCCATTGGCCAAAAAATCTAATTGCTGCATGTGCACTCACATTTGTGAATGGAATAAACATTTTCTTTCAACATTTAGCAAGAATGATGTGGCTGTTACATTAAGATAGGCAGTTGGAGGTCCGTGTTTTCGAATTTTGGCTTGTGTGAACCCTCTACTTTTGTATAAGTGAACATGTTCTTTTGCACATGGCACTTTGCGTTAGAGTGGCTACTAGTTTTGTGTTTGTTGCATCATTTACTTGTCTTAGATGGTTTGTTTGTGTTCGAAGAAGGTGTCTTCTTTAGTGCAAAAGATTCTCTTGCTTAACCTTTAGTTTTGACTCAATGGTGTTTGCATAGTGATAGTTTTGTCCCATTGTTGACCTTGGACAGCTTCAATATGGATTGAATGAATGGATGCAAAACGCTGTGACACTTGAGGAATCTATACTACTTTGACTTGAATGTGCCCAAACTTCACATAGGGATTATGGAAGGTATTAGTGTATGCATGGGTTGGTTGGTCATATTGTTGCCATAGTTTTTGCCGTTGAATATAGTGGTCAGCATAGGCATCTTTAGGATAGTATTCGTCCTTGAAGGCTTCCAAGAAATCTTCCTAGGTTGTCTCAAAATTTCTTTTTGAATGGTCCTACCATAGAGCATGGGCTTGCCACCACTACTTTATGGGTGTTTACTCGCTTATTCTATTTGACAAGCTATATTTAAATGAAAGTAACAAAACACTAAACATGGTATCAAGTACTTGCACAGTTCATGAAGGATAAAACTTGATTCTCATTCATTCACAAATTTGCAACAAGTACATCAAAACATAATGATGGTCCTTGACTATGAACAATAAGGATGTATAAATAGTCTGCCAATGTTGGTTAAGACTACCAACTCTTGGTAACTATCAACCGACTACAACAATCGTTGGGGACTTAACACGTAAAACCAAATATAATCATTTACTTATTTATTTACTATCTTGGCCAACTAAAACATGTTCAATTAACTTTTGGCCAACTACATCAATCCCCCCAAAAAGAAAGTCGTCTTCCAGACAACACAACAACAAAATGGGGGACTATACAATAGAAAAGTAACCATTGAGAGGAAGGAGGTTGAGAGGACACCTGTGGATGCACGAAGGATGTGGGTGTGGTTGTTGCCAAATGTTGCTGATGAAGATGTTGGAGCCTCTGGTTTGCTACCAACTCCCATTCTTTGGCAGTTTTGACCATGTGTACCACCTCCGTCAACTTTGTCTTCGTCTTCTCTAGATCCTGACTCTTTCCCTATAACTCTTTGTCCCTTTCAGCCAGCTGGGCATCTCTCTCGGTCAATAGTCTGTCTCTCTCTACCAATTGAGCATCCTACTCGACCAATAATCTATCTCTCTCTACCACCACTTGCTCAAGAGCTGTGACTCGAGTACACTCAGTTGCAGTCACTTGAGCCAACTGCTCCTGGGACTTGCAGATATGGTCAACAAGCTCTGCTCTAATACTCTTGGCATGTGTGAGTGCCCTATCTCTTTCTTGTGTAGTCTTCTCAATGGAAGCCATTTTGTTGCCATCTAAGGAATATGTCTCTATAACACCTCTCCATGCTGTGGAGTGTTGAGAGCACTCAACCATGTATCCCTACTACCATGGGTCTAGTTGTTTGCCAAGCAACCAACATCTTTGGTGTCTCCACATTTGGCCATCCTTGTGAGATGAAACACCTAAAAAATTCGCTGTCGCATCCCACTTGCATGAAGGCTAGGATCCTCTTTGCCTCTTGGGCAACCAACGGATCATGCCCAATATCCAGTTGCTAAGATATCTCACCTACCTCATACATTACTCTCACCATCGATTGCAACTCTCCAAGATGCCTCTGCATTGTGCCGAGGGGATCGTATGCATCTGACTGACAAATCTTGATGAATACCCCCTCAGACTCATCCTCACTAGACTCCTCACTTGACTTTGTTGGATGTGGTTGTGAGTCTGTCTCTGGCGTTGTCGCCATGGTAGTGTTTGTGGTTGGCAGGGCTGGTTGTGAGAGGTTGCTAGGTAGTTGTAATAACCTCCATAAATTAAGCTTAATTAAAAACACAATTTATACATCATCACACATACAAGGATGACACGTGTCCAATGCACAAGAAAAAGATAGGGAATTATATTGAAACATTAATTTCAAATACATGTGCCATTTATAAGGCAAAGTCATATGTGAATATTTCCCTTACAATAGACCTCTTGGTTGTTATCAAAACTATACAATATGTTGAAACTTGTGCCTTCCTGACAAGATCCCTTCGGCCTTGAACTCCTTTGACCATCTCGAGGGTGAGAACATTGTGGGAGCACGTTTCCGCCCTACCACGAAGTGAAACACTTCCCTGGAATTCTTTAGTCCATCGAAGAATACCTGACCCAACACAAGGAAAACTAGCTATGCAATATTGAATAGGAGTAATGGAATGTGTAGTAAGTCATATCAACATCAACTCATAACATAATCATCACATAATTTGCACCAAAAGTGACATCATACTTGACATTTGTGCTCATACAAAAACAGTCATGAAGACTTCATGTTAGATTACCGTCAACGTTGCTAAGTTCATCATTTCTTTAAACAAGAAGTAATCTTTGCAAGTTCTAATTTGCTATCAAGATAACATGACTACTTGCATGCAAAATCATCCAACAATCTTTTCATAAGAACATATCAAGTAATGAAGTGGATCAAATGTAAGAACATGCAAGTACTAGCATGTAAGTGAATAAGATATGCAATAATAAATAAAGAAGGTATAGCTCATGTATGTATGTATATACATATATATGGGTATATATATGAGTATACATTCTTAAGTAATTCCATACCACATTACCTCCTATCCAATTATCATGAGGAAACATGTTTGATGGTTTTTATGAGCAAGCATTACCTTTCTTACATGGAGAAACATAGTCAAAATTCTGTCTAGCATCATTCCATTTCTAGAATGAATCTTCAAAGACATCAAGACATGCATCTGGCAACTTTTCATTTACATATATAGGGTTCATAAGCATTCTCTTTTAGAATGTTCCTTCTTAGACTTAAAATCATGCAATCCAACATTATCTACATGGATGATGGTTCATAATGCCTGATTTTCATGAAATCTATCATTGTGCATGGTATCATAACTACTCATCCACTGTATATAAGATAGCATTCCAACCTTATTCCTTTTTTCCATGAAATCAATCATTCATTATTCAAGTAAAATGATTAATTGATAAAAAAGATCATTATCTTTATCAGAAAACTATTCCTTTTCTTACATGGAAAATCAAATCAACATGAACCAAAGAAACAATTCTATTTTTAGAATGAATCTACATAGACTTTTCTTCAAAAAGTCAAGTAGCCAACAATATTTATGTGTATGGAGGTTCATAATGCATGATATAAGCATATTCCTATCCGTCCTTCTAAATTTATCACATCTTCTAATATAGCTATTAGAAGTGATTGAACAATTTAAGGTTTATTAACCTATTGGCTTCATCAAGGTTATGGTCTTCCAACCTTTCCCTTCAATCTTAAGCCAATATAAAGGTACGTTATATTACAAAAGGATGGTGTCTATTATTTCTGTCCATCACTCTATGTTTATATGAAGAACATTTTTATTCACTATAGAGATTCTATAGAATATCTTATATGATAAAGAATGCTTTTCAATCGAAAACCATGAATTTTCGTGTAAATATTCCTCTCCTAATGATATCTTCCTTATGATAAGGATCATTGAGGTGTAAGCAATCAATATCAGAAAATTGCTCTAAATTATCTTATTGAAACAATCCTAGTCAATAAAAATTAACAATTTGATCAAGAGTCCCAACAAAATATACTTAATGTTAAGCTGACTAGAGAGTCTTCATTCTTAACTCTTCTAATCTTCAATCAACATAAGGATCTCCTTACTCGAAATCCTTCTAAGGTATGTTATTACCCTTTTGATAAAAAATAATACAACTAATAATTAGAGAAATTAGTATTATAATCTCTCTCTCAAGGGCTCTTAATGATACTCGAAAAGTAATTCACTATGTAGTAATGATTGAAGCCTTTTTGACTCAAGGGAATTCACTTATGCACTTACTCTCATTCAGGTGAGTTGGCATGGCTGAGATTATCCCAAGCTCGGTCATGAGATCTAAAGGAGAAACAAGTTTGATCACATTGGAATTATAGAAAAACTTCGGTCGAGGAGATTGAGACTACGACCTGAAGGTATCATAAGAAGGCACGATCAAGCAAGAAGGTAGTTTTCCTCTGTTTCTTTGTCAAAGAAAATAAACAATCGCTCACCCCTCGTCTTTCAAGCGACTGAGAGTAAAATCAGCTTCTCACAACTGTCAACGTTATTGACAAAAGATCCTCTAAATATTCCGAGAATGCAAATAATGTACAACAAATTGTATATTAGATATTGACGACATGAGGAATCCCGAACGAGCACAGGCATGCCAATGATCTTCAACAGTTAGTCGACATGCATGCATCGATGGTTTCTATGCACGCGGGGTTCTATCATCCAAATATTTGGAAAAATAATCAAATGCTCCAACCTAAACAACAGTTACCAAGGTCTAATCCCGATTTCGAGCAGAGAGATAATAGCTTGACTGAGTGAAGGTTACTAGAGCAAGAGTCCACATGCGAGTAGATTGTTATGGATTTAAAGGGGCCGCTTCGATTAATGCTACGCATTTCTCATGCTCACATATATTTCTCATATACAAAAGCAACTACCACATCGATTTGAGTCACAAATGCAATGGTATTGATAGCACCGAGACTAGAGATAAGGCTGAGTATCCGAATGGATTTCACTTATTTGCAAATCTTAGTTCTAACATCAACTGCAAATGGAAACGGTGAAGTTGATAAGTAAAATAATGAATATATTCAGGCTACGAACATTACATCTAGGGTCAACGAAAGAAACAAGAAGCATTGTGACGTGAGTCTAGATTTAGCTCAGACCCAAATAGATATTTCAAGAGCCCGACCTAGAAGACATAGGATGTGCTCGTTGGTCTGTCAAGAGGACCTTGATATCCCTTATGCAGTTTGGTATAGGTTACAAGAAGCAGTTCCCTGTGGCCTTTGAAACTTTCACGCTACAAAAGGAATTCATATAGCCATGCATGTTACCCAAAGAATATACCTAGACAAAAGATTAAGGCTTGAATTTTACATTCATCTTACTAATACTCAAGTAGTATTCTAATATGTGAAAGACAGACTGCCCCAAACCTTTATGTGAGGTTGATGTGGATATATATATATATATCAAGACAAAAAGCATAGAAGAAAGCTATCAGAAGTAGAAATTACAAAAGATCTAATATCGAGGAAACATGTGTGTAGAGCACGGAGGCATAGGAACATGCTGCAGATCTTAATTTTGTTTGCAAGAAGGAAAACATCGATTATGGATAAACACCAAATGGATTAATAAGGAACTTTATCAACCTGTCTTGCATAAGCAACAAATAGGAATATAGCTAAGTTTCGGTACCTATGATGGAAGAAGAGCTATCATTCAGCATGCCGGTCTCCCGTAAACAAAGGGTAGTCCATGGCCGAGCTCAATCCAGCCTCCGATACGAGTTCACCTCCTATCCTTTTCCCTTCCATTCCACTATTACCATCGTCTGATATTATTTTTCCACCTCTGACTTGAAAGTGGAATTGTTAATGAATGAACCGAGAGGAAAGAAAAGAATGGAAAAAGGTTGTCTCCTCCTCCCACTGTTATTTCTCTTTTAACTTCTTTCCCAACTCATAACCGTTGCCACCCCATTATTTTGCATGCATCCACCTCGCGCTAGCTCGCGCCTGCATATCTTTTCCATTGTTCTTTCTTTAATGAGCATAACCATTGTCCATTCTTGCATGTAACATGCACTTCAATTGCTTTTATTGTTATGCTGTAATTTTTGTTCCATCATAGTAGCTTAAAAAAGTTATTTTCAATAGTAACTTCATAATGATTTTTACTTCGAGCATTTTGTAGTTTCATCAATTTTAGATACTCATAATGATAATACTATATTATCGGTTCTATTAAATGAAAAAAAATTGCTCAAAGTTACAATCTATCTTTTGAAAACATTACTCATAGACTTAACTTTTAACTATTTATGTAATTAATTTAATAGTTAAGCTTCAAGGGAGGAAACGGGTTATGACAATAGTTGTGAGGGTTTTGTAGGCTGAGTGTCAAGTACCATGTCGACTGACTCTCTGTCTTGAGGTGGCTCTGTGCTCTCGGCTACTACTCTTGGCGAATTTGGTGGAGGGGCATTTGCTGGTGCCCCCATCTCTCCCAGCCAATCGTTGATGCTCGCATCCTCTTCAACATCATCATCGGTTGCAAGTGGCCCTGCATAGGGGCAGTGCTGGTAGTGATGTCGCTACTAGTGGTGTAAGAGGTGGAGCTGTCATTGGTATGATTGTGGTGGTAGGTACTGGCTGCATAGGGATGGCTGGCTGTATGGGAATAGCCTCTTTGATATCTTCTTGTGAGCTTGCCTCCCTTGCGAGTGAAACTTCCTCTGTACTCATCTTGGTGGCCTTGTAGTCATCTCTGTTCGGCTAAGTAGGCGATGGATCCCTCTATTTTCTCTCTTCGCCAATGGTGCCCTTGTTTGAGGTGTCTCCTCTCCTGTCATTTGCACACCCAAGTTGGCCCAATAGAACACAATTGGCCATGACGTGTCCAGTTGACCTACAGGTGGAAATCTCCCCCAATTGTCCGAAGGTACCTGTGTATAGATTGCGTCCAGGAGAAGCTCAATTGCGTGCTGAGTCATGTAGAAGGCTTTATTCTTCAAGCATAGGAACTCTCGTATCCTCTTCGAAAGTATGCTTGCCCAGTTATACACTCTCCCCATGTTTAGCTCGATCATGAGAGTAATCATCCAAATTGCAATATCAGACGCTCTGTTGGTCCTCTTGAGTCTATGTTTGATCAAGTCTAGGAGGCACTTCCACTGGGTGGTGGTGAGATTTTTTTCCCTCAAACCTATATTCCCCATGCTCCAGATACTCTCCTCTTGTTGAGTGAGATCAGAATGACACACTCTCGCCAGAAGTGTCTCCTGTTGTTGAGACATCTTCCTTGTAGGTTTGGCTGCTAATGCCCCTCTCGATGGTATCCCGAATACCCTAGTGAATTCGGTAGGTGTGAAAGATAGTCATCTGACACCCTCTATAGTTAATCATTGACTTGTGCGCATGCTTGTCATATTGCACTATCATTTAGCGCAGGTATGGCTCAAACTCCCGAGAGTTGAAGAATGGTAACTGTGTCGCCTTGTCCACCTACGCGTGTTGAAGCGTTGTTCTTAGAATGTGATCATCCTGAGTTCCCAACCACCATGAGCAACATTTAGTGTTGTTGAGACTCTCCCAAGTGATATTGTTTGTTGTAATAGTATCATCGTCCTTCCCCTTTGCCATTTTTCTTGATGCAATGCGAGGTCAGAATAGTGGTGGCCGTTTCTCTTTGCCTCTACTAGCAACCATGTTTGTCTGGCAACAATAAACGTTTGACACTTTCAGACACAGGTTAAATAGACAATGTGTTTGCCGAAATCGGTTACAACAATTGAATTTTTTAACTTGCCAACCCTTTGTTTGATGGGTGTCGATTTGTTGGTTTCAATTGTACGAGGTACAACTTCAATCTCCTGGTGGTGAAGTATGGCTTGAAGTTTCCTCTCGGTGGCTGCCGTACTAACACTCTCCACACCCTCCACTATCTGCAACGTACAGTCTTCAAAGCTCTCCTATCGCTGTACGAAATTGGTTCCTTCGTTATCCATTGGAGTTTCTTCCTCTTCGTATGACTTGACTCCAAGCCACACATCGTCGTTGGTTACCAACTATATGTCTCTGATGTGCCATATGGACGCGTGTGAATTCCCTCCTTGTTTCCCTGCGATACTATCAATTCTCCCCTATATGATCCATACAAAACCCTCTATATTCTCAGCCATGTTCCTCTTTTGTACGCTGTAATACTTTCCTAGACGTATGATGCCTTTGTGCTCCTGTTGTTGTCATACGCAATGTCATACTTTCTCTTTGATTGTACGCGCACTGCAACTCCCCCGTACGGTTTCCTGCTTCCAACCCGACTGTTGCCGTACAATGAAACTAGGCCATACACTGTGTCTTTGCATGGTGCAATTATACCTCCCTTGTACGATGTGGATACGATTGCTTCATGTGGTGTTGGGCTATATAGTCTTGTTTCCCTTCGTTCTCCTTAGTACGGTACTGGGTCGTATGATCTCACTTACCTTTTTCTTCCTCCGTACAGTGTTGGGCCGTATGAACTCCTTTCATGTGATATGTGTCCGCATGAATTCTTTTATTTTTGTGTGCCATACCTCTTCCTCATGTACGGTATTCACCTCCAGTCACCCTCTGTTTTCCATACGTAGTACGGCTTGCAATGGGCTGTTAGCCATACGGTTTGCTAGTCGTACAATTTGCAACTCTCCTCCGGTTTTCATCGTACTGTGCCCTTCTGTGCTCGTCCTTCTAGCTCTCACGAATTTTCTTAATGGTCGTACAGTTTGCCACTTGAATGCTTTATATTTTGGCCTTTTAGTATCTCTTATTTTTTTCTTCATTGCTTTAGCATTTTTTATTTCAATATTTCCCCATCTTATTTTAATGTTTTTTCTCCCTTGCTTTTTATTTTTTTTGCTTTTTTCACTTTTCAACTCTACCGATTTGATTTTTTGCTTTTTATTTTCTTCGCCATTAAATTTCCTTTTCTTCGTCGTTTCTTTTTATTTTCACCTTCGACACATACAGCTTGAAAGAAAGAAAAATGTGTGTGGTGGGTGTGATATGTGGAATGATCTAAGGGTTTAAACACACTTACACTTTCGCTAATTTCATTAGAAAAAGAGATCTCCTAAGGATAGGATGGACTTTCAACCTTGAGGTGAGTCAACCCTATTAGGAAGGTCTGCTGTTTTCTTATGACACAAATGACTGATTGGCACCTTTGGGAGATAATTTCAAATGCATTAACTAACTAAATTGCATGATCTAACACTTGAAATGCAGAATATTATGATAATAGAATGAAAACAATAATTTGTAGGTAGATTTGAGAAGGGCAGAATAGTATGCTCCTGGCCTAAAAATCAGGTTATGAGCTCTGTAGTAGGACTGGTTCACCCTAGGGCGAATGGGTCCTAGTGCAGGGGTCCAAAATTTGATTTTGTAGTCCTCAGATCTCGGATCTAAGCTTCTGATTTCTCCAGGTTTGACTGTTAGAAAGCCAAAAATAAAATCTGTAGGTAAGTTTCCGTAGCTTGACAACAATGATGACAACTTTGACAACTTTGCAAAATTGCTCTTTTGATCAATCTTCAGTCCTTCACCTATAAATCTGCACATGTAAAGAGAGAAGAAAAATGTTTGTTTTTGGGTGAATGGGGGTTTGCCTTAGTCAAACCCCATGTTGGTAATTAAACCTTGATATTGAAATAATGATAAATGGAAGGAATTGATGAATGAACAAAGCTATGTTGCAACTCACCAAACCCTTAATGGTTGCCCTTAGAGGTCTGGATCTTGCATGAGTTGGCTCGATTGATTGCCTGATTTGATGCTTGAATGCTTGAACCTACATCACAATGTTAGCTCCAAAACATGACATGAACACACATGGAATTTGACATGATGATATGTTCTTGATTGCTGCTGTAGATGACTAATAAATCTGCTCTTCAATGCTCTTGACAATAATATTTGCTCTTGTGAAGTCTTGATAACGTGTCCTATATTTGAATTTATAAAAAGACCTTGTATTTATAGGTGTCTATCAAATTTCCCGAAAATTAGATTCCAAAAGACGACAATTGAAACTTGAATTTGAATCTTTAAAATGCCGCCCTAAAACATATTGAAAATTGGGTCCTAGGACTCAAAGGGGACCCTACGCCCTTGGGCGTATGGGTCCTAGGACACTCAATTTCCAAGGTGTTTAAATTAATGTTAGCAATTGTTTAATATAGGTTTCCATTTCGGAAAACAAGACTAATAAAGCTTTGGAATGCATAATTTGGTCAATTAGATGCTTAATTAAGTCCAATTAATTAAGGGGATGCAAACATAGTGTGAAATTGTAAAGGTGTACAATTTTCTACACTACACTGCCATTCATCGCCAACTATGATTATTTTTGGGTTGTCTTCCTCTACCACATTCACCTTCTTCCAATTTGGCTCCTCTTACTTGATTGACTTGTCTCGTTCAAAATTGTGGGCCAATGTGTACAAGTTTGTTTACTCCCTCCTTATATTCTCCATACTTGGTGGGAAATGCTTGACTAGTCGTGCCCTTGTCTTCTTCCTCAATCTTTCCGATCTCTACCATGTTGCACTCCGGGTGGAACACCTCGTAGTCTTCCATTTGTCAACGGAATAGACCGTTGAGAGAACTCATCTTGTCCTCAGAGCAACTCTCGAGGTCAAGTGCCCCTTCATCATTGGGTTCCATAAACTTTCTTCCTTTGTCTTCATTTGATTCTCCTTCGTCGGACATTGACTCAGAGGACACCAATTCTTCGCTCACCGCTTGATTCTTCAGATCAATGATGTACTTTCTCTTGCCACTCTCGATGGAGAGTGTGTTTCGTTTCTAGTTGTGGACCGCCTTGGCTGCAATTAGCCACCCTCTCCCAAGTAGTGTATCGTACGCCTTCTCTTGCAGTGGGATGGCGACAAAGTTCAACAAAAAATGTTGTGTGCTGATTGTCACCTTTTGTGCCATCAATGTACCCAATGGTTTGATATCGTGTTGATTGGCGCCTACCAAGTGAAATGTTGGTGGCCAGAGAGTTGGTTTCCCAAGACACTTTCAGGTCTCCTCCGGTAGTATGTTGAATCTCGAACCTCCATCGACGATGGTGTTTGTGAGTGTCTTCTCCATGATCTTCATCTATATGATGGTTGGCTTCTTCTCGATGTTCATCGTGAGTAACATTGGATCGGGTTCTTGTTTACCTTCGAGTAGTGGTACTACTCTGTCCTTGCTTGTGCTTCTTGGTCAAACTTGATTGTCACAGACTATGTTCGTGATTGCCACTCTCAGTTGTGGCATTGTTTGTAGAAGATCTGTTACCTTGATGGGTATGGTTGTTTGCAACATCTGCCATACGATGTTCTTCTCCGACTTCGACCATTATGATGTACTAGTTGTTTCATTGGAAGTTTTCCTTTCCTTGACCATCGCTTGTTCTACTTCCGCCTTGTTCTCTCTGAGTCTTTCCTTCTTCGTACGAGGGTCTAGGTATATGACCTTTGTTTGTGCTTTGGTAATTGTTAAGACCTCCTCATCCTCCACTTCCAACATGTTTATACCTTTTTGTTTCGGGTAGTCGGTGTCTTCGTGATCGCTTGGTCCACACCACTTACATAACATTCCTCCTTTGCCTTGATTGTCCTGGCATTCTCTAGCAAAATGACCCCATTCATTGCACTTTCAACATTGGATCATGGGTCTTCCTTTAGAATCGTACTGGATTTGGCTTCTCAACCCACTGTTATTGTATCGGTCATTATTTCTTTTGTTACAGTACCTGCCAGGGGATGCCTTAGTGTTATTATTTTGAGGTTGAGGAAGTGTGGTAAGAGGGGTTGACTGTTCCCCTTGGGTGCAAAGTACTTGTGTGCTTCTTGTCCTTAAATTCTATGGGCATTCCTTGATGGAATGTCCTAGTACTTGATAGATGTCATAGAATGATTTCTTTGGACAATAATTTTTTGTGTGACCTATTTTGCAATCGATGCACCATAGTTCTTTAGGTTCTTTTGGAGTATCTTTGTTGGCCTTCAATTCTTTCATCATGCGCATCATATTTTGTTGGAGGGCTTGAACAGTTTAAGATTCTTCGTCATTGCTCTCGTCATCATTCGTCTTCCTTATTGTTCGAGAGGATTTTTTATTTTCACTTTTGATGTCCATCGCCTGATTGTAAGCCTCGGCGTATGACAATGGAGGTAGTACCTTCATTTTCTTCCGCAACGAGGGAATTAGTCCTTCAATGAACCATCTTTTCAATCCATTAGCCGGTTGGTTCTCTAACTCTACCAACAATTTCTTGAGCCTCAGATTGTAGGCTCATAGGTTATCATGTTTTCCTTGCTTCGTGTTGTATATCTCTATGATTTCATTGTCGTCTCTTAGAAGTTTGAATTCTTCCTAAAATGCTCTTTTTAGTGCCTTCCATGTGGCTTTGTGTGCTTCGTCTAATTTTGTATACCAATTGATAGCTATACCTTTGAGAGCCGTTGGAAATGCTCTTAGCCAATAATCTTTGTCTTCTTGGTTGCTCGCTATCCATACGGTCTCACAAGTTTTACAGTGTCTCATTGGATCCTCTGACTTGTTCCTTGTAAATTTTGGCAATTTTTGCCTTTCCACACTCAGACTGGCTGGCGGAGTCTCCATTTTCCTTCCCCAATGTTCTCCTCGTGTGTTGGACCTGTTTGGATTGTTTCACTCGATACATTCAGGCGCTTGTTCTGCACTCATGTCCATGTATGAGTCCTCCACTTGTCCACCCTCAACGTCCGTTGCACTCCAGGTATCCTAGAGGTCATTCTTGCACTCCCTCTGTCCAAGGGTCTTCAGTTTGGGTCCTCCAATTCTTAGTTCTTCTTCTGATATGGATAATTCTCGGATGTGGCATATGTTGTTTTCAATTTCTTTTGTTAATTCATTTTCAGAGTCTGTTTGTTATTCATCGTCTAATACTTTCTCTACGGACGGTTGTCTTGGTTGGTCAGCATGGTTTGGGTTTGTTTCTTTGGCAAGGTCTTGGTTTGTTTCTTTGGTAATTTGTCTCAATCGTCGCCGTCTTTCCTCTTGTTCTTTTACTCTGAGGGATCTTCATACCTGTTCTTCTGATGATTCTTGACCGCTTGGAATACAGTTCCTATCTTTGTTTGGTCGTACGGGCATTAATTTCTGAAATTCCGAGAGTACATCTACGACTAGTGTCACGTTTTTCCTCCTCTTGTTTGTTTCTTTCCCCGTACTATTGCAGTATTTGCCGCCTTCATAGTTCTTGGTCTCTCTTTAGCCCAAAGGTCTTGCAATATAATATAGTGACGTGCGATCAATCTCGGTAGTCTGTCGAGAAGGCGATTGATTTCTGGGTTGACTGTGAGATTGTCCTAGATGGCCACCTGAGGGACCTCTCGCCTGAGAGCTTCACTCCATATGTTTTCCTTGAATGTAAATGTTTGTTGTTCTTGAAGGGCCTTTGCAATTTCATCTTTGATCCTTATGTGAACTACATCTCAGGCTTCTACCATTTGAACTTGCTTGAATAGATTCAAGAGATAGTTTGAAGAATCTCGTGGTTTGATGTTGAGATTTAGATATTCTAATCTCACTTGATATAGCATGCAAGATGTATTGTGTTCATACCAATAATCTAGATCCTAGGAGGATTTGGGGGACAATGCCCTAAATGAGGATATAAATGTGTTGTATGCATGCAGAAGCAAACTAGAAACAAGGGTTTAGATAGAGAATAATACTAGAATTGGACCATAAAGTTTTTAAAATCTGTGCAATACATA
Source organism: Sequoiadendron giganteum (assembly GCA_007115665.2). Classification (NCBI taxonomy): domain Eukaryota; kingdom Viridiplantae; phylum Streptophyta; class Pinopsida; order Cupressales; family Cupressaceae; genus Sequoiadendron; species Sequoiadendron giganteum. Next base: position 74,436,871 of record CM021100.1, read on the forward strand.
CATGGCATACTCTTGAGTTAGATTATGGTTGTGTATTTCATCCTATCTATCCTATATTTGCCTATATTATACATATGCATTTACAGATTACATGTTCATGAAGACAACAGAGTTGTCATGGAAGTTGATACAGTTAAGCTTCCATGCGTGACTCTTCATTTCCTGATGGTTTCACTTATGGTGGCTTGTTATGTTCATAGGTCGTGTGTTACAAAATGTCTTCAAAAGTTTTACTCAGTTAAAGTGCTTTTGCGGACTGAAATTTTGTGCAGTGTTCTGAGATGTTGTGCAGAATTTTGTGTTGAGCCTTAGACTGTGTGCCTCATGTGCACTAATGCATGTAGGTGTTGATGTGGAGCAAAATTAAGAGTTATGTGGCATGATCCTTGGTGCTGCATGAATGGTGGATGATGCAAGGGGTTGTGCAAGAGCTGAGAAATGCCTTTTGGGTTACCTGTCATGATTCTTGTCACTGCATAGGTGGTGCATGAAGCAAGGAGCTGTAAGCAGAGTTGTGCATTGCTGTGCAAGTGACTGAGGCTGCTGCATGTGCTTGCACAGTTGTGTTTGGATCACCTCTGTGTCTTGATTGTAATCTCTTGTATTATTTTGTCAACAAGCTCACACCATTGGAGTAACATGCTGCCACAAATAAATCTGCACATATTAAATGAAAAATGATCAGTAATTTTGTTTCTTACTTTACACCATGTAGTGAAGGATTAAAAGCAATAATCATAAAGTAAACAGCCATTAAAGAACTAAATGAACATTAAACAATCACACTGATGCTTACATCACATGGATCTATTCAGATAAGAAGAGACACAATTTATTAGCTGGATGGACATTCAATAATGACATGAATATGTAACAATTGTGCTCACAATAATGATGTTAACTCAAATTTTGATATCCTGATTAGGTTATAAAGTCTTTAGAGGATTTTCTTTGAACTTACCTTGAATCCTGATGCTCTTTTTAGTATTTTCCTGTAAATAATCTTCCATGGTTTAAAAAATGCATTTGACTGCTTCACAGTGAAGTGCAGGCTTTTTAGGTCTGTAAACAATTAACCAGATTATATCTTCCACCGGACACAATTGGAAAAGTTATAATGTCACTGTTATAGGACAATGACCAGATACAATCTCCATATCAACATGGTTTATGCTTGGAGACTGTATTGATGTCTTTGGTATTGCTCCGTATATATGGTTGGTTATTGCATGCTTCTTGCATATTTAGAAGAGCTTACTTATTTTTGTATTATATTTAATGATGCTTACATTAAACACAAAATGCAGTTTGCATCGGAAAAGGAAATATAAATGCTTGAGTTTACCGGAGAGGAAATTGTACTTGAAAAGAAGAAGCAGAAAATCAACATCATGCATTCATTTATTCTTACTTGGAGGAAGTTAAGCTCCTTAAAGCTAATTTGAATTGATCACTCATAGTGAACTTGTGAGGAATTTGTGAAAAGCACATCATTAGTCTGTAAAAATTGCTGGATTGTGTTTGAAATGGGTTAAATATCATGAAGCTAAAATGAAAAACAGAAAAAGCAAATGGAGATAATACCAACTTTTCTCAATGTATTATGGGTCGATCTTGGATTTCTGGTATTAACATGGTGTTGTGACCTATTTCACACATCTCTCCATTGCAAATGGGGAACCCCTTCTTTTTGCTTTTTGGGTTTTTGCCTTGGCAGGGCAACTGCTTATCACCATTTTATTTACAGTGAGGAGTTAGAGTTTTTTAGAAATCATCTGAGCCAAGTAGAGAATTCAAGCCCATATCAGTGCCTAGATGTCATGGAAGTGCTCAGAAGGACTGGTAGACGAGGAACGCCATTGCTTTGAGTCAATTCTGACACTTCCTATTTTTTAGGGATTTTGCTTTTTTGCTTTTTGGCATTTTTAGGCCATTCTGGAGTTCCTATTTTTTAGGGATGCTTTTTGCTTTTTTCTATTTTTGGAAAGTTTCTATTTTGGAAAAAGTTTCCATTTCAAGATCCTACTGACTGTGAAGCCAATGTACCTCCAGAATGAGCAAATCAACAGAAAAATCAAGGTAAATGATGAAAGATTGATGAAAAATGGCTAAGACTGGGAAATTCGCCAATGAGAAGGAATGGCAGGCCAAGCATGAAGTCTGCCCTTGCCTTTGGCAAGCCAAAGGCAGGCACTGGCAAGCCAAGAGCGAAGTCCGCCCATGGAAAGGAAGCCTCCAAGATTGCCATGGCTTGATTGAAGTGCAAAGTCCGCTCTGTCTTGGCAAGCTCCAAGTTCGCCATAGGCAAGACAAGCTCCAAGTCCGCCCTTGGCAGTGAAGACACAAAGTCCGCCCATGAGAGAAGTGGATGGAAAGACAAGCCTCCAAGTCCGCCCATGTCAGAGAGATGTCCAAGTCCGCCCTTGGACAAGGCAAGGCTAAAGTGCGCCAATGTCAAGGAGAGGCTGAAGGCCGCCCAACTTTGGGAAAGGAATTTTTTCTAAGGCATGGAAAAATAAAATATGCCTAGAAAGAGAGGAGATCAAGCTAGCACGAAATTCACTCCTCAGCATGACAGAATGAAATTCTAAGGCATAGAAGGAAGAATGTCTGGCAAGGCAAACATGAAGTCCACCCAACTCAGCATGAAATAAATTCCTAAGGCAAGGACATAAATGCAAAATGGCAGAGAAACCTCCAAGTCCTCCCAACCCAGAAGGAGAGAGAAAATTTGAAATTTTTGACTAAGTCAGATGGCAGGCACAAGGCAAAGTCCACCTTCCAACAGGGAAGCATGTCCAAGCATTGGTGAAGTCTGCCATGAAGGTGTCCAGCCACAGGGTCAAGTGCGCCTAGAGGAAAATGCATCTTGTCCGGCCAACCCCAAAGTCCGCCCTTGCTCTGGAAAGACAACGTGCAAAGTTCGCCCTTGCCTTGGAAAGAAATGGCAAAGCATCTTGAAAGTCCGCCATCAGCCTTGGCAAGCCAGCCTTCAAGTCCGCCACCCTCTGGAAAAGCCATCATGAAGTCCGTCATAAGGAAGTAAAGAATGGAAAGACATTGAGGAAGTCTGTCCATGGCATGGATCAGTCAAAGTCCACCCTTGGCAAGAGGAAAATTGGCAAATCTATTGAAAAGTCCGCCAAGGTTAGAAACAAACATGGTAAAATTTGCCAAGAGGAAGCAAAAAAATGGCCAAGTGTGGAATTTTCCTACAATAAAAGGATCAAATTTTGACTAAGTGTTGGAAAGAAAATAGGAAAAATGAAGAGGAATAAAGAGGAAATGAATAAAATTCTTGCCCAAGGATGGAGCCTTCCCTACTTAGCACAAGCCAAACTCAGAATTGAAGACAAATCCACAGGCAAAGTTCATTCGAGCATAGAGATGGCCAAAATCTTGGCTAAGTGTTGAATGGTCCACATGAAGGCATTATAGAATGAAATTGAATAGCCAAAATTTGGCTAAGTATGGGAAATAATTCACAGAGAAAGTTCCAATTTCCTCTATTTTGGCGAAAGCACAGGAGAGCTCTTCTCCAAATTCAGGGCACTTGAAGGAATTTCAAAGCAATTAGGGAGGAAAGTTCAATAACTACTCCAAGGGGAGATTTCCAGACTTCAAACGCAAGTGAGAAGAAGAAATCAAAATCTCAAAAGAAATCCAAGATCAAAGCCAAGAATAAACGAGCACACAGGACAAAGTCATTGGCAAAGAAAGATATTCTAAGGCAAGTACATGGAAAAAGAACAAGGAGACATACTGGTGTGCTATTCTGAAGGTTATATTCATAGCCTTTGCTGTTTGAAAACTTTTCTCAAATGGGTGGAGCTGAATGGTTTCTCCTGGACAAGCCGATTTCTTTAATCTGCTTGAACTGCATTCTTTAAACTTCTGACATTTTCCTATTATCAATTCCTTTTTTTTCTAGTTTGGAGAAATACATTAAAATTTAATTATCTAAAGAAAGAGATTTAGCAAACAGAAAATATATGTTGTAGCTTGAGTAGATGAATGAATGCTTGGAGTTCTTTCTATGATATGCTTGCAGGTCAAACCTGTTTCTGTAAGGTTTGGACTCGGACTTCCCGACCATGATGGTGAAGGTCGCCTGATTACCATAGAACTTGATAAATTCTATTTGGTTGCAGGATATGTTCCCAACTCTGGTCAAAAGCTCGAAAGACTGGTCAGTTATGATATTTACATAGCCTGTAATTTTCTGTTAGTTAGAAGGAAAACCTTTATACACAACTCAAGTGTTTTTAGATATGGTGCTTGTTACTTATAAATTTGAGGTTTAGAGTTCACATCGTGTAATATTGAATTTATGGTATTCTATTTTAATAGAATTGTCTGTGCTTGTTGGCAGACTTACAGGGTTCAGAAATGGGATCCAGCACTAAGCAGCTACATCAAAGTAAGTGTGTAGCTCATTGACGCAATCCCTTATTGAGTGTCTGAGAAAGTTGCTACACCTGTATGAACAATTACTCTCTTTGAGTCTGAATATAACTTTCCTTTCACCTGCTACAAATTGACTGTAAAATACCATATTTTGTAAATTTGCAGTTTGATATCTAATACTTTTGCTGCTAGATTTTGCATGAATTTTATATGGTTCAAGGATTTAATCTTTCATGAGGTTTAGTGCTATAACATTCTGCCCTTAATCATGGAACTCAAATCAAAATGAAACCTCTGGTCATTTGGAATGCAATCAAAATGGATGGTATCCTTGTTTGTTTATTTCATTATATTATTTTTTGATAATCGGGCTGTAAATAAAAATGTGATATATCTATCTTTTATTTAGTTCATATTATAAACTGGATTCTTGGGAATTCGCTCAAAATAGATGATATCTGTTATTTGTTTAGATCATACTATCAGAATAATTTCATCTTATTGGCAAAGCAAATGCCTTTTGGTACAGAAGATTTTGGACTAACTGCTGGTTATGCTCCAGATGATCAACTTTTAAGCTGTAGTTAATTGTAATTTAATATAGAATGAAACTTTATGGTGGACTGCACATAGCATACAGTTTACATCCCCTGCAGACCTTCAAAAATCTGTGGAGTCTGCCCTGGTTTAACTCCTATTATGCCCCTGTAGAAAATTGACAACTTTACAAAACATTCAGAATCGCTTCTGAAATGTTCTATAAGCCTGGTAAAACATTTAATAGCTATTCAATAATTCATACCCTTGCTCTTCAATTTTCTATTTTACTGTCATCCAAATTGTGGGAGGCTTCTATGGACCATTATTTATTCTCTTGTTTTTCTTCTATTTGAAATTAATCTTTTTATGTTGGAAGAACTGAGGTATGAATGCTTAAATAAGTTTTTGTTCAAAGCATTTGTTAGAACCCAAACTTGATTAGATTTTGTGTATGCTATTGTTATTATTTATGCTGGCATACCATCTTGTTGATTGATGCTAAAGTATAGACCAAATCAACTTTAATTATGTATGCAGGATCTAGAACAGAAAAAACCGGTAGTTTTGACTGGCGATCTCAACTGTGCACATGAAGAGATCGATATCTACAATCCTGATGTAAGCCTTTCTAGTTTCTACACTTTTTGTTTTTCATTATCATTTGCAAATGGCATATTCTCATACATCTTCTATCTGGGGTATTTGGTTGTGAAGTATATATCTCTTGGCAATCAGAATACTACCAACGCTTTATTTATAGAGAGAAAATAAAAATAATAATCACATAAAATGATTGTTGAAATAAAATTGTTCCTTTTACTTGGTAAATATCATTTCCTGTCTTTTCTTTTTTGAAACTAAGGAAATTGACGGCGTCTCAATCCAAAGCATGCTTAAATTTGCAGTAACCTTTTTGCAGTTGGAAGTGATTAATGTTATGAAAAATTTCTATTTTGATAGAAGCTTGATGCATTAGAGCTATTCTAAATTTGCTTGAAGAAATCATTTTGCATTCCATTTTGTGTAGAAAAGAAACTGCTCTTTAGTGATGCAAATGAGCTCTGCTAGAGACAAATATTTGAATTCAGACAACATACATGCAGGGAAATCGAAGGAGTGCAGGATTTACAGATGAAGAAAGAAGATCATTTGAAGATAACTTCTTGAATAAAGGTTTTGTGGATTCCTTCCGACGACAACACCCAAATACAGTTGGCTATACTTACTGGGGCTATAGACAAGGAGCAAGAGCTGACAACAGAGGTAGTTTTATTGAATATTATTCATATGTTAATATTTGTTCTAATGCTTCCATGCCAAAAAACCTTTGGGATGAAAATTGGCTGGATTGATGTGTTGTTGTGTGTGGTAGAGACAATCTATTGTTTATTCAACTATTTACTCAAATTTGCTTCGTTGCTTTCAAGCAACTTGTGTTCTTGACAGACATAAATAAAAAAAATAGAAACTGCCTGATAGAAGTATTCATATAAAATCGAACTCCCAGTTGCTTTAATAACCTTATTTTGAAATAATATATTTATTTATCTTGAAAGAAGACATCTGAATAGACAAGAGAATTATGTCAGATGAACATGTGATTTGAAGGAAATCCCTCCTACAAAGCTAGGGAAGCTAACATGTGAGCCTATGTCCCAAGTGGAAAAGAATCGACATCCCTATGGAAGCTAACAAACTTGTCTTTGACAAATGACAACCAAATTTAAATCTTGTTTGAACCTCTGCACCTAAACTGAGTAGGAAGCTATCTTTCTGACATGTAGCCTTACACCATACAGCCAGGTAAATTCCATGCCAAAGAGATTTTCATTTATCCCTGATCATACATTGCTCCCAAGGGTGTACCTTGCCATGAAAGCAGGACAATGAATAAATACTAGAACCTAGCTTGAAAAAATATTCAAAATATTAAAAGAATTATTTTCATAAAGACATGCCTCTATACATTCTTCCTTAATGATGGTTTGGATTGAGGTGTAGAATGGATTCTGTTCTTGTACCTAAGGTGTTTGACAGAATTATTAACTGTATGGCTATGCTTGGCGGTAAATAGTGGAATGTCCAAAGGTTCTCAAGAGGCTCAAGGTCTTCACTCTCATCCTGATCTGTTAACTGGGAGGATATTCCTCATGCTTGTTCATCAAGAGATCTATATCTAGTTAAAGAGAGCAAAACATGACTTGATTCAAATAGCATGAATTGAGCAAGGAAATGAAACAAAACAGAGAGCAATCACAATGAATGGAGATGCATATGTGAGTACAATCTCACTTAACATTGCTCCCATTGGAAACAATAAGAGGTCTCAGCTCTTAGGCTTGCTAAAACAGTACTCATACACCATCGATCTAGCTCTAAAAACAATCACTATGCTCTCAAATCATTTCCCTTGTGTATGCTGCTACACAAGTCCCAAAACCACAGAGAACTTAACTAGAAATCTCCAGCTACAGCTCTCTAGAATGCATATAAGCTACCAAGGATTGATTACACATCCCACAAGGACTATAAATCATTGCAATGCATAAAGAAGCTGAAGAGATTGAGAAAACACTCCAAGAAGAGGAAAATTTGAGAATTGGAACGTTGTTGGGTGTGCAAAGCTAAGTGTGACATTTTTGCCACTTCTGACAGAGAGATGATTGTGTTTTTTCTGTGGTAACAATGAGTTCGCTGCAGTAGAGATGGATATGTTGGGGACGTTATGGTTTTGTCACCTGTTGAAATTGGCAATTTCACCATAGAGAGCAAAACACTTAGTTTCTGATCTCTCTTCTGCCAAAACCTGCATTTTTGTTGTCCCATACAATCTGATACATATTTTCCAGTATTTAAGAGACTGTCCTTCCAAAAACATGCCATGAAGTACAAAAATTGATCCTTTATGGATCACATCCAATGAAGAGTACTAAATTTCCAAAACTTCAATTATGTAAATGTGGGCTTCATCATTAGTTTGGTCAAGAGTGGACATAACACCCATAGTCTGTTAGGCTCCCATTCCATGAGGATCAAAGGGTAGGACGAAAGGTTGATTCTCTTCTAAAAGTCAATTTCAGAATCAGTCTTAGTTGATACGCTTGAAACAGTTTTAGACTCTTCCTTGAGCACCTCTACTAGAGAGGGCTTAGGATTTTTAAGGGCATTGGGGGCCTTCTTGTTTCTAAGATCAATCAGTGTATAGAACTCATTAGAATGAATTGTTGATATTTACATTTCTTTTTTTGATATTAGAGGGATGAAGATCATCTTTAACAACATGGACCTGATCAAGATGCAAAATTTTGGTTTCTTGGAACAAGGTTGGAGGAGCATTCATTCTATCAATCCAAGGCCTTCCTGACAACATATTGTATTTTGTCTCTTTGTCTATGACATAAATTTTTGTAGGAATGGTTTTAGGTCCAATTGTAATAGGTAAAGCAATTGTTCCTAAGCATTGAACGTAAGGTTGTCACACCCACAAACAATATTTCTTCTTGTGTAACATTTGGTTTCCCTATACCCTATTTCTTGAAGGAAAGAAAATGGGACAGCATTAACTACAGCCTTTGTTATAGACTTGCAAGTTAAGGTATAAAGCTAGATCTCTCCTCAACATTTTCATATTCAAGGGTAGGTATCGGGGATCAAAGCAATAAGTAGGACCTCAATAACCTTCTTTAGAGATTAGTCATAAAGGTCAATGTGATTGTTTGGGCCTTGACTGGTGTGTAATGTTAGCCAAGTGACCAAGACCCAGCACTGCAAGAAAGGCAGACCCATGTGTAATGTCCCTATTTGGGATATTCCTGTTTTTACACCTACAAACAATAGTAATCACTCAAAACTGATATTAGTAATATTAGGTAACAAGAAAGTATGATAATATTCAAACTCATACATAACACATTATAATATTAGATCCATAAATCATAGCTAAAACATCATAATATTTAGGTCAATAACTCATAGCATCATTAATATTTGAATCAACACATCATAGCATATTCCTTATAGCAAATCACATTGTGAATTCATTGGAAATGCTTGCAAATTGCAATCTCAAGGCTTGTCATCCTTGTATTGCGAGAGCATGGAAGGTGGGCCACCCTTCCATCCCTCAGTCCACCTTGGAGGCTGGCCGTCCTCCTTGATCAAGCCCAAGGGCATGGAAGGCTGGTTGTTCATTCCACCCCTTGGCCCACGAGCATGGAAGACTGGCCGTCCATCCCATCTCTGGGTAGCGTACTTGATAAGAGCATGAAGGCTGGTCATCCTTCACCTCTCATGAACTCGGAAGGCTGGCTGTCCTTCCTATTTGCAAAACAGTTCCTCAAATTCAAGATATGACTTCTCAAGGAATTTGCTAGATTATATCTAAATAAATGCCTCTTGATGAAATGATAAAATTACTCTTAAATGGCTGTCATCAATTATTTTCTGAATATTATTAATGGCTGTTCTCAATCTCCATTCCAAAGAGATATCTCAGATTTGTTTTCTTATTTCTCCTTTTTCCCACTTGATTGACATGCTGAATTGATTTACCCTTTATATCCACTTTTGAAGGAGTCACCACCCTTCACAATAAGGGAGTCACCACCCTTCATTGCTGCCTTTCGAGAATAATAAATTATTTCTAAATTCATTCATTGCTTCATTCCCAAATTGATGATTTCTGACAAGGGAATGATCTCCCTTATATATCTTATTATTGAGGGAGTCACAACCTTTCATATATGAAAGAGTAACAACCTTTCACATTAGGAGTCACTTAATATTTATTCTTAATTGATTCATTGAATGGTGTTATGGATGTCTTTCTCAAATGAAATGCTCTCCCTTTTATATCTCAAGTTTGAGGGAGTCACACCTCTTCACGTCTATTGCCTTTGCAGTAGTTACAACTCTTCATCGCTGCATTTGCAGAATAATAATTTATTTTTCTACTGCTGCTGTCTATTACTTGTAATTGGTCATAATAAGTCTTCCCTCTTTCCTTTCCTTCTAGACCTACCTTCCTTATATACCTTATCTTGCTCAAGGGACACAACCCTTCATATGCTGGTTGACCATTCTTACCAACTTAATCTTTATTTAATGCCAGCTGGGTGTAATATTAATTATCTTTATTGATTTCTTTTGAAACATAGGCTGCAGACATTTAGGAATAAAACGGGACATTACACCATGGACTGGTTGGTTTCTCAATAACACCACAAAGGAACATGGGAAAGATATGGGTAAGTCTCAACAACATCATAAGTTCTGACTGGTTTGGGGGGCTCTCAGTTGATCAATTTGAGATGAACTGGGTTGTCCTTGGGGATTATGTATAAAAGTTGGTCTTGAAGGTAGTTGGGAAAGGTGGAATGTTGGAAGTTAAGATTGATTATATTGGTGTACAAATTGAGAACAAGTGAACACATCGACTTTGTTATCAAAATCAACTTCCATTAGGCCAATAATTCATATGTCAGCTTGAGATCTAAAAGGTAGGGCAACGGGGATTTGATTGGAGAATAATGAATCATTAAAAGGAAGTGTTACGGTTGGGACTTTGACTGTTGTCATTTGATTTTACTTTTTGGGCTTGGATTTAAGCTTGATGTGCCCTTTGGTTGTGATTTAGGAATGGATTTGTATATGCCAAGACTCATATTTTAAGTAGTCACAAGATTCCTAGATTTGGGATAGGATTAGATTCTACTCAGGTTGATCTTATAATGATTTTATGGAATAATTAGCCCTGATTTTTTTAAATTGATATTTGATTACAAAAATATAATAAGTCTGGTTACATCAGAAGCAAATGTTCAACATTACATATCCCCTTGCTCCATGGGGTACAAAACAGGAGCAGAAACGTATATACAACTAATAATTATATAAAAGAAAAACCAACAAGAAAGACCACTGCTCATTCTTTTTTTCACTGTTCTGCTCCTTTCCACTATTGTAATTCTTGCTGAGCTTGTAAGAGTCAATTCTCGAGAAAAAGCTCCAATAGGTGGAGAAATCCTCTTCTAGTCACTGTTGTCGAAGTTTTATCTTCTAGGTCTCTAAGTTCATTGTCTCTCTTGATTTCATATTGGTGATGCTTGGAGTATTTGTTTTGGAAGTTTATATACTCCCCTTTGAATTTATCATCCGCTTATCTCAGATCTTGAGGCCAGTAATCAGCATTTTGAATATCTTCCTTGTAGATGCTAGCTACACCCTCATCCAGGATATTTACAAATCTATCTGCAGGAATCTTCAGTGTGAATGTTACTTGTTCAGCAACAAGTAGAAAGATGAGTCTATTACAAGACTCAGTAAGGATCCTGCTCTTTCCTTGGTACAAATCTTCGTTTCTTTTTTTCCAAATGAACCATAAAATTTCAATTGATAAGACATTCCAAAACCTATTAGCCTTGGAACATAGACCTTTGACAAAACTGCATATAATTTCAAACCAAGAGATATTATTTCTACAATCCCATCTCAGGGTATTCCCCATGAAAACTGACCAAACCTTTAAAGCATATTTACAATTGAAAAAAATATGAAATAAATCTTCAGTATAGTTGCAGACAGTACATACAGACTGATTGTGACTCTTTCCCAATTTACCAATGAGCAATAACCTATGTTGCTGAGTTCTTCTATTTAGCCTGCCGTGCCTGCTTCGGGAGCATTTGGGAGCAAGAGCGGGTTGGGGAGCTCCCAGGAGCGCCCAAGCACCCCTGGGTTCCCTGTGGGTTCGTTGGGAGCGGACCCATAGGGAACTCGGGGGTGTCTGGGTGCTCCCAGGCGCTCCCGCGGTGCTGGGCGTCCAAAAAGCAACCAAAAAACATTAAAAAACTGCCATGTAAACCTAAAAAGTGCCATTTAAACCTGAAAAGTACCATTTAACCCTCATTCATCACCCCTGTTGATGAATGGTAGCTTCGGTCAGATATAAATGATGATTGCTGAAAGCAACATCATCATTTGTATGTGATCAAGGTTATTCTTCAAAATAAATATTTCTGGAAAATAAGTAATTCGAATTTATAAGCATATATATAAAATTCGAAATAAATGATGTTAAAATTCTGCATTTAAATATAAATCGGAACTCATATTATATGCCTGCCACATATAAGGTTATGTGTGTGTGTTAAAGATACTAACCGAATGTTAGTCGGTTATGTGTGGAACCCGCGCGCTCAAAGGGACACGTCCCATGAGCGGACGTGTCTCCACTTGTGGAGACACGTCTCTTAGAGGCGGGTCTCCAAACATACATATGGTGGTTTCCTCATTGATATGCAAACATCGAAATTTATTAATGTTCTGCAATCAGCGCATTTAGCATAAGAGAAGAAATCTGGAAATTAGTATCTTGACTTAGAATTCTCACACAGAATTTCAGACCTTAGTAATTCCTTAGATTTCTTAGGATCCTATTTGATAAAGATTTAATTACATTTACATGGTATCAGAGCCAAGTTGTGTGAATCCAAATCAAATCTAGATATCAGATTGCTTTAGAAAATTCGTATTTTCTAAAATCGAATTCACATCACATTCTTCATAATGTCAAGTGTGATAAGATTTGAAGATTGTCTTGCAGGAGCAAACAATTTCACATCATGGAAGTTTAGAATAATGATGATTCTTAAGGAGAACAAATTAGACTCACTTGTGAGAGAAAACAAAAAGGAACCAGAGGCTGATCCTGAGAAAACTCAATGGATTGAAAACAATGAAAAGGCCATGAAAATCTTAGTAGATGTAGTTAGGGATCATATAGTGCCCATCCTAGCAAAACATGAAACTGCATATCAAATGTTCAAATCTCTTGAGAGCACCTATGAGATCAACAATACAAGTAGGAGTCTTGCATTAAAGAGGCAAATCAACAATATCCAAATAAACAAAGGAGAAACAATCAATGCATACTTCATGAGGATCATTGAACTAAGGGATCAATATCCACAATTGGATATCAGGTTGATAGCAAAGAGTTAACTCTAATTGCACTAGGAGGCCTACCAAACTCATGGGAGTCATTTGTTCAAGGAATAAGTGCGAGGTCTAAACTCCCCAAATTTGATAGGCTAAGAACAAACTGCCTACAAGAGGAAACAAGACTCTCCACAAAAGAAAATAAATAGAAGAACATAGATAAAGACATTCATGTACTCAACACAACGTCTAATAAAAGGAATAAGAAAAACTCCTACAAGAGAGGATCTTTTAAAAGAAAGAGAAATTCCAATGGAAAGGGATCTTCTAAGAAGAAAAGACATCTCTCAAGTTCAATGCTTTAGATGTGATCAATATTGGCCACTATGCAATGAAGTGCCCTGACAGATCAAAGCAACAAACATCTTTTGCCAAAGTAGGAAAGACAAATTCAGATCGTGAATCTGAGAACTTTGTGTTCTATATAGCCCTATCTAGTCAAGTATCTAACAACACCCACAATTGGGTAATTGATAGTGGTTCCTCTCAACATATCACAGGATTTAGAGAACACCTAGACACTATGACTGAAAAGACTGATGAAGAAGTAACCATTGGGGATGATTCTGCACAACCTGTAAAAGGGGTTGGAACTTGCTCCATCAAACTGAAATCTGGTCTGTCTCTTCAACTCACTGGAGTCTTATTTGTACCTGGAATAAAGAGGAATCTAATATCCATCTCTGCCCTTGAAGACAATGGATATAGAGTTACCTTTATGGATGGGAAAGTTCTAGCATGGCCTAAGAACTCAACTATCAAGAAAGCCCAAACCATAGGTTTAAGACAAGGGTACCTTTACAAATTATGCACTGAAGTTAAACAAGCCCTTACCCTTGACACCTTTGATTCAAATGAGATTTGGCATAGAAGATTAGGACACCTTCATTTCCGTGCCCTATCTTCTGTGGAAAAAACTTGTAACAGGCTTACCTAAGTTAAAACCATCTCATGAAGGAACTTGTAAAGGTTGTGCCCTAGGAAAGAATACAAAGGGATCCTTTCACAACAGCTTGAGCAAAACCCTAAATGTGTTAGAATTGGTTCACTCTGACTTATGTGGACCCATGTCTGTACCCTCTAAAGCAAGATTTCTATACTATGTCATATTTATAGATGACTTCTCTAGGAAAACCTGGATCTATTTCCTTAAGTGTAAAGAGTCAATAGAAATCCTCAAAAGGTTCAAAGAGTTCAAAGCCCTTACTGAAAACTTCTCCGGGAAGAAAATAAAAACCTTAAGGATAGACAATGGGAAATGTAAATGTAATCAAATCTTTATCAAATAGGATCCTACTAACTCTAATGAAATACTAAGGTCCGAAATTCTGTGTGAGAATTCTAAGTCCAAAAACAAATTTCCAGATTTCTACTCTGTATGCTGAATGTGCTGATTGCAGAACATTAATAATTTCGATGTTTGCATATCACAAAATGAAGTCCCTCATATACCTTGTAGACGCGCCTCTACAAGAGACGCGTCTCATGAGAGGACGTGTCACTTGGGCGCGCGCAGGCTTCAAGTAAACCGAATTTATTTCGGTTAACACACATTCAAATGTGTGTGGACATTAGCATATATAAAACAAATTTCGTTTTTATATAAATGTAGATTTAAACATCATTTAATAAATTCAAATTTTATACATGCATTATAAATTCGATTTTACTTATTTTCAGAAATATAAATATGAAGAGAAATCTGATCTTATATAAATGAAGATGATGCTTATAGCAATCATCATTTATATCTGACCTAAGCTATCATTCATCAACACTCCCTCTTAGCTAGGGAAGATATTTCAAATCAAATAAGTAGAGATATCACCTTAACACGTGATATCTAAGATATGGTATGATTTCTCAATATTGTCAAGTCACATGACATTCTTCATAACACATCTTTATTATGGTATGTGCACTGACATCAAGTCACATGATGTCTACCATAATTCATGGCATATCCACAGATATAAATATCTACCATGATTATCTCTTAAGGATCACAATGATCTACAGATGAGATCAAGTCCCATGATATCCATCAAAAGTGTCCAAGAGATACTATCATGGCATGTCCACAGATATCAAGTCACATGATATCTATCATGATAGTTTATCATTGTAGAGTTGTCACTTTACAATGTCAAGTACAAGTGTTCATTATTAAAAAGATCGTCACCTTTCAATAATGTACACAGGGGGAGTAGGCCCATATGGTCATGGAGTCACACACATGACAAAAGATTTTACACATTAAACATCTTTATATATTAGTACAATTTATAAACAATTTGTATTTCAAACATAAATAACAAATTACATTTCAACCATACCAAGTTTCTTCCTGAAGTGCTCTGCCTTGATTCGGGAGAGAGGCTTGGTGAGAATGTCTGCAGTTTGATCATTTGTACTAATATACTCCAATTGGATCACTTTCCTTTCCACCATATCTCTTACATAATGATAGGGGATCTCAATGTGCTTAGATCTATCATGAAACACAAGATTTACAGAGAGTTTGATGCAACTCTGATTATCACAATGAATAATTGTAGGATTCAAGGGCTCACCAAAGAGTCCCACAAGCAATTTACGAAGCCAAACTGTTTGTCTTGCTCCCATTGAGGCTGCAATGTATTCAGCTTCTGTTGAGCTCTATGCAACTGAAGATTGTTTTCTGCAAATCCAGGAGATCATAGCTGATCCTAAACTGAAGCAACATCTTGATGTGCTTTTCTGATCGGTTACACTTCCAACCCAATCTGAATCAGAGTACCCATGTAGATCTAGTTGATCATTCTTTTAAAAAAGACCATATCCTATAGTGCCTTGAAGATATCTCAAAATATGTTTCACAACCATTAAGTGAATTTCCTTTGGCTCACACATGAACTGACTGAGAACATTCACTGCATAGCAAATATCAGGTCTGGTGTTAACCAGATACATCAAGAATCCAATCATCTGTCTGTAAAGGGTTGGATCTGCACACTTGGATTCTGTTGTTGCTTCTTTCAATTTGTGAAGGTTGGTTTCCATAGGTGTAGACATCGGTCTACAGTCCAACATTCCAAATCTCTTCAGAATATCAATAGTATACTTCCCTTGGTTTAGTAGAATGCCCTCTGATTTCTGCCATACTTCTAAACCTAGGAAGTAGTGTAGAATGCCCAAGTCTTTCATATCAAATTCAAAAATTAGATCCTGCTTTCCTTGAGCAATGAGGTAATCTTCTCCTGTTATCAGTAGGTCATCAACATATAAAATAATTATTAGCATATCACCTTTGATTACTTTGAAGTAGAGATTGGAGTCAGCATCATTCTTTGAAAATCCTAATCCCAAGAGATAGCTGTCAATTCTTTCATACTAGACCTTGGGAGCCTGTTTAAGTCCATAGAGGGCTTTCTTCAGTCTGCATGCATGTGAGTCAGGTTTATGTATCACAAAGCCTTCAGGCTGTTCCAGATAGACTTCCTCTTCAATGGTTCCATTCAAGAAGGCAGTTTTCACATCCATTTGATGGATCTTCCAGCCTTTAGCTGCTGCAATGGCTAACACTGCTCTCATTGATGTGTAACGGGCAACAGGTGCAAATGTTTCTTCTTAATGAATGCCTTCCTTTTGAGAAAAACCTCTAGCCACAAAACGTGCTTTATGTTTTTCTATATTGCCATCAGCAGCATGCTTGATTTTGAAGAGCCATTTGGAAGAGACAATAGATTTCTCTTTCGGTCTAGGTACTATATCCCATACATCATTCTTTAGAATAGACTGATATTCTTCCGTCATTGCATCCTTCCATGCTTGGTGTCGGAAAGCTTCTGTAACACTGACAGGTTTTGAGTTTATGTTGTTGTTCATTAGAGCAACATAGCTAGAGAAACGTTTGGGTCTTTTGCTCTCCCTGAACGTTCCTTTGGGTGCTGCATGATCCTCGGCTTCTTTGATCATCTTTCTGGCCCAAAGTGGTCTCTTCTTGCCGTTGTTAGTTGTATTCTCATCTGAAGTAGAAGGAAGTTCATGTGGCATTTCCTCAGGGTGCTCCCTCCGAATCTCAGGAGCAGGTTCCATTTCAGGTTCTCTAGGGAAATAGGTTTCTGTCTCACTAGAACTTCTTGCCCTTTTGAATGCAATGTCTTCTTCAAAGATGACATCTTTGCTCAATTCAATTTGTTTCTGCCCGGGTATGTTACACCCCAGAATTTGTATAGTTACTATTTTAGTAATGCTTAGAGCATTCTGATTGTAAGGAAGATTTTGAATGAATAAAATGTGTTGAACCTTGTTATCAATTTGAGAATCTTTTTACATGTTATGATTGGCTCATTCTGTATTCTTGATTGATGTTATTCTTGGATAAAGCAATGCATAAAGGAGAGTAATTAGTCTTGTTTTATATTTAATTTATATATACTGCAAATGTTATGAGCAAGTAACTGCCGTGGTTTTGTGCCAATGGATGCAGGAACAAGAACTATTCCTCCAAGCGGAGGGGAGACATCATTCGGGAGAGGGGCTTGGTCGGCTAACCGGTAAAGTTGATCATATGAGCATACACACACTTCACTAAGGGTTTTGGGAACCGAGTTAGATTTAGTTGTTGTAATAAGTCATCCTTAGGCTTAGGAGTTTTTGATTACTTCTTTATGCTTAATGAGTGATGTTACTTGTTGAATGACTTACTGTTCTATGAGCCTTGAATGTGAAATGTGAATTGATAAGTGTGGTATAGACAGGATGTATTTGCGTATACATGTACCACTCATATGTACGTAACAACACGCATGACATGTCGATACAAATGTATGATGGGCAATTATTATGCCATACACATGTGTCGACATGGCATACATACGGATACGTATACATGGCTGACACACCTATAAACATATGCACACTAGCTATAATTTTGTAATAACGTTATATTGATGCCTTGAATTTACAGTTAAACGTATATATACATGTTTGTACAAATACTTGTATTAAGGGTACGCTGACTGGCCTGTAATACACGTATTTGGATAATTAGATACAAACATGTTTAGATATATTTAAATGTAAATATTTGAATGTGTTTATATATATATTTAATATAAACGTTATTATAGTTTTACCTGGAATAAAATATATAGATATATCTATAGTAATATTTAAATATTATATAGATATATACATATATTTAAATATGGTAAATAAAACTATAATATGATATATATTTAATATAATGAAAAATATAAATATAATATCTTGTTTATATTTTAAATAAATATTACCTTAGAAAAATAATTAAATTTGACTTGTATAGTCATTTGGCAAATAAAATGCATTTACCATAAGTAAAGAAAGTATTTTCGACTTCCATAGTCTATTGGGAAAATATGTTTGAAATGCCATGAGAATTTAAATGGTAAATATTATAGTCTTTTGAAAGGTTTAAGCAAATACATTTTAAAACCTTGGCTAAGTTAAAATTGCGAATTTCCTTCATATTGAAAATCACGGACTGTGGAATGGCCGAAATGGTGGAAATGATGAACCGCGCGCAGCTCCTCACGCCAATAGACCAAGTCGCAAGTTGCGAGTGCCACCATTCTGGGAAATGCGAAGGGAGGGGCAGAATAAAAGCCAGATGGCTGCGTTTTTACCTTGACATTTTCTTACTGAGATTAATCCACCATTTCTAAAGCGCCTATGAAGAGTAACGCCTGTAGGTGTCTTCCGTTCATATTTTTCCATGTGAGAGTTGAAACCTTCTTCATGAATTAGGTCGAATCATCTCTCCTTTTTGCTGAGTAACATGCTAGATTGTTGCCACTGCATAATTTGACATTTTCAATGAGAAAGGTGTCGAATTCTCATGCCTAAAATGTAGTAAGCATGAGAATTCGAAACCTATAAATAGAGGAATTTCTCTCATTGTGATAGACGAATTTCCTATCTGTTTTTGCTTAAAAACGAATTCCTTTGAGAGCCATAATTTGACATTGCTGTAGAAGTATTTTGAGAGCCATATTCTGATATTGCTGTAGAAGCATTTTGAGAGCCATATTCTGACATTGTTGTATTGCATTTGCTTGAGAGCCTTACTCTATCATTGCTGTATTGCATTTGTTGAGAGCCAACTTGCATAAATCCCATCACCATTTCTGAGAGACTGGTATTTTTATGTTGCAAGCATAAAATACAAAGCCAGTAATAGAAACCAGAATTGAGAGGAGTGACACTGAAGAAGGAGGAGAAGTAGCTGCAGACTGGAATCATTTACAGCAAGGAAACAGGCATGTGAAATGTATTTGATTAATTATGTATGTTAATTGATCTGCTTGTATTAGAATTTGCTTTGAGAAAGGAAGTAAAATAGGAAAGCATTAGAAGAAATTATGTTGGAATAGAATAGCTTGTTGTTATGAAATAACTTAGGGAAAGCTTGTTTGTGAAAGGTGAAAGGAATGCTGGTTTGTGAAAAGGATAACTTGTTATTAGGAAATACTTAATTTCATTGAGAAAGCTTGTTTTTAAGTAAATAGCTTGATTTCACTAGAATAGCTAAATTCTTGGGATAGACTTGTTTATAAAAAGGAAAACTCGTTTATAAGGGGAAAAGTTTGTTTATAGCTTGTAATGGAAGAATAGATAGACCATGTTATAAAGGGAATGTTTGAAATGAATCTACTTGAATACTGCTTGAATTCCTTATATAAAGGAAAAGAGGAACTAGTTATTAAATACTAGGTCGAGGGTGGAACCAGTACCAAGGTAGTCTAAAGCTTTAAAGTTAATAGGTTAACTAGGAAAAGCTATGTACTCCATGGATAAAGGATTCCATGTTAGGAGTTACCAGAGGGGCCCTTGTTGACTGTATTCCAATTCCTGATTAAGTAGATGATGTAGGAAGTCTAGGGTGATTGACTACCCACGGAAAGGACTCAGCCTACGCATAGGATAAGACAGCCTTAAGTCAAACTAAACCTGACTTAGTGCAAGTGATAGATGACCGTCAGTTTAAATATTGCCGAAACACTTTGGCCAAAGTAGTGTAGTACACCTACGTCCACATAGACTGTGAGACAATTACACTGTCAGTTCACTGTGGTCCAAAATACATGCTAGATTGAGATTGTGAGGGCACAAGGATTTAGTTATGTAGGATTACACACTATGCTCAGTTGGTCATACAGAACCGGTTACCCAACCAATCTCTTCGTAGAAGGGAGGGCCGTCTACTTAACAGTAAACGTGCGGGGGACCGCAATATAAGTCCGTGGTTGGCAGAAAAGCACTTGAATGATGTTTCTCCTCCACAGTAGACTTCTGATGAACCAAGGTTTGAAAGGGAAGAACCTGGACCGTCTTATTCCTATTTGCTCAAAAGCTTCCGAGCTATGATTGAAACTTGTAAGATTCTTACTTTGTTATTTATTTGAAAGAAAAGTAATTATGAAATGCGTACTCTGTTATTTACTTGGAAAAGAGAACAATGATGTATTGTGTCAATTATTTCTTTATGATGAAATGTTGTACTAGAATGAAAAGAAAAGTTTATTTACTTTGTCATTTTAAATGTCTTTCCTTGTATCTTATTAGTGAAAGTAGAAAATTTTTGTTTACCCGGTTTGGGGGTTGTTATAGGGTATGAATATCCTGTAGGCTTTGGAGGTTTCACTATAACCCACAAATACTCCCTTCTTTCCAGAAGGTTCTAGTTTGAATCTCTTCTTTTTTGGCACATGAATATAGATAGGACAGCCAAAAATCCTAAAATGACTAATGTCAGGTTTTATGCCGGTAAAGGCTTCTTTAGGAGTTTTGTTATCAAGATGAGAATGAGGACATCTGTTTTGAATATAGACAACAGTCCTAGAGGCTTCTGCCCAGAAAGAAGTTTCAATGTTTTGGTCCAGCAACATTGCTTTAGCAGCGTCTACAATGGTTCTATTTTTCCTTTCAGCAACCCCATTCTGTTGAGGGTTGTAGGTAACTGTGAACTCCCTCTTAATTCTAGCACTCATGCAGAATTCTTTAAAAATTTCAGAGGTGTATTCTTTCCCATTGTCTATCCTTAAGGTTTTTATTTTCTTTTCGGAGAAGTTTTCAGTGAGGGCTTTAAACTCTTTGAACCTTTTGAGGATTTCTATTGACTCTTTACACTTAAGGAAATAGATCTAGGTTTTCCTAGAGAAGTCATCTACAAATATGACATAGTATATAAATCCTGCTTTAGAGGGTACAAACATGGGTCCACATAAGTCTGAGTGAACCAGTTCTAACACATTTAGGGTTTTGCTCAAACTATTGGGAAAGAACCCCTTTGTATTCTTTCCTAAGGCACATCCTTTGCAAGTTCCTTCATGAGATGGTTTTAACTTAGGTAAGCTTGTTACAAGTTTTTCCACAGAAGGTAGGGCACGAAAATGAAGGTGTCCTAATCTTCTATGCCAAATCTCATTTGAATCAAAGGTGTCAAGGGTAAGGGCTTGTTTAACTTCAGTGCATAGTTTGTAGAGGTACCCTTGTCTTACACCTATGGTTTGGGCTTTCTTGATTGTTGAGTTCTTAAGCCATGCTAAAACTTTCCCATCCATAAAGGTAACTCTATATCCATTGTCTTCAAGGGCAGAGATGGATATTAGATTCCTCTTAATTCTAGGTACAAATAAGACTCTAGTAAGTTGAAGAGAGAGACTAGATTTTAGTTTGATGGAGCAAGTTCCAACCCCTTTTACAAGGTGTGCAAAATCATCCCCAATGGTTACTACTTCATCAGACCTTTCAGTCATAGTGTCCAGGTGTTCTCTGAATCCTGTGATGTGTCTAGAAGAACCACTATCAATTACCTAGTTGTGGGTGTTGTTAGATGTTTGGCTAGATAAGGCTGTATAGAACACATAGTTCTTAGATTCATGATCTGAATTTGTCTTTCCTACTTTGGCAAAAGATGCTTGTTGCTTTGATCTGTCAGGGCACTTCATTGCATAGTGACCATATTGATCACATCTAAAGCATTGCACTTGAGAGATGTCTTTCTTCTTAGAAGATCCCTTTCCATTGGGATTTCTCTTTCTTTTAAAAGATCCTCTCTTGTAGGAGTTTTTCTTGTTCCTTTTATTAGATGTTGTGTTGAGTACATGAATGTCTTCATCCATGTTCTTCTATTTATTTTCCTTAGTGGAGAGTCTTGTTTCCTCTTGAAGGTAGTCAGTTCTTAGCCTATCAAACTTGGGGAGTTTAGATCTCGCACTTATTCCTTGAACAAATGACTCCCATGAGTTGGGTAGGCCTCTTAGTGCAATTAGGGTTAATTCTTTGCTATCAATCTGATATCCAATTGTGGATAATTGATCCCTTAGTTCAGTGATCCTCATGAAGTATGCATTAATTGACTCTCCTTTGTTTATTTGAGCATTGTTGATTTGCCTCTTTAATGCAAGAGTCCTACTGGTGTTGTTGATCTCATAGGTACTCTCAAGAGATTTGAACATATGATATGCAGTTTCATGTTTTGCTAAGATAGGTACTATATGATCCCTAACTGCATCTCCTAAGATTTTCATGGCTCTTTCATTGTTTTCAATCCATTGAGTTTTCTCAGGTTCAGCCTTTGGTTCCTTTTTATTTTCTCTCACAAGTGAGTCTAGTTTATTCTCTTTAAGGATCATCATGATTCTAAATTTCCATTATGTAAAGTTGTCTGCTCCTGCAAGACGATCTTCAAATCTGATCACACTTGACATTATGAAGAATGTGATGTGAATTCGATTTTAGAAAATACGAATTTTCTAGAGCAATCTGATATTTAGATTTGATTTGGATTCACACAACGTGGCTTTGATACCATGTAAATGTAATCAAATCTTTATCAAATAGGATCCTACTAACTCTAATGAAATACTAAGGTCCGAAATTCTGTGTGAGAATTTTAAGTCCAAAATCAAATTTCCAGATTTCTACTTTGTATGCTGAATGTGCTGATTGCAGAACATTAATAATTTCGATGTTTGCATATCACAAAATGAAGTCCCTCATATACCTTGTAGACGCGCCTCTACAAGAGACGTGTCTCATGAGAGGACGTGTCCCTTGGGCGAGACGTGTCTCATGAGAGGACGTGTCCCTTGGGCGAGACGTGTCTCATGAGAGGACGTGTCCCTTGGGCGCATGCGGGCTTCAAGTAAACCAAATTTATTTCGGTTAACACACATTAAAATGTGTGTGGACATTAGCATATATAAAACGAATTTCGTTTTTATGTAAATGTAGATTTAAACATCATTTAATAAATTCGAATTTTATACATGCATTATAAATTCGATTTTACTTATTTCCAAAAATATAAATATGAAGAGCAATCTGATCTTATATAAATGAAGATGATGCTTATAGCAATCATCATTTATATCTGACCTAAGCTATCATTCATCAACAGGAAAGAATACACCTCTGAAATTTTTAAGGAATTCTGCATGAGTGTTGGAATTAAGATGGAGTTCACAGTTGCCTACAACCCTCAACAAAATGGGGTTGCTGAAAGGAAAAATAGAACCATTGTAGAAGCTGCTAAAGCAATGTTGCTTGACCAAAACATTGAAACCTCTTTTTGGGCAGAAGCCTCTAGGACTGCTGTCTACATCCAAAATAGATGCCCTCATTCTCATCTTGATAACAAAACTCCCGAAGAAGCCTTTACTGGCATAAAACTTGACATTAGTCATTTTAGGATTTTTGGCTGTCCTGTCTATATTCATGTGCCCAAAGAGAAGAGATTCAAGCTAGAACCTTCCGGAAAGAAGGGGGTATTTGTGGGTTATAGTGAAACCTCCAAAGCCTACAGGATATTCGTACCCGGGCAGAAACAAATTGAATTGAGCAGAGATGTCATTTTTGAAGACATTGCATTCAAAAGGGCAAGAAGTTCTAGTGAGATAGAAACCTATTCCCCTAGAGTACTGTAATGTTCCCCTTTTAGCAGTGATCCTATTATTAGCTCATCAGTCTATTCCGGAATCCTGTAGGCTCGTTGAGGTGTTTCAAAGGGTTCCAGTCTTGGAGGTTTTGTGATTCTTTCTCATTATTTACTATTTATAGTAAATACCATTTCTGGCAGTAAGCAGTTGTCAGCCTTCAAGTTCATCACATCATGGGAAGCAGTTGTCAGTATTAAGCCTTGGCCATTAAAATATTAATCTTAATGAAATTCTTCATTAATTGAGCATTTGGTTCTAATTTGAAGTTGACCCCCTTGGCCTAAGGAATGAAGTTAAGTTGTTTTGGAAAAGTGGTCTTTGGGGGTGGCGCCACATGAAGAAGTCAAATGGTTTTATTTTATTAATTCCTCATTTCTCAAGTGTGTAGAAACCCCTTGTTTCCCCTGTTTCTGTTTCTCTGACTGTTTTTTGTTTGATTTTTAAGTTTTTGGTTTTTTTGGTGTTTTTGCATAAATATTGAAAATGGCGATTTTGCCAATAAATGATATAAAATCTAAATAAAATATAACAACTCCGGAAATAACAAGATCTATCTCAAATACTAATGCCAGACTATTATTCAATCTTCTGAGACGATTACAATAAAGATCCAGTTATATGCAAATTAAAAAGCAACACTTTATTTGATAAAAAAAACCTGATTTCTCCTTGCAGCAATAAATGAATTTCTGGTAATGGTACGGCTAAGAATGGATGCTCCTTTCTCCCTCTGTCTATCTATTGCAAACTGATACCAATGTTGAGGCGCCACCAAGAATGGAGATAGAAGGCCAAACTGATAGGTGTTTTGCTCAAGATCTGAGGACGGCTTATCAGCAGATGGTACGGCTGCAGCAGCAACATTAAATGAAATGTACGGCTTCCCTAATAGCCTCCAAATATCCACAAAAAAACGCCTCAAGGTAAGAGACTCCTCTGTAATGAATTACTACTGAATCCCTGAATGCAAATAACCTCTGAATGCTCTGTAATTTCTTCTGGATGAAGAAATCCCTCTGCCTGGCAATAAATCGGATGATATTTCACACCCTCTGAATCGCACTCACTGGAGATGGCTCGTTCCCCAATGTTTCGAGATTGAAACCCTAGGCTTCTGTGCTCTGCTCAAGACTTAATCAATTTTTCAATACTCAAATAACATAATGGCTCGATTCCCAATGCAAATGCATATATCTCTTGAAAAGTGCGATTTCCTTAATAATAGGGAATATTAAAAGTTCGAACTTTTTATTCTTTTAATATTTCAATAGTTTCAACTCAAATTTTTAATTACAAAACATAATTAAAAATTGGCCCCCTTTCATGATGGGCGACCCCCTTCAGCGAAATCACTTAAGTTATAATAAAATATTATAACTTTATATTATAATGCTCCACAATTAATATTTAATTAAATCAATTAAATATTAATATCTCTCTCGATATATACCCGATGCACAAACCGCCTGAAGCTGATGAACACTGAAGTGATTCTGAACGCTATCAATCCATACTGCTAAAAATAGCAGGGGTCCCACGCTGAGTGCTGAATAACTGCTAAAAATAGCAACTCGGGCTAGAAGTGTCCGAATGAGCCCGAACGAAAGCCAACTGGTCAAGTATTGCCGACTGAAGCTGAGCCAAGCTCCAACATGACCCTCTATCCAAACTATCTGCCTACGAGGGTCGTATAATAGGCTAATCCTGTGCTTGGAGAGATGTCAACTAGAAGGGGACATGACAGTCCGCCCCTCCTGAAATTGCTTGTCCTGAAGCAATCTCAACTCTGGATGCTGCAAAATATCCTCGCTCTCCCATGTAGCATCCTCCACTGGCAAATCTCTGCATTTCACGAGATATTCCCTGATAGTCCTCCTACACAGCTGTCTCTCTCTGTACTCCAGGATAGACTCAGGTACTAGAACCAACTTTCCCTCATCATCTAAGGGAGGTAGAACGGCAGACGGTACCACACGATGTCCCAACGCCTTCTTGAGGCGTGATACATGAAAAACATTGTGTACCCTGCTCTCTGCCGAAAGCTCAAGCTCATAAGCCACCTCTCCAACACGCCTCAGGATCCGGTAAGGACCGTAATAACGTGGCTTAAGCTTCTCTGACCCACTCTTCCTAAGAGTGGACTGACGGTAGGGCTGCAGCATGAGGTAAACCATGTCACCCACCCCAAAATGCCTCTCCGTCCTCTTCTGATCTGCATATTGCTTTTGCTGATTCTGTGCCTTGGCGATATTCTCCTTGAGAGCCTTCATAGTATCCTGACTCTCCTGCAATAAGTCTCCAGCACTCGACACTCTACTATCACTCAGTAGCAAATCAAGAAAACTCGGCGCCTCATAACCGTACAACGCCATGAAAGGTGACATCTGAATAGTCATATGGAATGTCGTGTTGTAACAATACTCACACAAATGTATCCATTTGACCCATGCCTTCTGCTGCCCTGCAATATAATTTCTAAGGTACCCTTCCACCCACTTATTCACAATCTCCGTCTGCCCATCAGTCTGCGGGTGGTAACTAGTGCTCGGAGTGAGCTCGGTCCCACAAAGTCTGAATACCTCCTGCCAGAAGTGACTCAAGAACCGACTATCCCTGTCGCTCACAATACTCCGAGGCAATCCATGTAGTCTGAACACCTCACGAAAAAATGCCTCTGCTACCTGTGTAGCTGTGTAGGTTGTGGTGATCGGAAAGAAGTGGGCATACTTCGTAAGTCGATCCACAACTACATATATGCAATCTCGCCCTTGGGCTTTAGGCAAGCTCGTAATGAAGTCCATCGACAGGCATTCCCACTTCCTGTCAGGAATCGGAAGTGGCTGCAATAAACCTGCCGGATACGTGTTCTCTTGCTTGTTCTGCTGACAAACAGGGCACTCACGCACGTACTGAAGAACATCTGCCTTGAGTCCCTTCCATGTGAATCTCTTCCGTATCTGTCTATAGGTTTTGAAATACCCGGGATGTCCGGCAATCGGTACATCATGAAAAGCTCGCATGATTATGTTTTTCACCTCTGAACCTGGGATCAAATAAATCCTATTCTTGTAAATGATCAAGTCATTCACAAGTGTATACCTGGTATCAACTGTCGATCCCTCAACAATACTGGAAGCCCAAGCGTCCTTGGCATACTCTGCCACAATCATATGCCTCCAATCCTCTGAAATGTGAACCATAGAGCTCAAGTATGGCCTGCGTGAAAGGGCATCAGCTACTACGTTCTGTGTGCCTTTGATATACGAGATATCAAAGTCATAGGCCTGCAATTTACTGACCCACTTCTGCTGACGGTCATTGAGGTCTCGCTATCCTAAGAAGTGTCTCAAACTGTTATGGTCAGTTTTGATGCAAAATTTGCTGCCAACAAGATACTGCCTGAATTTTGCTAAGGCATGCATGATGGTGAGCATCTCCTTATCATATATGCTATAAAGTCTCTCTGGCCCTCTGAGCTTACGGCTCTCATACACAATCGGGTGCTTGTCCTGCATAAGCACCGCACCAATGCCCTCACCTGATGCATCGCACTGAAGCTCAAAAGGCTTCGTAAAGTCTGGTAGTGCTAAAACAGGGCATGTAGTCATCAACTCCTTAAACCTCATAAAACATTCCTGTGCCTCAGGAGTCCAACAAAATGCACCCTTCTTCAATAAATCTGTCATAGGAGCTGCGTGTCGTGAATAACCATTCACGAATTTGCGATAAAACCCACACAAACCTAGAAATCCTCGCAACTGTGTAAGGTTTGCTGGTGTAGGCCAGTCAATGATAGCGCGGATCTTTTCAGGATCCATCCGTACTCCCCCTGCACTGATAATGTGACCTAAATATAACAATTCGGTCATTCCCAAATCACATTTGGATTCCTTGGCGTACAAGGACTCCCTCTCCAGAATACTCAACACGATCTCCAAGTGAGCCAAATGCTCCTGCCAAGTCCTGTTGTAAATAAGGATATCATCGAAGAAGACCAATACGAATCTCCTCAGCTGTGAATGAAAAACCCTGTTCATCGTAGACTGAAATGTAGCTGGCGCATTAGTGAGCCCAAATGGCATCACTACAAACTTGAAGTGCCCACAATGACAACGGAAGGCAGTCTTCTCGATGTCCTGCTCACGAACCCTGATCTGATGATATCCTGACCTTAAGTCAATTTTAGTAAAGTAACATGCGCCATGGAGCTCATCAATCAGCTCGTCTATACGAGGTATTGGATACCTGTTTTTGATAGTCCTCTTATTTAGGACTCTGTAATCAATGCACATGCGTAAGGTGCCATCCTTTTTCTTTACCAATACAACTGAAGAAGCGAATGGTGATTTGCTAGGTCTAATGTGACCCATAGAAAGTAACTCCTTTATTGTCTTTTCTCTCATCCTTCAACCTCTTAGGATGTCTGTAAGGAGTTATCATAACGGGCTTAGCGCCCTCCTCGAGCTCTATAATGTGCTCAATGCCCCTGTCTGGAGGTCTCCCTGGTGGAATATCACTGAATACCTTATCATGCTTGACTCTCAACTGCTGAATGTCCGGATGATACTCAGTCTTCTGCTGTCCCTCCTGTATAGGTGCTAATGTGCACTCGGCAGCCCACTCTACCATGTCATGGCGCATAAGTCTCTCCATCCGACGAAAAGAAATTGTTTTGATGTTGCTGTCCCGTATTGCTTTTAGGATGTGTGTCTTCCCGTCAACATCAAAGCGGATCTCCATGTCCTTGAGACGAAGAGTGACTTCTTCAAGTGAATGAAGCCACTTCATACCCAAGACCAAATCAATATCTCCCATGTTAACTACATAATAATCAGCCTTGAACTCATAATTGTTCAAGCGTAAGGGGAGATCCTTAATCATGCGTTCACACCTCAGCGTGTGCCCGTCGGCTACCTTAACTCTAATCCCTTCGAACTCCTCAGTGATGAGTCCGCGTTTTTCAACAAACCTAGCATCAATGAAATTATGTGTGGCTCCTGTATCAAGAAGGGAAATGACCCTCTGTCCTGCCAACACTCCACGAATCCTGAATGAGCCCTCCTACTGAATGCTAGATAGGCGTGCCTCTTGTATCTGAAGCTCTGACTCTACCTCTGCCTTAGGCTCTGAAGCCTCTGACTCTGACTCCTCAGAATTCTCCTGCTGTTCGGAATTTTCTGATTCCGAATCCTCGTAGTAAGCCCACATCACTCGATTTGCCTTGCCTTTAGGCCTCAGCGGACAATCATGATTGGCGTCATAGGGACCTTTGCAATAGAAGCAAAGCTTCTTCCTGCGTAGATCGTTAAGAGCCTCTCGATCCAAGGGTGGTGCTGCTGATTTCCCCTTTGAATCATTTTTAAAATCTGATTTTTCTCTGTTAAAATCAGACTTCTCTTTGTTTCTGTTGAAGCCCTTATTATCCCTAAAAGAAGAATTGTTTCTGGAGTTGAATTTACTAGATGGTGCTGCCAACTCCATAGTACGTGCCTTCTTCATCGCTTCCTGTAATGAAGGAGGATCAAAGGCTTTGATCAAACCTCTCAATGGCTCTGTCAGTCCCTCCAAGAAAAGCACTACCAGTCGCCTCTCTGAAATATTCGGAACCATAACTGATAGCTTCTGAAAGTCACCAATATAAGACTCTAGACTGCCACTCTGTCGCAACTGAGCCAAGTCTCTGAAGTAGGATTCCAGATCCTTCCTGTCAAACCGCTTTACTAACCTGTCAACAAACTCCTGATATGACGTGATCCTATCATGCTGGAGTGTCACCATCCCGTGGTGCCACCAGTCGTAAGCTACTCCCTCAAGATGCAGTGTCGCATATCGGATAGCATCTCTCTCAGCCATCGGGCGTAATGTGAAGAATGTATCTAACTTACTAATCCATGCCTGGGCTGTCACCTTGCCACTACCATCGAACATTGCTAGATTGAGTTTGTTTGTAGCATGTTTTAGGTCATTGTTCTGCTGTCTAGATCTCCAATCCTGTTGTCCTCTGCGATATTCTCTCCTCTGTGTAACAAATCGGTCAAAGGAAATCCTCTCTCTGACATCAGGTGGTACTAACTCCCACTCCTCGTTCGTTGCCATAAGTGTATCTACAAACAGCTCCTCATGCTCCTCACCTGCAATAGCCTCATCGGGCTCCTGTCTCACAAAAGTAGGCCTAGTGGGCCTGTCTGCTGTCCGTGAAACAGTCCTAGGTGCTCTCCGGGATCTTGCATCACTCCTGTTATCGTCACGCTGTGGTGACGGTCTCCTCTGTATACCTAACCTCTGGATTGCCACTGCCAATTGCTGTAGCACATCGTTAGACTGCCGTTGGCCTGCTCGTAAGTCTCTGAGAGTGTCTAAAACCTCGACATCGTCCTGATCTCTAGGGTTATCAGGAACCTCTGTTCTCGGAATACCTGTTCCGTCAGCCATGTCTCCCGGCTGCCAGATCGAACCCTGTTGCTTGTCAATCAAGGCTCTCCTGCGAGTATAATACCTATGAGGCCCAAACTCCTGTGGCTGCATAAGATTGCTAAACCCTCAGGATGGCAGAATTTAGCTCTGATACCACTGTAGAAACCCCTTGTTTCCCCTGTTTCCATTTTTGACTGTTTTTTGTTTGATTTTTAAGTTTTTGGTTTTTTTGGTGTTTTTGCATAAATATTGAAAATGGCGATTTTGCCAATAAATGATATAAAATCTAAATAAAATATAACAACTCCGGAAATAACAAGATCTATCTCAAATACTAATGCCAGACTATTATTCAATCTTCTGAGACGATTACAATAAAGATCCAGTTATATGCAAATTAAAAAGCAACACTTTATTTGATTAAAAAAACCTGATTTCTCCTTGCAGCAATAAATGAATTTCTGGTAATGGTACGGCTGAGAATGGATGCTCCTTTCTCCCTCTGTCTATCGATTGCAAACTGATACCAATGTTGAGGCGCCACCAAGAATGGAGATAGAAGGCCAAACTGATAGGCGTTTTGCTCAAGATCTGAGGACGGCTTCAAGCTGAAGATGTACGGCTTATCAGCAGATGGTACGGCTGCAGCAGCAGCATTAAATGAAATGTACGGCTTCCCTAATAGCCTCCAGATATCCACAAAAAAACGCCTCAAGGTAAGAGACTCCTCTGTAATGAATTACTACTGAATCCCTGAATGCAAATAACCTCTGAATGCTCTGTAATTTCTTCTGGATGAAGAAATCCCTTTGCCTGGCAATAAATCGGATGATATTTCACACCCTCTGAATTGCACTCACTGGAGATGGCTCATTCCCCAATGCTTCGAGACTGAAACCCTAGGCTTCTGTGCTCTGCTCAAGACTTAATCAATTTTTCAATACTCAAATAACATAATGGCTCGATTCCCAATGCAAATGCATATATCTCTTGAAAAGTGCGATTTCCTTAATAATAGGGAATATTAAAAGTTCAAACTTTTTATTCTTTTAATATTTCAATAGTTTCAATTCAAATTTTTAATTACAAAACATAATTAAAAATTGGCCCCCTTTCATGATGGGCGACCCCCTTCAGCCAAATCACTTAAGTTATAATAAAATATTATAACTTTATATTATAATGCTCCACAATTAATATTTAATTAAATCAATTAAATATTAATATCTCTCTCGATATATACCCGATGCACAAACCGCCTGAAGCTGATGAACACTAAAGTGTTTCTGAACGCTATCAATCCATACTGCTAAAAATAGCAGGGGTCCCACGCTGAGTGCTGAATAACTGCTAAAAATAGCAACTCGGGCTAGAAGTGTCCGAATGAGCCCGAACGAAAGCCAATTGATCAAGTACTGCCGACTGAAGCTGAGCCAAGCTCCAACATGACCCTCTATCCAAACTATCAGCCTACGAGGGTTGTATAATAGGCTAATCCTGTGCTCGGAGAGATGTCAACTAGAAGAGGACATGACAAAGTGGGGCGTATTTTGAAGAGTTGTTTCATTTTTGAAAATGTGAAGAGTCTTGGCTATTGGCGTACCTTCTTGGGGGACTTGAACAGTTTCCTTTTGTCCTTTAAAAGTAAGGCTTGGCTCCAGCATTGAGTCATCCATTATTTTGCTAAAGTTATGCTGTCAAAATGATTTATCATTTTCTACTTCGAGGAATGCTGACCTCCTAGTGCTTCATTCAATTTTGTGTTTGCAAGACAACACCTAGTTGAATTATTGCTGCTTCTCATTTAGACTAGCAGATTGTATTTCAAGGTGAATTATTGATGTATTTTCCAGTTTTACAGTTGCTGTTTGCATACAGCTGAATGTTGTTTTTGCTCATGGTTAATTGTACGAAATTTGTATTGTTCTGGGCATTTGATAATAATACTTCTAAGGTCTAGGCGACCATCTCCAAGCATTTTCGGATTTTATTTTGGAGTGTGCAATTTTATAATGAAAATCGCCCCTCTCAAGGGCCGTACCTTTCAGCCTTGCATTGGGAATTGCGCCATTAATCCTTGCAGGTATTTGGAGCTGTTTTCGGTGTCTCAATAGGGGCGCCTATCTTCCATTTGATCCATGCCTATGATTTCACGCCATTCGGAGGTATCTTGAATGAGTTATGAACAATTTCGAATTTTCTGTAGTTGCTGATATACTTTTCCAGAATTACAGTTCGCTGATCAGAATTTAAAACAATTACTGTTTTCTATCTTTCTTCTTTTCTCGTTATATTCTGATAGAAAGATAATGTATGACAAGGTGCTTAAGTTTTGGGTGAAATTGGCTTTGTAAAATTGCAGCCTTCTCTTTGTACAAGCTGATAACAGTAGTACTGTTTCAGTTTTCTTAGTGTTGCTTTAAATAATTAATTTCACATTAGCACCCCTGGATGGTTTACCGCCAGTGAGGAAAATTTGTTGTAACACTTTTCATACCCACTTCAAGTGGAGAATTCCCACGTTCAGTGGATGGTTGCCGCAACAGAAGAAGTTTAATATTGTAATCTTTTCCCCCCACTGTTTGGTGGTAGAGTGGAAAGTCATTGGCTGGTTATCCACCTTGTAGTTGTTTCAATTCAGCGGTAGTAGTACACCATATGTTAGCACCTCGCCCGCAAGGGATCTTGAGTGCACATCCTTGGTGTAGAGTTTAATAATTCTCTTTCAATAGAATCTTGAACTTGTTATTTCAGTAGATCCTAAGGATCCTCTGACCATATGCTCGCCCCTCCTCCTTAAGTGGTTTTAGGGCGCATTCTTGGTTAGAGTTCTTTAATGTACGTTTTGGCTATGCTAACCTTAACGAGTGGTTGATTCTTTTGTAAATGTTTGGCTTAAAAATCAAAAAAACTGAGAGAATATTTCAAGTACCTGAAATGGAATCTGCTCCTGAGATTCAGAGGGAGTATCCTGAGGAAATGCCACATGAACTGCCATCTACTTCAAATGAGAATATAGATGACAACGGTAGAAAGAGGTCACTTTGGGCTAAAAAGATGATCAAGGAAGCCGAGGATCATGCAGCACGCAAAAGAACGTTTAGGGAAAGTAAAAGACCCAAACGGTTCTCTAGCTATGTTGCTCTAATGAACATCATAAACTCAAAACCTGTCAGTGTTACAGAAGCCTTCAGACATCAAGCATGGAAGGATGCAATGACGGAGGAATATCAGTCCATTCTAAAGAATGATGTATGGGACATAGTGCCTAAACCGAAAGAGAAATCTATTGTCTCTTCCAAATGGCTCTTCAAAATCAAGCATGCTGCTGATGGCAGTATAGAAAAACATAAGACACGTTTTGTGGCAAGAGGTTTTTCTCAAAAGGAAGGCATTGATTATGAAGAAACATTTGCACCTGTTGCCCGTTACACATTTGTGAGAGTAGTGTTAGCCATTGCTATAGCTAAAGGTTGGAAGATCCATCAAATGGATGTGAAAATTGCCTTCCTAAATGGAACCATTGAAGAGGAAGTCTATCTGGAACAGCCAGAAGGTTTTGTGATACATAAACTTGACTCACATGTGTGTAGACTGAAGAAAGCTCTCTATGGACTTAAACAGGCTCCCAGGGTCTGGTATGAAAGAATTGACAGCTATCTCTTGGGACTAGGATTTTCCAAGAATGAAGCTGACTCTAATCTCTACTTCAAGGTAATCAAAGGTGATATGCTAATAATCATTTTATATGTTGATGACCTGCTGATAATAGGAGAAGATCACCTCATTGCTCAAGGAAAGAAGGATCTAACTTCCGAATTTGACATGAAAGACTTGGGCATTCTACACTACTTCCTAGGTTTGGAAGTATGGCAAAAATCAGAGGGCATTATACTAAACCAAGGAAAGTATACTATTGATATTCTGAAGAGATTTGGAATGTTGGACTGTAGACCAATGTCTACACCTATGGAAACCAACCTTCACAAACTGAAGCAATAGAATCCAAGTGTGCAGATCCAACCCTTTATAGACAGATGATTGGATCCTTGATGTATTTGGTTAACACCAGACCTGATATTTGCTATGCAGTGAATGTTCTCAGCCAGTTCATGTGTGAGCCAAAGGAAATTCACCTAATGGCTGTGAAACATATTTTGAGATATCTTCAAGGCACTATTGGATATGGTCTTCTTTACAGAAATAACCAACTAGATCTACATGGGTACTCTGATTCAGATTGGGCTGGAAGTGTAACCGATCGGAAAAGCACATCAGGATGTTGCTTCAGTTTAGGATCAGCTATGATCTCCTGGATTTGCAAAAAACAGTCTTCAGTTGCACAGAGCTCAACAGAAGCTGAATACATTGCAGCCTCTATGGGAGCAAGAGAAGCAGTTTGGCTTCGTAAATTGCTTGTGGGACTCTTTGGTGAACCCTTGAATCCTACAATTATTCATTGTGATAATCAGAGTTGCATCAAACTCTCTGTAAATCCTGTCTTCCATGATAGATCTAAGCACATTGAGATCCCCTATCATTAGGCAAGAGATATGGTGGAAAGGAAAGTGATCTAGTTGGAGTATGCTAGTACAAATGATCAAATTGCAGACATTCTCACCAAGCCTCTCTCCCGAATCAAGGTAGAGCACTTCAGGAAGAAACTTGGTATGGTTGAAATGTAATTTGATATCTATGTTTGAAATACAAATTGTTTATAAATTGTACTAATATATAAAGATGTTTAATGTGTAAACTCTTTTGTCATGTGTGTGACTCCATGACCTTATGGGCCTACTACCCCTATGTACATTATTGAAAGGTGACGATCTTTCTAATAATGAACACTTGTATGTGACATTGTAAAGTGACGACTCTACAATGATGAGTTAAACTATCATGATAGATATCATGTGACTTGATATCTGTGGACATGTCATGATAGTATCTCTTGGACACTTTGATGGATATCATGGGACTTGATGTCATTTGAAGATCATTGTGATCCTTCAGAGATAAATCATGGTGGATAATTATATCCGTGGAAATGCCATGAATTATTATGGTAGACATCATGTGACTTGATGTCAGTGCACATACCATAATGAAGATGTGTTATGAAGAATGCCATTTGACTTGACAATATTGAGAAAATATACCATGTCTTTGATATCACGTGTGAAGGTGACATCTCCACTTATTTGATTTGAAATATCTTCCCTAGCTAAGAGGGAGTGTTGATGAATGGTAGCTTCGGTCATATATAAATGATGATTGCTGAAAGCAACATCATCATTTATATGTGATCAAGGTTATTCTTCAAAATAAATATTTCTGGAAAATAAGTAATTCAAATTTATAAGCATATATATAAAATTCGAAATAAATGATGTTAAAAGTTTGCATTTAAATATAAATCCGAACTCATATTATATGCCCGCCACATATAAGGTTATGTGTGTGTGTTAAAGATACTAACCGAATGTTAGTCGGTTATGTGTGGAACCCATGCGCTCAAAGGGACACGTCCCATGAGCAGACGTGTCTCCACTTGTGGAGACACGTTCTCTCATGAGACGCGTCTCTTAGAGGCGGGTCTCCAAACATACATATGGTGGTTCCCTCATTGATATGCGAACATCGAAATTTATTAATGTTCTGCAATCAGCACATTTAGCATAAGAGAAGAAATCTGGAAATTAGTATCTTGACTTAGAATTCTCACACATAATTTCAGACCTTAGTAATTCCTTAGATTTCTTAGGATCCTATATGATAAAGATTTGATTACATTTACAACTCCATTTTGCATTTCATTGCTCTAATCAAACACATTTGGCCTCCATTTTTTCATTTTGGAGGTTGCTGGTTTTTCTAAGGAGATCGATCAAAGAGTGAAAGGAATTGAGGATAGCTTGCACAAAGGAGATCTAATCACCTAAGGTATGCATTTTAATTCATTCTTTCAAGTTTTTGATGGTTTTTTTCAAGTTTTGTTTTGTTTTGTTTTTTTTTTTACAGAAAAGAAGAAACAAGTTTTGCTATTTGTTTCAATGTTTTTTGTTCATTTTGTTTCAATGTTTCTTATAACAGCAAAATCAAATTGCAAATTGCTTGAAATGGCTACAAGTTCAAGTTCAGTGGGTTTTGATGGAAACAAAAAATTTAAAATTGATCAAGCATCTCCTTTATGGAATCATATTACGGTGTTTGAACAACTTCCAGGAGGTGGGGCAATCGTTTGGGATTGTGGTGAGTGTGGAGTCCAATTTAAGAGCTTGTATAGTTGAGTGAAAGCTCGCTTATGTGCACAAAGTGGGAAAAGGGATTATAATATGTGGAGGGCGAAATAAGAAGGGGTTGCCGAAGGAAAAAAATATGGCATTCATTAGAGAACAAGAAAAAGCTAAT
Source organism: Sequoiadendron giganteum (assembly GCA_007115665.2). Taxonomy (NCBI): domain Eukaryota; kingdom Viridiplantae; phylum Streptophyta; class Pinopsida; order Cupressales; family Cupressaceae; genus Sequoiadendron; species Sequoiadendron giganteum. The sequence goes on from CM021100.1 coordinate 74,473,608, forward strand.
GCTATGTGTGAAAGAGCAAAATTGAGAAGTCATCCTTTAGCAAAGAGAACAACAATGACTTTACCTACAGATTCAGTAATGGCCTCTCAACATCCTTTCTTGGAGACACCCTCTATCCAAGTAGAAGATCCCACTCCTTCTTGCAAAAGAGGCCCATTGGATAAGGCATTTCAAAATGAAGCAAGAGACATTGCAAAGGAAAAAATTGCACATTGCATTTATGCCAATGGTCTTCCTTTCAACTTGGTGAGATCACCATATTGGCATGATATGGTGGCAGAAATCAATAGTGCACCTTCTAGTTTCAAAGGTCCTGTGTATGAAAAGGTGTGCACCACCTTATTAGGAAAAGAAAAAAATCATGTAGAGACATCACTCAAACCAATTAGGGATTCTTGGATTGAAACATGAATGTCTATTGTTTCCGATGGATGGAAAGATTGCAAAAACCAACCTTTGATAAATGCTATTGCAGTGTTCCCCAAAGGGGCTATGTTTTTGAAGGCAGTTGATTGTGAGGGGCGAATCAAGGATGCAAAATTCATTTCAAAAGTCCTCATTGAGTCCATAGAGATGGTGGGTCCTGAAAATGTTGTTCAAGTCATTACAAACAATGCAAAAAATTGCATGGTTGCAGGTATTTTGGTTGAGCAAAGGTATGGACACATTTTTTGGACATCGTGCACCGTACACTCCCTTATCTTGGTGATGCAAGAAATTGGCACTCAAATAGAGTGGGTGAAAGATATATACCAAGAGGGTGAGGAGATCCGAATGTTTGTGACAAACCACCATATGTCACAAAGCATCTTCAGGACTTTCTCGAGATTGGAATTGTTGAAGGTAAATTTAATTTAATTATGTAATTTATTTTTTAATTTTATTTATCATTTATGCCATGTATACATATAATATATTTTTATATTTTAATGTGTTATTAACTTATGTTTTACATGATACTATGTTACCGAGACTCGATTTGCATCATACACAATCATTTTGAGATGACTTGTGAAGGTGCGAGAGGCATTGGGTGCCATGGTTATTTGCAACCAATGTAGTATTTGGAGGACACCAAGTTCAGAGAGGGCCCAAAAGGTCAAGCCATTGATCCTAGATGACGATTGGTGGGCTTGTGTGGACTATGTCCTGAGTTTCACCGAGCCTATCATGAGTATGATCAGGTTTGTTGATACAGATCGACCATGTTTGGGGGAAATCTATGATGGCATTGACTCCATGATTGAAAAAATAAAGGTGATAATAGCGGAAAATCCGAAAAAGAGAATGACCCCCAAGAAAATGTTGAAAAACTCATTCATCACTGTTGGGACAAGATGAACACACCATTGCATCTCCTTGCATATGCATTGTCTCCCAAATACTATAGTGCACAGATACTTTCTTTTCCAGGGAGAATTCCACCATATAGAGATAATGAAGTTGCTAATAGGTACAAGCAAGCATTCAAAAGACTCTTCTCAGATCCAAAAGTGGTGGAAAATGTTAGGAAAGAGTTTGGCTTGTTCATCTCAGGATGGAATCATAGTCTTTGTGCTTTTCAAGACCAATACAATGTAGATTCTTGTACATGGTGGTACCTCTATGGGCAAGATTTTGTGTTCCTCCAACCTCTTGCAATCAAGATTCTATCACAAGTATGTGTAGGTTACTTACAAGTGCACTTAACACACTTGCTTTCAAGGGATAGGTTGGAGAGGAAGTTGGTTGGACAAGTCACGTGTGAGGATGAAAGGAGCTATAGGCAATAACTGAAAATTTGTAAGTTTAAAGCAAAATACAATTTTTTCTATGATATGTGAAATATTGAATGACGACATTTGATATTTGTATGAAAATGCATCATTGTAATTAATTTTGATTTAGTAATGATAACTAAGCTTATAAATATGAATATTGACCTTTATAAAATTTAAATGGTGTATTTGTGAATTGCATGTTGCATTGTGTTAATTTAATTTTCATTTCATTTTGAATCCATGGTTTTGGTGTAATTTTCAAAAACCTATGTTTCTATTATTTCTATACTCTTTTTGTTTGTCTATGTTCCTCCCCTATATTTGGAGTATCTTTAGAACTGTCCATGAAGTTCATTCACTGATTCTCTAATTTCTATAACTTGATGTAACATTGATTGGGAGCAAAAATTGTCTTATCTAGCCAGCATAGGTTTGTAATGGGCATGCCCTTGATGGTGGGCTGTAATAAGAGCAATATTCAAATAGAGTTTATGAGGGTTTCCATAGCCTATATTACCAATTATTGGTGAATTGGCATTCTTGCTTTTTGTTGATGTTTTGGCTGCCAAATGTCTCAACAATAGTCTATAGAGCTACTTGGTTGGAAACTTATGTATTGTGTTTGTAATGAAATTACTTGCATAAGATAAAAATAGAATAGGGAATAAGCTACAAATACTTGATAATAATAAGCCACTTCAAGGGGGCAATCCTCCAAAAATCTTCAATAAGAATAGAGTTTGCATATGATGATAATAAATTGACCACTACCTCCTATATATACCATATTTATGTGATGGATGGCACCTAGGCTGACCTAACTACTTATATAAGACTATATAAATGATCATATAACTTAAAGTGATTATGCTAGCCACAAGTCGGCCACACATATCTCAATACAATCGATGGGTTAAGGGCATAGCATGTCCCCATATTCATAGAGGCATTGTTCTCAATGGGGATCAATTGTGGTGCTTTTGCATGAAGTCTTCATCTTCCTAGGTAACATCTTCAACAAGAGAATGCTTCCACTTGATTAAATACTCTTGTAATTGCCTTCATTCACAACCTCTTAGTATGTGTTTTAAGGATTACCTCATGTTCCAAAATCATATTGCTGTCCTCATCAAGTTGTAGTAATTTTGACTAGGTTGAAAGTCTTTGTCCAATAACCTTCTTTAGATAGGAAACATGGAAGATTCGATATATTTTTGTTGACATAGTTAACTCCAATTTATATGCTATATTGTTAATCTTTTGCAAAACTTATAACGGCCATGAAACTTGGGTGCAAGCTTGTTATCCTTCTTTTGTTGTTTTAGCGACACCTACTTGTATGGCTATAATCGCACAAAGACCCAATCTCCTACTTCCAAATTTCTATAATCGCGGTGTTGATCAACTTGTTGGTTCATTCTATTTTGTGCCATTGCCATGTTTTCTTTGAGACTAGAGTGTACCTCTTGTCGGTGTTGAATGTGTTTTTCAATTGTTCTAACCTTTGGGTGTGTTTGCAATGAAGAGGTGATGGATGGTGGATAGTATCCATATAGTGTTGAAAAATGAAGACATTTTGGATGAAGTGTGGAAATAATTTTTACACTACCATGTTGCTAGTGCCAACTATTGCACCCATCTCTTTTGCTTATTTGAAGCAAAACATCAATGATAGCTCTCCAAGCACTTGTTCTTTAGTTTGTCCACCTGATTGGGGATGATATGATGAGCTATGAGCAAGCTAAGTGCCCAAGCATGAGAATCAGTCCCAAAAATTACTTGTAATTATAGGATCACGATTACTTACTATAATTTTTGGAGTCCCATCCAACTTCTGAATGGTATCCATAAAGACTGTTTCTATAATGCTTGCTACAAATGGATACGACAAAGCACAAAAATGTGCATATTTGGTTAGTTGATCGGCAACAACCATAATGACAATTTTTCCCTTTAGACTTGGGTAAGCTAGTGATAAAATCCTTGAATACCACCCTCCACCTCTCGCTTGGAATAGATAAGGGTTGGAGAAGACTTGGAGTTTTAATTATATCCCCTTTATTTTGTTGGCATGCCATGCATTCTACCACAACTTTTTGGACATCTCCTTTGAGCCCATCCCAAAACAAATCTTGTTGGATTCTATGATAAGTCTTTAAAAATCTTGAATGCCCACCTATGGAATAACATGGAGCTTTGCCAAAACCTTAATCTTAAGGTTTGACAACCTGCCCTAGTACCATAGGTCATCTCCTTTCCTTGCAAATTTGTTTGATATAGTAGAATCGTATTAGATTTTTTAAATGGAAGTTTGAGTATCCATGTGCTCTCATTTGTCTTGTGCATCATCCACACAATTTGCACACAATATGGAGATGAGATACAATAGTGATTCTGTAAGATCTCCTTTCCTTTCCTATATATGATCTCAAAGTCATATCCCAACATCTTCCTAACCCATTTTTGTTGTTCTTCAGATTATAATTTCTCTTCCAAGAAGTATTTGAGACTATCATGACTTGTCTTTACTTTAAATTGCCTTCCCATTAAATAAGATCTCCATTTTTTAATTGCATGTAGGATAACTATCATTTCCTTCTCATAAATGGGCTCCAACAAATCCTCACCTTTGAGTAGGCAACTCTCAAATGCTAAGGGTCTTCCCTCTTGCACGAGTATTGCTCCTATGCGCAATCAAGAAGCATCAAATTCCATTATGAAGGTTTTGGAATTTTTTTGGGTAGCTAGAACTAGAGTTGTGAACATGGCTTACTTGAGCTTCTCAAATGCCTTGGTGGCTGCCTCATTGCATTGTAAAGAGTCCTTCAATAAAATTGTGTGTGGTGTTGCTTTGTTGCAATGATTTTCTACAAATTGGCAATAGTAACTATGTAGTCCTAAAAGCCTTGTAGGTTCTTGAGGGTTCTAGGCATTTTCCATTCTACTATGGCTTTGAAGTTTGATCTTGTGAGGGTCTACCTTGACTTCCTCATGTGAAACAGTGACCTAGGTATTTTGCCTCTTTGATTCCAGAAACACACTTGGATGGCTTATGATGATGTTGATGTTGTTAAAAAATGTTCAAAACCTAATTCACATATTGCAAGTGTTCCTCCCACATTTTGTTAAATATTAAGATGTCATAAAAAGTTATAAAACAAATTTCCATATAAATGGCTTGAAGATAGAGCTCATCAAACTTTGAAATGTAGATGGTATATTTATGAGGCCAAAAGGCATCACCAAAAATTCATTGTGGCCCCTTGTGTGTTTGAAAAGTTGTCTTATGTATATATTCATCTCTAGTTTTGATTTGATAATAACTAGAATGAAGATCAAATTTGGTAAAACAAATAGCACCATTTAGCTCATCTAACAAATCATCAATTAGTGGATTTGAAAACTTATCTTTTGTGATGTACTTGTTGAGCTCTTGGCAATCAATACACATCCGCTAGGTGCCATCTTTCTTGTGCACCATTACTAATGGAGAGGAGGAAGCACTTTGACTATGAGTGATAATACCTGCCACTAGCATCTCTTGTACCATCTTCTTGATCTCACTTTTCTGTACATATAAGTACTTGTAGGGCCTAATATTGGTGGTTAGCTCCTTGGTACTAGTTGAATGGCATGATCATGAGCTCTTTCGGGAGGCAATCTTTTTGGGATATTTCCAAAAACTGTTTAGTGCCTATTGACAATTGCTTGCAAATTTGGTGGTGTAGGAACCATTGATTGTTGTGCTTCAAATGAAAACAATTGGGCCACAAGCGTGTTTAACCCCTTATTAAGCATCTTTTACATTTGATGGGAGCTTGCCAACTTTGAGATTTTGCTTGCAAACCTCATAGTTCAACTATCCCGAAATGCATAATAGCTCTTGAAGGTTCATCTCAATTGTACCCAATATAGTAAGCCATTGGACTCTCAAGACAATGGTTGTTACACCCATGAAGATAGTAAACATAGGTCAATCTAGTTGGTATTCTCCTAGTGTGATCTTGCTTGTGGGGCATCTTGATTTTTGTCTAAAATCATGTATTTTTTTAATAAAAAATAATGATTTAAGCCTAGCAAGGTTCCATCTAAGAGGGTTTTTCTTGAAGGGGGTTAGATAAAACCCCCCTGGATAGAGCCCTCTAGGCTTAAATTGCATTCAAAATCTCCTTTGCATTTATTAAAATGTTGACAAAAAAACAATCTTGCTTCTTTTTTTGACGGATCAAATGAAGCCATTTAGAAATATCATTTTGTAAGCATGTAGCACTAAGTGTTACTTTTCCAAGAATTATAGTATATATTATATTTTTTTAATATTACATGTATTAATTTTATAATGAATGGAAGTCCATAACGAAAAAATAATGGCATCTATTCAAGACATTAGGAAAAACAAGCAAACGTTGTTAGAAAATTTCAGTATATATACTAAGAGAAATGTCAATAATATAGTTTTGAAATTTTTGTCAGTACTAATTCAAAAATTAATAAAAAGTTATCAAAAAAATATCTATGCACTAGACATTGGAGTTAATGATTTAATTCCAAGAAATTGTGGAAAGTTTTTATTTGTAGTGGAAGTTATGCAATATGAAAAAATGTTGCTCAATAAAAAATAATAGAAGAAAAAATGATTGAAAAATAGAAATAAAAATGATAGAAATAATTCTCTAAAAAATTCAAAAAATTACAATTTGAATCTACATAGAAAATGCCACAACTCATTAGTTTACATCATCCTTAAATTCTTGATCATTTGTTTGCTGTAATTGGTACAAATGAAAAATGCTAAAAAATGCTGATTTTAAGTGTCCCGCTTAGGCCAAAAAGTGGGACACATTATTATGGGATCACCCCCATGGGAAGTTTAATGTTATGGTATTTCTCTAAACAATTGATTGTACCTCCATCTGCAATCATGACTTGAAATTCTGGAGTTAGATAGATAAAATGATTTAAACGAGAAGCTAACTTCTTGTTAACATGAAGTTTTGAGTTGAGTCTATCAACATTGTTACGCTTTTTTATTTATTTTCTAAATCCACTACCTTGATAATTTGTGAGGTGCTAATTCTCAAAAGTGCATGACAAGAAATAGCTGGTTGAGTATCTCTTGATTTTGCATTTGGCTCATAGATGACCTATAATACTTCATCTTTTTCCTCACTAACCCTTTCAATGTTGAACAACTTTTCAGCACATTAAATGTCCTCGATTGTATTCACTATCACAGTTAAAACATAACTCGTTTGCCCTTTTTTCTTCAATTTGTTGAGAAGTTAGTCTAGTAGGCTAAGAGAATGGTTATGGTGGGAAGCTCTTCTCTTTTATGTTACTAAATCCTTGTATTCTAGGAGCCAAAAACTTTTCCTCTGCCCTATGTGCCATGATACATTAAGAGGATTAAAGATGTGTACCTTATCTTGGATGTGATCCTTGAGCTTACTAAGAAACAAGTCATTCAATTTGTCCTCCATAATTGTTTCTACTCGCAAGTATAGGTTTCAAAATTGCTGAATATAATCCTTGATTGATTCTCTCTGTTTTAGTTTGGCTAATTGGTTGAAGTAATTCTTTGATACACTATTGCTATATTGCATATGCAATTCTTTTGTTGAAATTGATCAAGTGACATTGAGGGCTTTCTTATTCTTTTGAGCACACAACCATTTATATTGAATGAATTGCCCAGTTTCTAGATACAAGGATGCCACCGCAATCTTTTGCCCTCATGGAACTAATGAATATGAAAAAAATTCTCCATTTTGGTTAATCCAAGTGATTGGATCTTTTCCTTTGAACATCCACATGTCTACTTTTGGTACCAAATTTCGAGATCTAGAATGAGTGCTAGCATATGGTTGTCTAACAATCCACCTTGATGGACTGAAACATTGGGAGTGGCTGATGTATGGGTTTGGGCACTTGGTAGTAATAATGATAGTATTTGGATAGAAGCTTTGATGGTGGACAATGTTATATAGATGCTTACCAAACCTCCTTGCATGTTAGCCATTTCCTTGTATGTTAGCCAAATTTCCTTGCACATTGTGCATGCCCTCTTCCAGCTGGCCCACATTATCATCCCATGGAGATGATATCATCTTCAAAGGTTTCCTGGTTCTACTCTAAGTTTATATCCTCTTTGTTAGGAGTTTGTTTTTTGGTGTGTAGGAATTCTTGCCTTGGCCTCTAGTTTGTGGCCCGGTCATAATGTTGCCAAAATATATTTGACAATAACTTATTCAAAACAAATTCAAATAATCCAAATTTTTTATTGTAACTTACTTGAGTCTATAACTCACTTTAATGAAAAAATATCCAAGAAATTTGCTATTTTGCAGCCTTTGGAGCAAATTTTGTAAAAGCAATAATTTTGCAATAACTACTTCAAGTCTGCTTCAAATAACCTCAAATTTGGACTATAGCAGCTTCAATGCCCTTGCTCAAACATGCATATTTCAGAATTTTTTTTTGCAAAATAATTTTTTTTTGTCCCGCTTCTTGCCTTCCAGATGGCAAGATCATGTGCTTGTATTACCAATTGTAATGAAATTACTTTCATTAGCAAAAAAATAGAATAGAAATAAGCTGCAAATATTTGATAATAATAAGCCTCTCTGAGCAGGCAATACTACAAAAGTTTCCAATAAGAATAAAATTTGCAAGATGATAATAAACTAGCCACTACCTTCTATATACCATACTTATGCTATAGATTTCACCCAGACTGACCAAACTACCTATAGAATACTATAAATCATCATATAACTTAATTAAGCAGTTATGCTAGCCATACATATCTCAATACAATCAATGGGTTAAGGGCCTAGCAGTATTGTGTTCAGTGCAAAGGGTGTGCTTAAGAACAAGAGGACAAAGTGAATTCTAAATGATTTTGTGTGAGTGATGAGATTAAGCCTTTTCATAAAATTGTACAAGGTCACAAGGCATACTTTGTGCACAAAAGAAGGATCAAATAAGAGTTTGCAGGATGGCTGGATGGTAGCATGTTGTGCAGTCTGCCATCCCTTTTACTCTATTGATAACAGTGCAGGTGGCGAGAAGCTTGAGATTGTAAGGAGTCTCTGGGTTTAGGACCTGTAGATGCTGAGATAGGGTGCAAAGCACACGTTTGATTTTAGATTGCAGAAAGTGGAATGAGGCTTGGGAATGCTGCATCAAGACTTGCACTTTAGGGGTCTTTTTCTAGTTGTTTCAAAGGAGAAATTGATTTTTACTTCACATGGGTGTTCTTTGATTGAAGAGACCATTGATAGACAAACTGGACTTCTTAGTTAAAGTAGAAATTGAGGAGACATCTAAAGGAGCCTTTTTGACTTTGATGCTAAGATATTAGTAGAGATTATAACATTTCACAAGATGTTAAATGCAAGATTGAAACATAAAGTAGTCAACGTTTAGATTAAATGCCGGATGCTTTAAAATTGAGATGTTTGGTTGACCTGAAAGGAGACCATTTTTTTCCCTTTTTAGGTCATTCTTAAATTGGTGTATCAAAACCCTTAAGTGTTTGGTTCTTTAGACCTTATGCCACGTCACTACAATAAAGTCGTTTCCGTTTAATATTGAACAGCAGGCACGAGTTGCTTATTTGAATGGCAGGTAATGTGATGTATGTATCATAAGCTCGTTTTGTATGTAATAAGAACGGCTTGATTTAGGCATTGACTGATGTTACTATATGTCATACACTTGCTAGGGTACCAAAGTAGCATGCTCATGGAGAAAAACAAAGCACTACTCTGTTGCTTGATTTTTTTTAAAATTTATCTTCATTGATTATGCTGTAAGAGTACTAGGACATGCTAGTAATACGTGTAAACGTTTAAATTGTTTTCTATAACTTTAATACAATAAATGAATTTTGTGACTCTTGGTAAAACCTTTTAACATATGTATATTTGAGCTTAAGTAGAATGTTTAATGCTTATCTCTTCATATAAGTAGAGAATTCTGTTAATATCCTATAAATAGGATTGTTAATGGAATGCGTGTCTTTATATTTTTGCTTAAGTGGCCATTTAAACCAAAAACTATATTTGCGCTAGTTGATATGTTAAATAACAAAAATTATTGAACTATTTCTACTATGTATAATGACTGGAAAACTGCTTGGTATGAATTGATAAAAAAAAATTGTTGCCTCTTTTGCTTGCCGCTCTAAGATTTTAGTATTCATTTATTCATCTCAAACTTGGAAAGCTGAATGCATAGGACACGAATTCACAATCACAGGTTGAAAGCTGAATACATAGAAAAGAAATTCACAATCACGTGTGAAACCTTGGTACAAACAATTATGCCCACTCTGAATTGATACTTAGTTTCATCATCTTGAATGCCATTTTGTGTGAAATTTACTGAGGTTATTTGTTTTCTTATTAGGTTGGCGTCTTGACTACTTCCTTGTCTCAAAATCGATTGCGGACAATGTGTACGACTCTTACACAATTCCAGATGTGAATGGCAGCGACCATTGTCCGATTGGCCTTATTTTGAAGATTTAGATAATTGATCTCGTTTCTCGCATATGCATTTTTGAGTAGAAATTCTTGCATGGCTCTTGACATCAAATATAACCTTTTTTTCTAGTTAGTCAATTCAGTAATGAAGTTTCAAGTAGTTATCTTTATCGCATGCGACAAGCATTTAAATTTTGTAACATGTCTGATTATACACTGCTTGTTGTCTTAATCAGGATTTAATAATTACTCTAATGCATACCGGCTCTTTTTTTTTTGTCATTGAAAGCATACGTGTAATCTCACAATTATCCTCCTTTTTTTTTTGGGTTAGAGTTGAAACTTCACTTCAAATTAGAATTGCCTTTGAATGAATGAATGCTTTTGATAGTGGCCATGAGGCTAGGCAGTCTATGGAACATAAGGATAAAAATAACTTTGCTTTACACGCGAACACCCTCAATAGGTGTTGTTCCAGCTATTCTTAATTGATAATCATTTCCTTCGTAATCTTGGATTTTCTTGTATCAATCTTGGTAAAAAAGTTTGCTGTTTGTGCTAGGACTCAACTTTCAAGATATTGATCTATTAAATCTAAACATTCTAGTAAGCTAGACTTTCTATGAATAGCAATTACATTTCTACTAATCCCAACGTGAAAAATCAGCATATTGTATTTGTCTAATCTTGTTCTAGTCTTGCACGTAAGACTATGTGAGGTAGTCCTTAATTGAGCTATCAACATTTTTGGTATTCATTTTATTTTCACTTCCATAGATCCCTTTTGCTTGTGGTCACAAGTGGGATTGAAATTTATAACACAATGTTCTTTGTCACCCAAGTTTCTTTGTTTACATGGTTGCCTTGAATTTTTCTCACATATCTTTTGATTCCATCACTGGTGTTTGGGCACTCTTGCATATAAATGCCCATTTACTCGTTCACTTGGTATTTTGTTTCGTGCATGTACTCTTTTTTCTACTTAACTTTTCCTTTGTTATTTTGGGCCAATGATATGACTCCATGCTCTCTGTTAGGTTTAGATAACTAAGTAGTTGGATCAAAGTTGATTCCTTCAATGTGAAAGCACTTGTCCTACTAATAAGATCTCATATGGAATCAATGTTTTAGTTTTGAAACTGTTTGTGATTAAATGCTTTTGTAATCTCTTTATTTGTTTCCATTTCATTTCTGATGTGTTGCTACCCTAAACTTTACACCCATAAAGCACTATTGGTGTGACAAACATCCTAAATAAGGTCCTTTCGTTTTCCCAATCTCATAATTCAACATTCTTGCATTTGTTTTGTAGTAAGTAGAAAGTTTTCCAGCTCCCTTGTGTTTTTCTTTTGCCCTATAAGTCGTCCAACTAATTTTGTTGTTAAAATCTAAACCAAGGTACTTATATTCTATATTAATTCCATTTATTCACTACAAGACTTACAAGAAACTTGCAAATTTGTGAAGTAAATTTGTCACTTTATTTGATTACATACAATCAAGAAAAAATTGCTCATTCTTTATACATTATTAACTTATAGTGCTTTTCACAAGAAAATTAGAAGTTACATTGGAGGTTTTCTTGAAGGACTTTGATATGTATAAATATCTTTTAAGGACAAGATATTTTATTGAGTATCAATATGTGAACTAGGTGCTTTAGTAATTCATGGGGCTAATAATTTGACCAATATACTATTTTTCTAGGTATTATGTTTTGCTTAAACTGTAATTTTGGATATTTTCTTTGGCTGTAGTTTGGACAATGAACTCTTGGAATTTTTCTTAGTTTGTACTTGTGGTCATCTTAGACCTTTTTGCTTATTTGTATTGGTTGTTCTATATTCTCGATTTTGGCCTATTGCAAACATTCCCAAGCCTTACATTTTGTGAAGAGCTAGTTGGGCAATGTTGTCATTGCCAATCCAAAGTTGAAAGTATCATATTGTGTGAAGCAACCAAGAGGTGGAAAGTATGTAATCAAGGTGGAGAAATATAACCAATATATTTACTTAGATAAGCTTAATATTCTTAGTTTAATGTAGCATAATTATGCACATTTCTTTGTGAACTTTGTTACCAACTATAGTGACCATTCAATTTGTCCCATGATCCCAAATGTCTTTCCCAACGTTTGTCACCTTAACACTACAATGATTTGGCAACATGATGTGTGCATGATAACAACTTTGAACAATGCAACATTTATACTACCCTTGGGGGGTTGTCATAGTTTTGTGTATTTGCATCCTCTATAGAGTACACAAACACAAATTACTTTCACAATGTTGCATCCTACATGAAAGTTTTCATTTTAAAGCATTAAAACAAAATGTACACTACCATTATACTATTGTCTATCTTAATAATTTTCAACTTGGAGAAAGTCTTAACAATTGATATTTAACAAGGCTCTTGGAAGTTACTTCTCTAACTTCAAATTCTTAAACATCACAACGTTTTTTCAAATGTTAAAATTGATCACCACATTAGGATGCAATAGACATTTTCACTTGGCAAGCTATATTATTCAAATGAATTTTATCCAAATCAAGGACTTGTTGTCATAGATCCTCCATAAGACCTTAAGTTGCCTTCATTTGATCTTCAATGACTTTAGTAAGGGCTTTGATCTTTTCCATTTGGGAGCAAGATTTCATACTAAATTCCATACTTTTCTAGTTTCCTTTCTTTCTCGACAAACTAACTTGCTTTTGGAAATTGATGATGAAGTTTTTTACCTAGGCTCCCTCGAAAGTATCTTGAGAAATTAGATATTAATGTGTACCTTGAATTGAATGGAAGCTTGTATTAATGAAAATATTTAAAATCTTATGTTGAAGAATGGATATCACTTGTTGCCTCTCCATAACTTGGGATAATCCCACAAACCCTTTTTTGATGACAGTGAACCATGGTTCATGCAACAATCCAACTATACATCAATTAACAAAACAAGATTCCACAACTTGCCATCCTTAGGAACACAAAATATTAAGCTTATATTGTCCCTAGCTTTCTAAATTTCACTTTTTGTTTTGCCTTTTTAATGGTTGTATTTAAAACCATGGACTTATTTTAACAATTCACAATTTAGATAAAACTTTGAATTAACACTTTCATTCTACTAATTGAACAAGATTTGTAGATACTTTAGTGACACCCTTTTGTTATAAATTATCATTTTCTTATACAAAAGTTTTAGTTTGGTCAAATACACTTTCAAACACAATATCTGTAATAAAGATGACTAACTCTTCTTCCTTCTCTTAGACACATGGAAAAGATCTTCAGTATGCGCATTGAGCATTTGTCCTCCCTCTTAACTTGATAGTTGTGTTTTTCTTTAATTCACATTTCTTCTTATCATACTTCGTCTCAATATTTACTTCACTTAAAACCATTTGCAAGCATTTCTTTCGCCTTTGCTTGCATTTGTGGCATCCATGATTGGATCAAAACATTAGGAGTTTCAATTGTTGACTCGACATTTTATGTTTGTGCAACCAAGCCGGACTTTGTGGCTATAATAGATATGATTGGAGACAAATTTTCTTGGATTGGTTCTTTTTCTTGTGGTAAAGCAAGGGCTATGGTAACATTGTCGACAACACTTTGAGAAACCACACTAAATGAACCTCTTTCTAATCCACCTTGGGATTCTATTTTCCCTTATTCCACATGTGTCCATCTCTAGTTTCTTTAACTCTTTTTCCAAAAATTAGGTTTGTTGTTGGCTCCACTATACTCTACCCTTTAGACAATAAATGTTGTTCACAATCTTTAGGGTTGAAGACATTACTCTCATATGGGGAAACTTCATAATCAAGTAGCCCCTATTGTTGAGCATATTCTTTGCATTTATCCCCAAAAGATAAACTCTTGCACGACCTTCTAAAGAGCATTTTGGTTGAAGGAAGATGAGTCTCTCATGAACTTTAGACCCTTTCCCCTTATTTGATCTCATTGAGTTTGGTAATAGTTCATATCTTTTTGTATTTAGTAATAATTACATCACCTCTCTCTATATAAGACATACATGTTAAAATGGTCCTCAAGAGAAGGATAATGCATATTTTATTTTTTAGTAAGAACTCCCTTACCTTGGCTTCAAGATCCAATGACATTAACAAAATCTTAGGAAAGTTCAACTAGATAATAGGAATTGCCATGACATACATGGCTGGCAAATTAAACCTATCATCACCCATGGCTATTGGTAAATAGGTGTAAAAGGTGGTATGTTTGTTTTTGAGAAGAGTATAAAATATCAATATTAATTTGGATCCTTAGGCATCTCAAGGGTTCTTGCACACAAACCTTTACCTAAAAAATTATAAATTCAAGAAACAATCACCAAGCACCAATTCTTTTCAAAACATTTAACAATTTATAGGCATCGTAAGCATAATTTGATTATGGACATTGAAATAAATATTAGGATAGAAGCTATTACAAATAGCCTTCATCTGCACCATGTATTTGTAAATATATAACATAAAAAATACAGTGCACATGCCTTTTAATAAGTAGAGACCAAATAGAAAAACTTGGAACAAATTGAATGGTAAGGGCATCAAGAATGAAAATAACCATGAAGAAAGAGCATCCCTTATGTGCTAGTTTGAATTGCCTTCACATCCTAACACCAATTAATTCTCCCTAGTTGGTAACTACCTTCTCCTTGATGATCAAGGCTAGCAGAGGGATCCACATGGGATTAATGTGGTATTTGTCTAGGCACTTGGATACTTTATTCAAAAGAATCATAGTGAATTTGGGTATGTCTTGAAAAGAAGAGATTGCAAACTTGGAGATGTCCAACTTATCTAGAAAATTCTCTTCAAACCACTCTCTTAAGAATTGAACAATGTGATTCTTTTTCTATATTACTTTGCCTTCTACACACCATATTTATATGCGAGTTTTGGGAGACAATACATCAGCTTGAAATCCAACCTAGCAATTGGAGTGATTGCTTAGTGCTCCACATTCTTAATTTCTCCTCCTTTACTGTTGCAATGATGAATTGTGTCCTTCAACAAGTCATGACATGGGAAAATGTATGTTTTACTGAAACTCTATGTGAATATTAAGCCCTAATTCATTTTGTAGCTTGTATTCTTTTATCTACCTTAGGGCTAGCATCTAAATTGTTCTCTCAATTCCTTAAAATATAAATTCATCTTGTTGAATTGTGAATAATTGTATTGTGAGAGGGATCTCTATATTCTTGCCTCTCCCTTCTAGTAGTAGATTTCATTGTTTCCTCAAAATAATAGATCCACATGTTGAGGCCCTAGAAATGTTGATCTTGGGGGCACATAGCCTTCGATGCCCACACAAGTTAGAGGAAACAATCTATGTTTCTTGCCTAGGTGCTTTGAAGGTCTTGTTGTTGATTTGCATTTGTTTCATTTTCAAAACTATGCATTTACGTTCTTTGATCATTATACATTAAAGGCAACATTGTAAATAATTTGAATTAAATTGCATAATTTTAGATTTGATTTTCCTTGTTTAGGGCTTAGATCTAAGTTATTTCATTGTGAAATCTGAGGGTAATCCTAGGTTGATTTCATTTGTCAAAATTGCATGCACATTTTGGTGAAAAAATATTGAAAAACTGAAGATTTGCATGGTGTTTATCATTTTAAAAGATCAAAAAACATTATTTTTTAGTATTTTCAAGATAAACTCAGTTAATTACAACATTTCAAATTCTTAAAATCATCATAGGAACATAATGCATTACTTCAAAAATATAAAATTTTGTGTGTGTGCGTGTGTGTTTCACATAGAAAAACTAGGGTTTTTTGCATTTCCAAAAATCTGTTTGCATCCAAACTTGAACCTCTACTATTGTAGATCTTTAAACATTATTCTTCAATTTCAAGTTTTTAAAACATCAAAATTTAACTCTTTGGACTAGGGTGCCCAATGTCCTTGTCTAGTTAGTTTGAGCTTAAATTTTTTGTGCAGAACCTTTCCTATGATCTCTGCTCACATCCGGTTTTAGTTTCTGGATTTTAGTCCCGCAACTATCTAATTTTGTTGTGTATTACTAGTTTAATCCATAGGAAATAACATAATGTTTTTCTTGCAAAAATCCTTTTTCGTCATAATTAATGTCTTATTGTCAAACTTTGTTAAATAATTTAAAGAAATTTCTTATATGTGAGGGTATCTTGGTGCAGGATGATGCAATCATTGATGATCATGAGAATCTTGTTTTTCTTGCAATATATCTCCTACTTGTGACGGTATATCAATGCAAGAGGATCCAATCATTGATAATCATGAGAATCATGTTTGTCTCTCTCCCAATGCCTCTCCTACTTAGAAGATATCGTGGCACAAGAGGATTTAATCATTGATACATTTCATCCTTCAAATGATAGGTAGGTAGATTACAAAGATGAAGATTCAAAATTGAGATTAGATTTCCCATCGATAAAACATTATCAACAAGTAGTTAACTCAGTTGAAATTATAAACCACAATTGACTATTAGATCTCCTCTTGTTATTGATCTCCCTCTAAACTGCCTCTCATTATAGGACCTCCTAAACCTTATGGCCATATCCTAAACTTTGTAAAAAAACTTACACAAAAAAAAGTGTTGCAACAACCAAGTTATTACACAATTGCTCACACCTATAACACTAAAAATAATAAGCAACCAAAGCAAATGCCAACCTCTATTCCATTTCCTCAACCATATCTTCCCCCCCACACCTCGTCTCCCTCAACCTAGAGGTAAAGAATATGATCTTGTTGAGCAACTTCGTAATACTCCAACCAAAATCTCCCTTTGAGATTTGATTCAAACTTCACCTACATACCATGGGATGCTCCAAGAGGTTTTGCAGAAGATTGATATCTCATCTTCTGTCAAATTGAATGATGTAGCAACTTTGTTTGATTGTATGCAGACAACAAAGTTGGATATTACATTCCCTAAACATGAACTACCTCCGCCTGAGGTCCCAAACCAACATGAGGCTCTAATGATATTGGTCGTCATTAATAAAATTGGGATTGGACATACTCTTATTGACAATGGATCAAGTGTTAATGTTTGTAGCATTGATCTTCTAGATAAGATTGGTGTGGATAAAAATATCATAAAACCTGATAATCTTACTATTCGTGGGTTTGATAATGTTGGTAGGAAGCCATTGGGGACAATCACACTACCCATTAAGGTAGGACCTGGGACTTTGCCTACCCTTATCCATGTCATGCCAAAACCTCTTTCATACAATGTTCTTCTTGGTAGACCATGGATTCATGTCATGAAGGGAGTCCCATCTACTCTTCACTGTGAGATGAAGTATGAAGATAATAGAAAAATATATATGGTTAAAGCGTGCAAAAATTTATAATTTACAAGTTGAAGCCGAGAATAACATTTTCAATTCTCTTAGTACTTTGATTCCATCTTCAAAAGTGGAACCGTGTCTTTCCAAAGATAATGATGACGAAAACATGAAACAAGGAGTCAAGGATCATGTGAAGTCTACATCATACCTTTCTAAAAGGGGTTTAGGTTTTCAACCTTCTTCATCTTCATCCCATCCTCCATCATCTACTAACTTCTTGTGGTAAGTGAGCAAAATTTTCTTCACAAGAGAAAAAATTGTCCCTTACTCATTCTTTGTTGGAGCAAGAGCATATTTTGTCGAGGCTTCTCAAAGCCCACTTGATTACTCTTCCTCCTCCAACGTGTAAGAAATTTTATAAAAATAACTCTTTGTGCATATCATCAAGTGCATGGTCATTCCACAAATGAATGCCAAGCCTTAAGTAATAAAATACAACTTATTGATTGTGGTACTCTTCCATGCATTGATTCACCTAATCATTATAAGTAATGATCTATCTCCTATGGTGTTGCTACTCACCATGTGGCATTTGTAGCTTCATTTGTTTTCTGCCATTCATGGTGGTATAATCTTGCATGGAACCATATTTCTTCTATGGTAGCAACACGATAGTCTCTTGCATGGTTTCTACACTTGGGGGGCAAGGATAACTAGTTTTTGAAGGTGTGTATTCTTTTCAAGGATCCCCTCTTCCCTTTCTTTTCCTTAAAATATTAATATAGTAAGTATATTGACATTTTAAAGGGGGAATATCACCCTATCCATTTCATTAATGTCTTCTGAGATTTGATTTATTGACATACCCCCTTGGTGGTGGTGTTTTCTATAATATCCCTTGAGGCATGGTTATCTATTCATCCCTTGTGACATTGAGCAATGATTCATCCCTTGTGATGTTTGTGCACTCCTTGGAGTGTGATTGGAATAATAGTCCATGGATTTGGCATAAGGGAGCTTGTTGATTCATGAACTTGAACATTTTTACATGTCCACCTAGCATAACACAACTTGCTTTCAAATGAAGCCATGTGTTTCATGAGTGATCCATCATAATGCAACTTGCTAATCCTTATGAGAGCACCATTTTTTCTAACACACTTGATAAATGACATTTGGTATTTGAGACAAATTTAAGATTGAGGTCTCTTTGAAAAGAATCCGGGTGAGTGGAAACAACTTCCTACACTAATCTAAGTAGGGGAGAGTTACAAAAAAATTCCTTTTAACACCTTATACAATTACAGTAATGAAAAACACATAGGATAAATGGAATAGGACAACAAGTACAAAAAAACAACATACACCAAATATACGCGGGGAAAACACTTTTGAGTAAAAAACCCCACCCTCTAAAAGAATAGTACTTCTCTTTTACTTGAAATAGGAGTTACAATACAAACCAAGTACAAAGCTTATACACAAGTGCTTCATCACAAACACCTGTTTTGGAGTTAACCCAACGACACTTTATTACTTGCAAGGAACTAATTTTATAGAGTGATACAAGCTTCAAGAAGCATCTAGAAGGAGAGGGGCGTCCAAATCCACACGACACAATATCCCATGCCATAGGTCCTTGCATTTAGACACATGTACAACTTTCCCTTACACCCATTATAATGGTCAAACATGAAAATATTCCCTCCTCAAGCTTGAACACCTAAAATATGCTAAAAATAGCTTATGTTAGATGCCTTACATATCTTACAGTTGTCATAGAATCTGTCATAGTTGACAACACTTACGACTATAAGAGAATCTGTCATAACTGACTAAAAATAGCCGATTCTCTTACATCCTATCATAACCCAACTTGGGTGCCAAATTTCTCCCATGAATTCTAAGATGCCTTATGATGCGTCATCAAATCTATCATATATCATAGATTCCAAAGTGGGACACCTATGTCCACTTGGGATAATTATTCCGATCACTTCCAATAGGGATGCCACCCAGTCGGTGGGTCCCAACATAGGCAATTAAATAATACAAACAAATACATAAATTAAGTCAATATTAGGACTCTAAGGTTGAGAAACCTTAATCCCAACATTCTCCCACTTATCAAAGACTTGTTGAGAGTCATACAAAATCATCTGCTCAAGGCCCCAAGGCCTATGGAATTAGAACCCCATCTGAACTTCTCTGTGCTCACTAGTTTTGTCAGTGCATCTACAACATTCACCAAAGTATCAACCTTCTCCAAGTTCACCTTTCCATCTTCTACCATATCATGAACAAAATGATACTGTACATCGATGTGCTTTGTTTTGGCATGAAAGGTAGAATTCTTTTCTAGGGAAATCACACTTTGACTGTCACAACAAATAGTAATCTATCTTCCATCTAAACCAATATCAAAACATAATATCTTAAGCCAAATTGCTTCCTTACAGGCATGAGTGGCTGCCATATACTCTGCCTCTGTTGTGGACAAGGTGACTACAACCTACCGCTTACTCATCCAACTGATAGCACCACCAAACATCATAAACACATAACCACTGGTGGATCTTCTGATGTTAATGTCACATGCCCAATCCGAATCCACATATCCATGAATACTCATAGAATGTTGAGGTCCAATAGGATAACCATGAAAACACAAGGCATACTCGAAAGTGCCCCATAAATATCTAAACATTCTCTTAACAACATCCCAATGCACCTGTTCAAGATTAGCCATAAAATGGCTAAGGACTCCCATTGCTTGGGTAATGTCTGGTCTTGTACACACCCTTGCATACATCAAACTGCCAACTGCACTTGCATATGGTACTTTGGTCATGTCCTCCATCTCAGTAGGATATTTTAGACAATCATTCACATAAAGCTTCATCCTCTACATCACAGGAACAACTAACTGTTTGCAATCTACCATGTTGAATCTCTCCAACACCGAGTTCACATAATTGCTCCAGCTTAACCAAAGCTTTCTGTTAGCCCTATCTCTTGCGATCTCCATTCCTAGAATGTACCTAGCTACACCTAGGTCTTTCATCTCAAACTGTACTGACAACTGAAACTTCAAATCTGAAATCATACTTTTACCATTCCCAATAAACAACATATCATCTATGTACAGGACAATAATGAGATTGTGATCATTATCAGATTTAAAATATACACAATGCTTAGATTTAGATCTCTAAAATCCCAATGATAACACATAGGTATCAAACTTCTGATACCACATTCTAGGAGACTATTTCAAACCATAAAGATACTTCTTTAGTTTGCAAACAAATTTTTCTTTACCTTTTTCAATGAAATGCTCTGATTGTGACATGTAAATATCTTCCTCCAAATCACCATGAACGAACACTATCTTCACATCCATCTGTTCTACTTCTAAGTCATATGTTGCTGCAAGTGACAAAAAAATCTAGATAGATGTTAGCTTTGCTACAAGAGAAAATATCTCCCCATAATCAATTCCCTCCACCTGAGAAAATCCTTTAGTGACCAATCGTGCCTTATACTTCACAACACTGCCATTAGGACCACACTTTTTCTTGAAAACCCATTTACAACCAACAGGTTTACGTCCAACAGGCAAAGGTACTAGATCCGAAGTCTTGTTTTTCTTCAATGCATCCATCTCCTCATCGATGGCATTTTTCTAGGAATCTGAATCATTCATACCCAATGCCTCTCTAACCATTCTAGATTCATCAGTATTAGTAATCAAGGAAAAAATGCAACTGAAATCCAATAATGAATAACCAAACCTTTCTGGTTACCGCCTAACTCGTTTAGACCTCCTCAAAGGCTAAGGTTGAGATTTTCCTTCTTCAGAACTTTTAGAGCTACTTGAGCTCTCCTCATCATTAGGTCCAACGGGAGTATGTACTTCTTTCTTTGAAGTAGGTGGAATCTGAACTACCTCCTTATCTTGTTTCTCCTCTTTTTCTAGTTGCAACTCAACAGTAGAAGGTTTCATCTCTCTAAAGATCACACTTCTATTGTAGAGAACCTTCTAATCTTCTAGATCCCAATGCTTGTACCCTTTCACATCGATACCATAACTGATAAAGATACACTTAACAACCTTGTTCTCCAACTTAGACCTCTTCTCAATTGAAACATGAGCGCAAGCTTCACAACCAAATACTTTGAGATGTCTCATCGAAGGATTTTACCAGACCACGCCTCCATGGGTGTCTTTCCAACACGTGCTGATGTAGGAGATATATTGATCAAATAACATGTAGTGGCTACCACTTCAACCCAAAATTTTTTTTCAAGGCTAGCACCAGTCAACATACTCCTAGCCCTCTCCATCAAAGTTTTGTTCATCCTCTCTACAACTCCATTTTGTTGTGGAGTGTAGGGAGTTGTCTTATGTCTCTCAATCTCATGCTCTTTACAAATCTTGTCAAACTCTACGAAACAAAACTCACCACCATTATCAGTCCTCAAACACTTAATCTTTCTACTAGTATGATTTTCTACCAAGGCCTTAAACTCCTTAAACCAACTAAAGACTTCAACTTTACTTATGAGGAAATAAAAAATGTCCTACTATAATCATCTATAAAAGAAACAAAATATACAACTTTTGATAACGAAGGAACATTCACAGGACCAAAAACATCTGAATGAACATAGTCGAAAACCCTAGAAGACTTGTGAGAACTAGAATAAAAAGAAACACAGTGTTATTTTCCATATACACAATGTTCACAAAAGTCAAACTTGAGATTACAATCATGAAGGCCTTCAAGAAGGTTCTTATTTTTTAGGTTCTAAGACCTTTCTCACCTATGTGACCAAGTCGTTGGTGCCATAACATTGTCTTCTCTATAGGAAGATTCATTTCCATGGAATGAGCACTCTTAAGTACCCAAAATGCACAACCATCAGATGTAGCTGCAACATGTTTCTTCTCTACATGATCTGATGGTGAGGATGAAGAATCCAAAGATCTCTTATTTGGTACATTAGAAGAAGTATTGCATTGTACAGTGCATGCATCAAGCTAAAACAAAGTGCCGATACGAACTCCCTTAGCTAACACCATAGCTCCTCTTGTCATCTTGCATCCTCCACCAGAGAAAACAACTTGCACTCTCGAATCATTCAGTTTACTTACAAAAAGTAGGTTTTGCGCCAAACCCGGGATATGCAAGACACCATCAATCCTCTTCACTCTTCCATCAGGAAATCTGATTTTGACTCTTCCACAACCAATAATATTCAGATGAAGTCATCACCTAGGTACACCTCTCCACCATTGTACTCATACTTTGAGAACCAATCTTTATGAGAAGTCATGTGAAAGGATGCACCTGAATCTATCAACCACACATCATCCGATGCATGGGCTACCAAGGTTGCAATAAATAATTCTCCATCATCTTGGGATGATTTCTCAGATTCAGAATCAAAGAAAGACTTGTTTTTCTTCTTCTTCTCCTTCTTGCAATCTTTATGAATGTGACCAAATTTTCCACAGTTCCAACATTTTTCCTTGGAATTTTTACCAGGAGAATTAGATCTCCTAGGAGACTTTGACTTAGATTCCTTATCTTTCTTTTTGCCTCTCTCCTTTGGTATGCCACAAACTGCAAGGGCCTCCTTGTCCATCTCAGAAAACTTCCTTCACATCTCTTTAGATAATAATGAGGCAACAACCTCATCCATCTTGAAGGTGGAAGTATTGCTTCCAATAGCCATTACCAGGTGACCCCAAGAGTCCGACAATGAACACAAAATGAAAATGCAACGGTCTTGTTCATCAATCTTGTCTCCAATGGAACCTAGCTATGCAACCAACATGTTAAATGAATTTAGATGATCTACTAGGGACCCTCCATCTTCCATTTTTAGAGAATACATATTCTTTCTCAGGGAAAACTTGTTTACTAGGGATTTTTCTTGATAGACATCACCAAGCTTCTTCCATAGAGAAGCAAAGGTTTTCTCTTCATGGACATTCAGGAGGATGAAATCAACCAAACAGAGTCTAATAAGATTGTTGGCTTTCCTATCCATGAGATCCCAATCTTCTTGTTTCATTCCTAACGGTTTGGTTCTAGAAATAACAACCCATAGATCACGGTCTACGAGCATGTCTTCCATTTTGAGCTTCCAAAGTTCAAAATTACCACCATTAAATTTTTCCATCTCAATCCTCCCAGATGTGCCTGCCATCTCTTTCCTGCAAAAAGGTAATGAAACACACACTTCTGCAAAAATCCCACTGAAATAAAGATCAACTAAAAAAACCCTTCTACCCAACAAAGGAACTAAGGCTGGTCAAGTTCTGATACCAATTGAAAGGAAGTTGGGTGAGTGGAAACAACTTCCTACACTAATCTAAGTAGGGGAGAGTTACTAAAAAATTCCTTTTAACACCTTATACATTTACAGTAATGAGAAAAATATAGGAAAAATTGAATAGAACAAGTACACAAAAACAACATACACTAGAAATACGTGGGTCCAAAACCCTTTTGAGTAAAAAACCCCACCCTCCAAAAGCATAATTTACTTCTCTATTACTTCAAATAGGAGTTACAATACAACCCAAGTACAAAACTTCTACACAAGTGATTCATCACAAACACTTGTTCTAGAGTTAACCTGGTAGCACTTCATTACTTGCAAACAAACTATGCATTCTACAATGCAAGGCACTCATTTATAGAGAGATACTGTAAGCTTCAAGAAGCATCTAGAAGGAGAGGGGTGTCCAAATCCATATGGAACAATATCCCATGCCATAGACATGCATTTGGACACATGTACAACATTCCCTTACACCCCATTACAGTGGTCGAACATGCAAATATTCCTTCCTCAACCTTGGGCACCTAGAATATGCTAAAAATAGCTTTTGACAGATGCCTTACACATCTTATAGTTGTCATAGAATCTATCATAGTTGACAATACTTATAGTTGTAAGAGAATCTATCATAGCTGACTAGAAATAGCCGATTCTCTTCCATCCTATCATAACCCAACTTGGGCGCCAACTTTCTCCCATACATTCAAAGATGCCTTATGACGAATCATAGAATCTTTCATATGTCATAGATTCCAAAGTGGGATGGCTATGTCCACTTGGGATGATTATGTGTCATCCAGTCACTTCCAATGAGGATGCTACCCAACCGGTGGGTCCCAATATGTGACATGACACCATAGGTAATTAAATAATACAAACAAATACAACAATTAAATTTATATTAAGACTCTAAGGTTGAGACACCTTAATCCCAACATTCTTTACCTTACCGACTTGAATCCTTTTAATGTACTAACCTTGTGTTTTTCTTATTTTTATTTTTATTATTTGTGTTGTGTTGATTATGTGTTTTTTGCGTGTTTACTTCATGTATTTAGTGTGTTTTCTCCATGTATTTCATGTGTTTGCTTCATATATTCTTTGTATGTAGTGTGTGTTTTATGTATGCTATGTATTCTTTTGAATGCACTTCATTGATTGTTCATTGAGTTCTTTATGTATGATTAAATCTTGCTTTGTCTTGCATGTATGCTTGTCTTAACATTGTGGATTGATGAGATCCTAAGTTGAGGGCTTGTACACCCCTCAAATTGGTTTCATCTTGTCTCTTCAGTTTTTTGATATGAATATTTATTCCTTTAGTGTGAGCATGATCATAAGTTCATACTCACTAAAGTGGGGGCTAAATATAGCATCGTAAATTGTCACTCTTGACAATTTCATACTAGGTTTAAATCCCCCTATATGCTTGGACGTAATTGTGTATTTAATTTTCTTGTTTTGTAACAATATCAAGAAATTCGGCTTTAATTGAAAATTAATATCTATTATTTATTTAATGATATAAATAAAACTCCGAAATGATAGGTCTGGACTAGGGTGCCCAACACCCCTACCCAACCTATTTTGGCTCAATTTAAAATATGTCAGTGTCAGTATTTTAACTTTTAAAAATATAATTTCATTTGTCTGATATCGATAATTTATTTAGCAAGAATTAAATAAATGCATATAAATACAATTTTATTTGTTGGGAAAATGTGTCTCAACCTTGTAATTATAAAATATTATTGTTGATAGGTGAGTGTGGGGGGTGCAAGGGGTACTCCCTGTGGGGTTTGGGGGATCATCCCCTTGGAGAGGGGTCCGAGGGCCGCGCATCCTGGTGGGGGTTTGTGGGCAATGCCCTTGAAAGCCACATTTTATGTATATCTTATAATTGTAAATTTGAATCGTTCATCATTAGGTTTCAGATCTGACGATAAATATTTTGTTGGCTTGTCTTGCCCTAGAAGGCAACCCTATTTTATGAGGGTGTTGCATTACGACTAGCATTGTGATATATTCTGATATTCTAATAGTGGTCGGGTTGCCTCTAGATCTCTGGTTGGCGATGCTCCTATGAAAATATTTCTTTGCAACTAAATTGTAATTTTTATGATTTTTGAATAATATGTTGGGTGACTTTTGGAGTGTGGTGTTTTCCTCCTGAAAGGGTTTTCCCCATATAAATTACTGTATTGTGGTATGCATGGTATTTATGTTTATTTCTATTTACTTCTTTACAAGTGGTATTAGAGCCCGATCACTTTTGGTTTCAGTTGTGGATCTTGTTGGGATTTTCTTGAACTAATCCAAATTTCAGAGGGAGCTTGTGTAGAATATACTTTGTAATTTTGTTGTAGCAATATTTAGATGACAATTTCATCAAGGAGAATAGAGGTGGAGAAATTGTTTGGAAATAATTTTGAGACGTGGAAGCTGAAGATGAAGGATTTGTTGATAGATCAAGATTTGTGGGATGCTATTGATGATAATGTTTTGAGGCCCACAAATCCTACTTTGGTTGCTCAATATGATGTTATGGACTGTAAAGCCAAGGGTCTAATCAAATTATGCTTGGTAGAATCTGTTTTAATCAATGTTCATGAAGAGACTTCTACACAAAAACTATGGAAGAATCTTGGTGAGATGTATCAGGTCAAATATTTAGTGAACACAATTTTTTTGAGGAAAAAATTGTATTCCTTAAGAATAGAAGAGGGTGGATGAATTATAGACTACCTAAAAGAAGTCAATATTTTGGTGGCTCAATTGGCATCGTTTGGTGTCAAAATGGATGAGAAGGAGAAATGCTAGATATTTCTTTGTTCTTTGCCTAATGTTGCAAGTATGAGTAGTTGGTGTTGTCATTGATGTCAATAGGCTTATCTTCATGTTGTCATTGATTCCAACTAGTGATGGTTGAGAAGTTATGATGATGCTTTGATTAGTTTCATTATGTTGCAACTCAAAGACTACATGTTCTCAACCCAATTCATACATAAACTCCAAATGCAATATGATAGCACAAATTCTATCAAGTATTAAATCTGAATCCCCTTTCAATGAAGAAACAATACGCTACTTAGAAACCAACTTTAAGATAATATGAAAAGAATGACGTAAGAACACTCACATATAAAAAAATGTGCTCCAAAAACAATGTTGGAGGCAATCTACTTATTTTATTGATCAAAATTTCAATTTTCACATTAAACTCAGAGATTGCAATTATGCTCTTCAAAATGGTAGCATCTAGTTTCAAAAGATCAAAAGTTCCCTAATACAAAAGAACTCCCTCATATATATCGAGGAGAGTTGTGAGCTAATCTAGGAAAAGCAAACCTAATTTTGACTTATTCAACAAGAGAGTCCAAATTGAATTTAGGACTTCTCTATTTTTACATGTAATTACAATTTTGAAAATGACATGTAAATTGCTTGGAACTAACTACATAAAAACATGAAAATACTAAAAAATTGAATAAGGCACTTTCAGTCTTCTCCACCGTCCTTCTCCATGAAATTTTCATACTTCTTCATGATTGCTTGCACTTCATCATTGTTTGGCCCTAAAGTATGTTTGGAGATGGTGAAGAATATTGTAATGAAATCCTTCATGGTATTGCAAGCCTTTTCGTGCCTTCCGAAGAACACTTTAAGATTGTACAAGGTCAATTGAATATCCAGTAAATTATCCATCAAAGCCACTAAGAAGGCTTTGATGTTTGGAGATGGCGAGGAATCTTCTAACAAAACCCTTCATGGTATTGCAAGCCTTTTCGTGCCTTCCTAAGAACACTTTAAGATTGTCCAAGGTCAATTGAATATCTAATAACTTATCCATCAAATCCACTAAGAAGGATTGATCTTCCAACTCCTTCTAGATCATGTTGGTAAATTCTTGGACAATTTTATTTGAAGAAAGGACCTTTTGATTATTATCACATAAATTACATGGAAGCTCTTTGATCTTATTGACAAGTTGCATATTTTTGTTCTCACTGACTTCATGAGCACTTTATAGGTCATTGATTAGATTTGTGATGATGTTTACTTTATGTATCATGGTCTCTTTAATCTCTATATACATATCTCTATTGGGAATAATCCCAATTTCTACTAAGGCATCCATTTTGAGCTTTTTCACTTTCACCCAAGGCTGCAAACTATTTTCCATATCTTCCTTTTCTTTAGAAAAAGCATCAACAGTTTTGTCTAACTCTATCCTTGTGCTTTCAATCTTTTCCAATTTTTCCACAACAGATCCCAATAGTTGTGTACCCTATGTAATCATTTGGTCTAGGAACTCATCGACTACTCTCCCCCTTGTATACACTTTTTTTACCTTCTGGATGATTGAATCCTCAATGTTTACAGCCACAAGTTCAATTGACTCTAAAGTCTGGGTAATCTTTTGGAGTACTGCACTTAGTTGCTATACCTTGGCTATACTAATCTTTCACATTTTTGACTTTAGCACTCTCATGATTAATCTTCCCTAACTCAACTCTTGTGATAGAGTAATCAAAGATGCCCACCTCTTCTATAGTATTGTTAGGAGGAGGTTGTGCCACCTTTGCAGAGCTGTAACCCTCTTTAGCAAACAACAAGCTGGAAAGGGCATTGGAATTTTTCTTAGTTTTTGTCTTCACCGATGCTAGTTGTCCAAAATCGAAGTCATCTGGGGAGACAACTTCCTTCTTCCTCTTAGGTGTTTGGGATGAGAGCCAAGGTGGAAGTGGCGAGCTCTCTTTTGGGGCAGCAGTCATGGCTTGAGGTGTCGTTGTTACAAAATTTGTTGTAACAATAGGAGCAATTTCAGTCAAAATAGTAGTAGGAATCTCCACACTTGATACTTGCACAGACTCAGACATGAATTGTTCTAATTCAGAATGAGAAGTTATGTCAAATGATGGTGATGAAAAATTAGGCAAAGACATAGGTGATCTTGAGACATCCTCCAAAATATTTTTGGAACTATCAAAAATTGATCACGAAGGGGATGAATGTATGGATTGGACTAATACTGTGGGAGGAACATTGATAGTGACTATAGTAATGACTATCGCAGATGGCAAGGGTTGATCAACTGTTGTAGAAGGAGGAGTAGGGATAGGTACAATAGTAGAAATGGGAGAAGAGGAGACATGTGGTTCTTCAGGAATGTTCTCATGAGGAGACATATCCGCCTCTTCATCTTGTCCTTCCTCTTCTTGCCTTTCCTCCTGAGAAAATTCCTCTTTCCCTTTAGCATATTCCTCTTTCTTTTTGCAAATTCTTTCTTGGTGATGGTCTTTTATCTTGTTGAGCAAGAGGCAAGATTCAATATCCTTATCTACAATAGAAGCGAAGTACATTGCAACAATTTCCTATTTCACTCAGGTGTTATAGATGAAGTAAAACCTGAAGGAGATGAAAATAATTTTTGATGACCCCATCTCCATTCTTTGTGACAATACTAGTGCTATAAATATTTCCAAGAATATAGTGATGCATTCAAGGACAAAATGTATTGCAATCAAATATCATTTCCTGAGATAGAAAGTTACAGACAAAGAAGTGAAGTTGGAGTTTATTAAGACTAAGGAGAAAATTCCAGACATTTTCACAAAATATCTTGGAGAATTTTGAGTGTCTTCGATATAAGAACAAAGT
Organism: Sequoiadendron giganteum; assembly: GCA_007115665.2. Taxonomy (NCBI): domain Eukaryota; kingdom Viridiplantae; phylum Streptophyta; class Pinopsida; order Cupressales; family Cupressaceae; genus Sequoiadendron; species Sequoiadendron giganteum. The sequence continues at coordinate 74,503,200 of CM021100.1, forward strand.
GATTTCTCCCTCCTCTTGAATCAAGAGGAAGCACAGGTTGAGGGGGAGTGGTGACTCCCTATTGCAAGCAATCTTGGTGGTTTTTTGGAATGGGTAAGTTCACAAGGGGAGAAAGAAAACCAAGATGAAAGGAGGAGTGTATTTAGAAGAATCCAAAATATTAAATCATTCAGATGAGCTGTTGTCCTTTTTCATTTATGTCAAAGGAGGAGAAAGGAACCGGAAATTCCATGGTATCAGGAAAATTCACCGCCAACAATTCAATGCCAAAAATTCACTATCAAAAATTCATCCTCGTGATATATTCATTGTATATACAATTCACCACCAATAATTCATAATTGTGGTATATTCATTGTGTATATCTTTTTTTATGTGTAGTAGAATCTAAACTTTTTCTTTTTTAGGTGCTCTTGGCCACTTAAATATTGAAAAATGTATGCAGTGAATATACCAGAACGATGAATTATTGGTGGTAAATTATATGCATGATGAATATGCCATGAAGATGAATTACTGGTGGTGAATTTTCCTAAATCCAAATGCCATATCTTCAAATACTCAAAAGCTTCAGTTGTATCACATAGGGGGAGTTCCTAATAAGTTTGGACTATGTTTATGGGTTAGCTGCATTTTGTTATTTTCCATGAATGACAAAGGGGGAGATTTTTGAAAATATGTTTCATTGATATATCAAAGGTGTGATAATAGTATCAAGGGTTAGCAGATCAATGAGAAATAAATATAATTACTTCTATCATGTCTGAGAATTTAAGTTCTAGAAGTACTATGACAAGTTGTGTGATTAGTTGTAGAATGTTAATGTTATCATTATTGATAAATCTATTTTAGTACATGATTGTAATACCATCTTGTATTTATTCTAGTTACTGTAAGAAGCTTGGAAGTGTTTGCAATAGTGTTATGTAGTTTTCTTCTTAGAAGTAGAACACACTGTCATTGTGTTTGGCATTTCATTCTACCATATTTGAATTTTATGACTCATGGTTTGGAATTAAATTAAGGTTACTCATGATGTATCAAATTCTAGTATTTCATAGGTTTTACATCAATAGATATAAAGTTAGAAGTGACAAGTACAATATATGTGTTGATTATTTATGAATGAAGTTTGTGTGTTTATGAATGAAGTTTGTGTGTTTGCTCCAGAGAAGGGAAGCATGCACCAACTAGGGGAAGCATATGAATATAAGATAGGACTAATTTAAGAATTTAGAAGGAAGCATATAATGCATTTGATTTAGGACCATGCTGACTACATGTTTCATAACATTTTGAATTAAGGTTTAAACCTAGGCCAGAATGAATAATTGTGGATGGTGTTAAAGGATTCTAGGTCGACATGAAATGTTATTTGAGGCCATGTGAGTCTATGTTGGGTAACATAGAGTATGTCCCCTCTTCTAGTGTAGTGTGTGGGCTTTTGGACTTGGCTTATTACATGTTTGGCTAAGGAATTGTTAGTGGCTGACTTGTGAATATTGAAAATATGTTTTAGGTTGACATATGAATGTAATCATCATTGTACTGTAAGAAGCTTGGAAGTGTTTGCGCAAGTGTTATGTAGTTTTCTTCTTAGAAGTAGAACACACTGTTATTGTGTTTGGCATTTAATTCTACCATATTTGAATTTTATGACTCATGGTTTGGAATTAAATTAAGGTTACTCATGATGTATCAAATTCTAGTATTTCACAGGTTTTACATCAATAGATATAAAGTTAGAAGTGACAAGTACAATATATGTGTTGATTATTTATGAATGAAGTTTGTGTGTTTATGAATGAAGTTTGTGTGTTTGCTCCAGAGAAGGGAAGCATGCACCAACTAGGGGAAGCATATGAATATAAGATAGGACTAATTTAATAATTTAGAAGGAAGCATCTAATGCATTTGATTTAGGACCATGGTGACTACATGTTTCATAACATTTTGAATTAAGGTTTAAACCTAGGCCAGAATGAATAATTGTGGATGGTGTTAAAGGATTCTAGGTCGACATGAAATGTTCTTTGAGGCCATGTGAGTCTATGTTGGGTAACATAGAGTATGTCCCCTCTTCTAGTGTAGTGTGTGGGCTTTTGGACTTGGCTTATTACATGTTTGGCTAAGGAATTGTTAGTGGTCAACTTGTGAATATTGAAAATATGTTTTAGGTTGACATATGAATGTAATCATCATTGTAATGGTTCACTCCTGGGTGTGATGTGAGGCGATGCAGTAGTGTGAATGATGTAAAAACAATCATCAAAGATATATCAATGTATGTGAATTAAGCTGAAGATCCTTTCAAAAATTGAGAGAGAGTTTTGTGTAGTAGATCATAACTAGTTAACGGCCTAGACAGATTTTGGAAGGTCCACATGATTCATATCTTGTTGTAATAGATGTTGGTGCCTCATATTTGAGTTGGTGCTCAAATCGAGTTATGGGATTGGTGTCTCCTATAGGTTGGTGCCTACAAATTAGTGTAATTCTTCTTATTATTTATGTGAGGCTAGATTTGTATAGTAGATCCAAGCAACTTTTCTCATTGTGGTTTTTTTGATTTTGGGTTTCCACACAAATATAGTGTTTTTTGTGTGGCTGTTGGCTTTTGTGTTGCTTAATTGCTTCATCATTAAGAAATAAATGATTACTACTTTAATATTTTAAAATTCATATTTGGAGATTTTATTAATGGTAATTAATGTTGAATTAAAGTGAAATTAGAATATACTGATTCACCCCCCTCTCAGTATATTGTGTGCCCTTCAAAGCTCTCAACAAAAATGCATATAATTTTCACATTAAATCAATAGCCATGGAGAGGCCAATTCAAGAAATAATTGGGGAGAACAACCTAAATTTGGAACATATGCATGGCATGAAATTATTGGATATGTTTTTAAAAAATTGCTTGTTGGTGCTAAAAAGAGATAGTTGGAAAATTCTAATAGAAAATGACTTGCTCCCAAAGGTATAGAGGTAAAGTAGTAAAATCAATTTCTTCTTTCGACTTACATCTGAGTAGAGGTCTCATTGGTGATGCAATTAGTATCAAAGTATCTCATGGAAATAAATATTTAAAACAAGTAGTTACACTTGTTAGGGAAGGGATTGAACAAAACAACATGGAAGACTTATATTTCTTTATTAGATACAATGAGAAGCTTTTTCTTCCACCACAAATAGAAAGGCTGTAGGAAATAACTTTTGGGCCAATGTTTCTTTATATATAAGAGCTTACATATTCCCCTAAAATTATGAAGGAATTTCCAATTCTAGTTTACTATGGTTTACACTATACACACCTATTAATTTAATTTGAGGACCCATACAAGTAAAGGAATTCAAGAATGACCATATATTCAAATCAAATAATTACCCTTGAATTTTTTCAATTATATTTTCCATTAGAAATTAATATCAAATTATTACAGTATAATATTTTTAGTCTATTTTATTTTCATAAGCTTCTAACAAAATTCATTCAAGATTTTTCATTTATAGGTAGTTGTGGTAGTGACAAAAATGAAATATTTAGTTCATATAAGTTGTATAAGATATCATTAAAAATAGGTACCTATGATATATTAAACCAACATACTAAAAGTTTAGTGGAAAATCCTTAGAGGTTTCATGTGCATAGAGTATGGTATATTAGAATATCTAATGAATTATTGTTGTTTCTCTTTAATTGTCCTATAATTAACCTCAAGGATTAGGCTTCTAGGTCTAGTAGATTCTAGATTAAAGAGGAGTCATCCTCTCATAGAAAATGATGCTCTAGTTTCCATTATTTAATCATGAGTTTTAGCTAACTCATCCTAGTTCAACATTTCCCCATGCTTAGGATTTGAGAATATATTATGGTACTTGTGAAGCTATAATTTTGGTCACCAATAGGATGGACTAATATGATGACATTTAGTAGGTTCCATTACTATAGATAGACTCAAATATCTATTTATGTCTAAATGTTTACTTTACATGCATGCTTGTGAGTGTTACATACTTTGAGATACTTGATAATTTTAGGATTCATGTGCACCTCAAAGTGGGAAAAATTATAATGGTGAAATTTGTATACCCATGCCAATTTCCATTTATTTCTATGCTCATTTTGATAAAATGTCTTATGCAATTACATATTGACAAATGCCACAATTTTGTGTGAAGTGAATCTTATTCCTATAGAACTCACCTATTCTCATGTGTACACATATTACCACACATATGAATGAACTCTATCATTATATACACACTTTCAAATATCATCCACATTTATTACATCTATCATTATATAGACACTTTCAAATATTATGTACAATGGTAGGAATTTAGGTGAATCTTGCACATACATATCTAACCCCTAAAATTTAAATATTCAAGTTCAAAATTTGGCCAGTTTCTACCAATGTTTCACTAATAGCTATGTGTTGACAAAACACATATTTGAGTGGTTTGTTGCTATGCTCTTATATTTGAAGGAATTCAATTACATTCATTCATTAGTAATACACATTGTTTGGATATTATTATATTTAAGGAAGGTCCATATTAGGAATACTTTGATTTGAGTACCTAAAATGAATCTATATCTATATATTCATCCTAGAACATTCTTACAACTAAGGCTTTATATCCTTGATTATCCTTAAAAAAGGTACAAAGCTAGTCTTTTTGAGGGGTTGACTTAGGAGAACTTGTGCCCTAGTTACTCAATGACCTCTAAAGGTATTTTTAAATATCACTAGTCCTTAGAGTAGAGAGTAGTGAATCAAGAAAACTAAAAAGTAGAAGCACACATTTTGTAGGATCAAATTTTTGAGTTATATGATAGATCCATGAATATAAAAGCAATCTAAATGCACCTATTCAACTTATACCAAGGACAAAATCTATGATAGTCTTGAGAAATTTTCTAAACAAAGAAGCACTATTTTAATGATATCAATAATAGTCAAATTACCAAAAAAACATCAAAATTATTCATACTCAAATCTAATAGTAAGTATACTTTATCTATTACATTTACTTTCTTCAATAGTATTTAATTTTAAATTATTTATACTCATAACTATCACTTATTAATCTAAATTACTTCATGTTTATGCATATAAATTTTATTAAATTAATCAAAATTAAACTTTAAAAAAATATTTTCCTTTACACACTAGATCAACAAATAAATCTAAATTAATTTATATACTTGTTACATTTATTAAATTAAATTAACATTAAGAAAAAAATATTTTCCTTGTGAATCTCAAATACTCTAACTTATTATTCCATTCTTTATTTATTAACAAACTTGTATTTATGTCATGTACTACAACTCACCTAAAGTTTTGAAGGAATAAGATGATCTATTAAATCGACACAATACAAAATACCACATCAGTGGTCCATAAATGTTGGATGATTAAAGAATGACTAGCCATTACTTTAGGAAAAGCAAGGAGTGGCACCATTACTTTGGATCAATCATATATTAGTAAATATTGATTTATATCATTAAAAATCGCTTCTCAATTCAAATCAACACAATACAAAATATCACATCTGATCCACAAATATTGGATGATTAAAGAATGACAAGTCATTACTTTAGAAAAAACAAAGAATGGCTCCATTACTTTGGATAAATCGTACATGAGTAAATATTGATTTTCACAATTAAAAATCGCTTCTCAATTTAAGGAAAGAATAAATTTGAGCTACGCTTGCCTTTAAATAAATGTGAAAAGACCCCGTTTCTCTATGCTCACTTCAACTATAGGAATTTTCTTTTCTTTTTCCTCAACAAAGCGTAAATAAATTTGTCTTCCAAGTTTTAAGTATTATTGTATGAAATCTACTATAAATCAACGACGAGGTAATGAGATCAACCGGCATCGTCCGGATTAAATTTTATAGCGGTATATATTTACAGTATATTTAAAGTTAAACCTATTTAACGTGTGCCTAAGAAATGAATTGGATTCGAAGTTAAAAAGCGAGCAATTTTGTGGGAAACGTAATCAGAAATATTTCATAAATATGTTAGTTATATATATACATTGAATAATTTGAATGCAGACATCCTCATCTGCTGTATTGCTCTTTTAATTAGATCATTGTTCTGGTCTACTTCTGTTGAGTTTAGGAGCGTTGGCATTGCAAATGGATTATGATCTGGATGACTGGAAGATGATTCTTGCAACATGTGCCCTTCTAGTATTCATGATTTCGGACATTGCAAGGGACCTAGTGAAGGATTACGGAAAAGTAAGTTGGTGGATCCCAGGCAATCTTTTCGTTTTAAATGCTCTTACTATACAAATTCTGGTAAATGTTGATATTGAGAAAGGGAATGTTTTTAGTCCGTCCGATGAAAACTCCTTGGGAGTGTTAGTTTATAAACAACTAAGAATGGATGCTGCGAGACTGACAATGTGTGTATTTGTGGGATGTATTCTGCCTGGGATAGCCATGGCGGGCACCGAAGGAAAATGGAGCAACGTAGCCGCCTTGTTTGTAAGTTTGTCGTTTCACATCGCTTCTGAATTTTATGCATTCCAGAATGGTAAAAACTCCAAAGTGGAAAGGAAAGCGGCTCCATGGTTCTTGTCATCTGGTGTGCTTCTCCTACTCGGAGCCTCTTCTCTCCTCCTTTTGTTAGGGGGAGTCATGTTGACTGCTAAGATGGGACGTCATATGGAGCCAGATTACATTTCTGAAGTGCTCTCTAAAGACGGGGAAAATGGAGGAGATAGGTGGGAGACATTAAGAAGAAAGGTGATGGAGTCGTGGCTTGCAGTTCGTGCATGGAAGACAGGCTACTTTGTTTGCAACTCAGCGTTCAGTCCAGGTGCGGGAATGATTGTCACAATTTGTGTTGCCGTCATGGCCGCGAAAGTGGGATGTCATGCATCTCTTCTTCATCATAATAACGGAGGAGGTAATCTGACATTTTATCTTCAGTGTCTTTTCATTTTAATGGGATGGATCCTCATGCTCTGCAGATGGTTTAAGGCGGGTCTTGATTGTGGAGATTCTCTCGACAAAGGCTTTTTCATCAACATAGCCGTTTTCTCCCTACTGCCGGCGGTTGTTCTAGTGAACCTGTTAAGCGCTGGGCTGGTATCTAGGCTGGCATCCTTTCTCGTAATTCGGGAATGTACGTTGAGGAGTATTTTAATTTCCGTTTCCTGCCTCGTACCGCTCCTTCCTTTATGTGTTTTGGTTTTAGCAATGATTTTACTGTGGTTGTTCTGCTTCATCTGTTAGTATTTCTCGGCTCTGGTCTTGGGCAGCCAGTTTGTTCAGCATCTTTGCAAACGGGACAAGAAGTCCGTCTTAGCAAATGAGTATTCGAAATACAGTTCAATGCTGTTTGGCATGGATATGGATGAAAGAAAAGAACACACTTTCTGGGTAGTGAATAAAAAACTATTTGATAGAATAAATAATAGGATGGATGCAGGTAATAAAAGAGGACAAAGCTGCATAGGATTGTTTTCAATAATGGGAAACGCTAAACTGGCTGAAAATCAACGTCTTCGGCTACGTGATCGTAACAGGCAGCCCTGGATGGGAGCACTATCAAGCATATTTCGTGCTATAGCTGATGGTGGGATAGATGTGGATATGAAGGATGCGTTGGCAGCTTACAGGGAGACACAGGATGTGGTGAAGTTTGTGGACTGTCCAGACGGCATTGTTGTGGACCCCCTCAACATATTTGGCACAATGAATGTCAAGAGCTTCTTGGAAAGTATTGTACTCCAAACTACAATGTCCAAGCTGGAAAGAAAGTTCAAGCAGGGGTTGGGCACTTCCCTTGAAGGAAAGCGACAGGGAGTAGAGTGGGAGAGAGTACAAAATTTGATTGGTAGGCTTAACAGGTTGGGTGAAGAAGTGTTCAACAGTCTCTTGATCAGACCCGAGGAATGTACTTATTACAATCGGGAGGAATTGGGTGAAATGCTACCCACAGTGGTGGGCCATGTCATCATTTCTTGTCTGTTAGAAGCTTCGGATGTGATACTAAAATACACAAGGCAGTGGGCACAAAATTTAGATGAAGGGAAGATTGAAAGAGCCGTTGAACTTGCAGGAAAGGTGAGCGGACTCTTAGAAAAGCTGGTCGAAGATGGAGACATCCGTTCGGAAGGGGTGTGACAAGTCCCAAGTCAAATCGGAGCACGAGCATCGGAGGGTGATGATATAGAGGCTACCATTAGGAGTGGTGGATCATGACTAAATTTTTTTAGGTGGGGATGTAAATTTTTAAGCTGTTCGGGATTTAAGAAACTCAATTGTTATTTCTAATTTTTAATATCCAGTCGTGTATGTTCAGATAATCTATATATAAAGATGGCTACATGGCCTTAGAAAGAAGGAAGCTTCTTGCTGGATGAACTTGGTTTTATTAGGTTTTTGTTTTGTTTTGTTTTTTTATGTCTTTCATCATTCTTGTCATTTCGTGTTTTTGATGTAGGAAAGTTTTTAATATTTTGTATTTACTGGGATTTTTAGTTAGTTTTTTTTATGGCTTCAAACGGTTTCAACATAACAGTTCATGTTAGTGTTGATGGTTTGACAACTCTGAATAATGGTCTTCAAAAATTTGTTTTGAAAGTTTTTCACAAGGTGAGCACTTTGATTCTCCAATAGATGTGGTTTTATGCATTCTTGAATTTGATAATGTATGTAAGTGATTAAAGCATTTTACTTTGATAGTGAATTTTGTTGGGAAAACTCCCCTAAAAAGCTCCTTTTGGATTGGATTAACAAGCTTTGGGCCTCACATAAGGTTAAACTTGATTCTATTTTAGACCCTTACTAAAGGGCTTTTTTTTTTTGGCTTTGTTGAGGCAAGCCATTTTGAGGTCATTCTCAAACATGGCTTGTGGTATGTTCATGTGTGTGTTAGTCTTCCAACTGTAGATGCGTGATTTCATCATGTAGGATAAAAATATGGATTGAGTTTCCTAGTTTACCCCTTCCCCACTAGAATTTTTTAGCCACCATTATTGTTTCCCTTGGGAAGCTCATATGTGTTGAGCCTAATAGGTTTTATCAATCTTGTTCATAAAAATGTGTCTATGTTGAGATTGACTTGTCTAATGATTAGAAAGAATCTATATACATTTAAATTGGACATCTTCGCCACACCCAACATGTGTTATATATCGTAATTGTCCTGATATTTGTTTTTGGTACTAGTTTGTTGAGCATAAAATCAAGGATTTCCCTGACCCCCTAATTCAAACTGCTTCCCTAGTCTACTGAGGTTCCTTCCTCAAAATATGAGGAAAATAGACTATGATTTCACACTAGCAAAAACAGATTGCCAACTCTAGTGACTCCCAAGCTAAAACCTAGCCCACTTTGGATCACCCAACTACTAAAGCATAGCTAGGAAAAGTTGTAAACCTGTCTAAGAAGGGGAAAGTGATTATTCCACATATTAGTGAGCCTTCCTCTAGGCCTTGAAATTCTATTGAACATCACAATCAATATTTGCTTTATCTTCTCAGTTGTGTTGGTTCTCCAACCTTGTGTTAATTATTTCCAAGGGGTTACGAATCTTTATGATCAAAATTATTAAGATGTTGGACCAATGAACTAGAGATATATGACTCTCGCCTATACTTCAAGATCTATAAAACCTATGCGTGTGTACCTAATGACAACATTGAATATCTATAGAATAATGGATTTATCACAATGAAAAAGATAGATAAATGGTTCATGCAAATATAGCAAGGGTTTGAAGACAATTTTGCAATATTAGCTTCTATGTACCTTTAACAAGAAGACATAAACAAATCATCTAAACTACTAATATACAACACCAAAGGGTAGCTTTTCATTTTATTTTTTAAAATGGAAAGGGATACTACAAAAAAATGGTGCTTACTTCCTTGTGATCTGATAGATTCTAAAACTTATACCAATGTGATATTATATCAACATTCAATCTCTACTCTCACAAGGCTGGGTTTTGACCATTTCCTATCTCTTTGTTGGTTGAGGTGGTTGTTCATAGGAACTCCTTTCCCTTCAGGTTCAAAAAAATGTGGACGCCTCACCCAGACTTTAAATTCAAGCTTGCATCCTGGTGGGATATTCAGGTGGATGGCTCTGCTATGTACAAAGTAGCTAAGAAGTTAGCTACTGTAAAGGCCAATGTGAGGAATTGGATTAAGGCTTCTTTTGGTAGCATCTTCCATGAGAAAGCCCGTATCAAGGTGGATCTTGATATTATGCAACAACATATTTAGGCTTTAGGTTATAATGCTAATTTGGTAAATGAAGAGGGGGTGCTCTTGTCCCGTCTCCATAATATATTGGCTAGGGAGGAGGAATTATGGAAGTAGAGGTCGTGTGTGGTGTGGCTCAATTGTGGTGGCAGGAATAAAAAATTATTTCATCTAACCACTTTGAAGCATCATGCATCCAACCATATCAATAATATTCATCTTGCGGATGGGTTGATTGAAGATGAGGAAGAGATTAGGCAGGCGGTGATCTCCTTCATTTCTAATCTTCTGCCTAATGATTTTACCCCTTCCTTCCAAGCCCATGATTAGTTGTTGGAGGTTATTCCTTGAATTGTGACGAATGATCTTAATCACATGGTCTATAGTATTCCTTCTGTGGAGGAAATTAGGAATGCAATTTTCTCCATTGTTGGGAACAATGCCCCTAGCCTTGATGGTTTTCCCATGTTCTTCTTCCAAGAATTTTGGACTATTGTTTCTAAGGACGTGGTGGATGTGACCAAAAAGTTTTTTGGCAGCTGTAATTTGCTCAAGGAACTGAAGGCTACTATCTTGGTGCTGATTTTGAAAACTCTTGGGGCCTCAGCCTTCAATGAGTTTAGACCTATCAGCTTGTGCACTCAATTTACAAGATTTTCTCTAAGGTTCTAGCGGTAAGGTTGTAGTGGGTTTTTCCTATGATCATTTCTCCTTAGCAAAGTGGCTTTGTCATAGGTAGACAAATTCTTGACCCTATTATCACTGTGCATGAAAACATTCATTCACTGATGGTTAACAAAAAGGCTAGTTTTTTAATTAAAACTAGATTTGGTTAAAGGTTATGACTAGGTTAATGGGCCTTTTATGCTCAAAATCCTTTTTGCTTTTGGTTTTTTCTGATAATTTTGTCAAGATAATTTAGAGCCTCATTTCGACGGTGTCTTTTTCTATGTTGGTTAATGGCTCTCTGTTAGATTTCTTTAAGAGCTATAGGGGGTTAGACAGGGTGACCCAATTTCACCCTTCCTCTTCATCATCCTAGCTGAATCTCTGGGGAGGTTGTCACAGATGAAGCTCATTTCGAGATATCTTAAGGGGTTGAGACCTTCTTCTTCTTCACTCTCCTATTCTCATCAATAGTTTGTTGATGATACTTTGATTATGGGCGAGGCGTCCATTGCGGAAGCTAGGTCTATTAAGCTGACTCTCCAAAATTATGAGGTGGCTTCAGGGTAGCTTGTGAGTCTTCCTAAGAGCATGATTTTCTTCCTCAACACTTCAGAAAGAAGGATGCAAAGAACTGCAGACATTCTTCAGTGTTCAGTGGGATCTCTTTCTTCTACCTATCTTGGCCTGCCTCTTGGTGCTAACCTAATCCCTGACTCCTTTTGGAATGGTCTGATTGATAAGTGAAATGCTAAGTTGGCACGTTGGAAAGGTGCTTTACTCAGCTAGGCAGGAAAATTGGTGTTGATTAAGTCTACGTTGCAGAATCTCCCAGTTTATTCTCTCAGCCTCTTTCAGATGCCTCGTAAGTTTTGGGAAAAGATTGAGAGTATTCAGAAAAGATTTCTTTGGTCGTGTGTGAAGGAGAAGATGAGATTGAGTGTGGTTTATCGAGAGGAGGTTTTCCATTCAAAACGCCAAGGTGGTTTGGGCCTATGCAGGATTAAATCCTTCAATTTGGCTCTTGTGGCTAAGTAGCTTTGGAACTTTCTCCATGGTGAGGAGGATTGGTCAAAGATTTTGGCTTCCAATTATCTTACTCAAGTGGATAAATTTTGGGAGTTCCTCATAGATGATTTCTCCCCTCCTTTGGGTTCTTTTTTTTGGAATTCATTGGTTAGAGCTAGAGGTGCTGTTTCTGTTGGAATCCAATGGTTGGTCGAGAATGGTAGGGATATCCTTTTTTGGGATGATTGGTGGTTTGTACATGGTCCTTTGCGTGATGCTGATTGGGCGGCTCCTTGGAGGGATTTGTGTATTAGGAAATTTGGAAGCCGTGTTGCAGATTACATTGTGAATGGGGAATGGAGAAGGATTCATGAGGAGTTTCCTGAGCCGGGGGACCTGTATAGTGAGCTATCTAAAATTCATATCCTAGTTTTCCATCAAAGGGACAAGGTGATTTGGAGATGGCTTCCGCAAGGGCGGTATTCAGTGGCTTCTACATTTAAGTCTCTTAATGACATTGTGGGGCCTAGGCTGTCATGGGGTTTGGTTTGGTCTTCGAAGATGATCCCTAAAATCAACATATTTCTTTGGTTGATGGTGCAAGACAAGATCTTAACCATTAACAATATTTGGAAAAGAGGTTTTTCTATGCCCAACAGATGCTAGCTTTGTATGATGAATGCAAAGGATAGTTCTCATTTGTTTATTGGGTGTAGTTTTACTTGGGAAGTCTGGTATCTTTTTCTTAATCTTTGGTGTGTGGAGTGGATTTTTTTGTCTTCAGTTTGGGAGCTCTAGTGTCAATGGCATGCACCTTCTTCTAATCCTTCCTTGAGGCTTCTTTGGTCTCTTATGCTCCCTCATATCGTCTGGTGATTGTGGAAGGAGAGGAACAATTTTTTTTTTTAGGGAGGCTTCCCTTCCCCCTCTTTCTCTTTTCTTAAAAATTATGTCTTCTATCAGGGAGAATTTTATGCTGGTGGTTGATAAAATTGATGCCCCGGGGCATGTGAGGGTCTCTGATTATGATGCCTTGATTTCTTCCCAGTGGAAACTTTCCTTTGATATTGTTAAGCCCTTGAAGAAGGCTAATTTGGACAGGGAAGGGGTTGTTTGGTTTCCTCCTCCTCTTGGTTGGCATAAAATCAACTTTGATGGTTCGACTAAAGGAAATTCGGGTCCTGTTGGTTGTGGGGGGGTGTTAAGAGATCACAATGGTAGGTTAGTTTCAGCAGTGGCACTCCCTTTGGGAATCTAGACAAACCACTTCACTGAAGCTGCTACAGCCTATAATAGTATTAAATTGGCTAGAAATAAGGGCATCTCAAAGCTTTGGATTGAAGGGGATTCCCTTAATATTGTGAATTTTCTTAGGAAGACATCCCCCCATTATGGACTATTGAAAAATTCATTGTTGATGCCCTTGCTCTGATTCAAGAGTTTGATGATATATATATATTCACATGCTTGTAGAGAGGCAAATCATTTGGCTGATTGGGTTGCTAATTTTGGGGTGACATCTGCAAGGTTGTGGGAGGCGAATGACATCCCACCATTTGAGTTAAGTAATCTGCTTCATAATGACAAATCTTAACATGTTGGAGTTCACCATCTTCTTGGCTTTTGGTTTGTGTGGGTTTGATGATCCTAGCTGGCTAATTAGACACATTGTACAAGTGAAATTTATTGGAAGTTGTGGGCATTCAAATATGTGTTGCATATGTATCCTTACCATTATTGTGTGTGGTACCTCTCTTGATAGACTCCCACACTTTCTGGGTGTTCATTTCTCTCTTGCCTTATTATTTTTTTTTTCCGTTGTGAGTGTTTTCTCTCTATATTGGAAAATATTTCGATGATGGGTGGGGATAGGTGCAGAACATAGCTGCTTTCCTATGGCAACCTCAAGTCTAATGCTAAAGTTTGGGCAATCTTGCAGAAGGGTAGGGTGACCCCGTTTATGGAATGATTACATGGCTTTAAGTCCAGTGTTTCCAAAGACTTCATGGATGCCTGGCATGGTCGTATTCTTAGTTTGTTTGGAAGGGATATCACAATTAATGAGGACTTCATTGAGGAGGTGACTGGGATGTCTTCAGAAGGAAGGAAATTTTATAGAGATAAGAATCTCTCACAGTCGGCTAGGCAAATTTTCTTTGGGATAGAGAGTGTGCTAAAATGGTTAAACTAAACTGCACGGGTATGATAGGACCAAAATCAAACCTATCTGGTAGGAGGTGGTGATGGCATTAATGCAATACTTCACCTTAGATGGCAGATACAGTACACTGTATGGTCACCATTTTGTTATGCTGAATCATTTTCAACACGATAAGCTCATTTCCTTCTCATTTTACTTGTTGCTGTCTTTGGAGGAAGGAATTTTTAATTTCACGAAGAACCCCATAAACCATTTTCTCCATGAGGGTTTTATGTTGCTCATTGTTGAGTTTATTAAATCCAACTATATTGTTGATGCTCCCCATTCCCCTGTTTCAAACAAACAGAGGAAAGGGAGAGGGGAATTTCAGATTGAAGAGGTTTTTGAAAGTGAATGGACTGAAATTGAAGAGAATTAAGAGGGGTGGTCTGATGGGTACAATATTGACCTTGATTACATGCCCTCCTTTGGTGGGAAGAAACCATCTTCTTATAAGGCTAAATTTTCCCTCCCACGTGTTAAGCACAAATTGAAAGAGGTCTCTGAGGAGGTTGCTGAGGAGGGACTTTGTAGTGGTAAGAAGGTCAAGGGCTAGGGTTTGGGTTCTAAGGATCTGAGGGATAAGCTTCCAGAAATGGATGAGGAGGAGAGTGTCATGGCGAATTTGGATAATTTGAACCAGGTTCTTGAAGATGTTGGTGGAACCCCTCATGCTGGTAAAGTGAATAGTGTTGTTAATGTGGATGAGTCTGATCATGTTTCAACTTCCTTGGATAGGGGTAAGTCCAAGTTTATCCCTAATGTGTGTCAAGATGATGAGCAACCTACTAGTTCACACTAGGGTAGAGGTTTGTTTTGGGGGGCCATAGAATTTTCCCAAGCGTCGGGCATGGTGAAAGAAGGGGTAGATATTTCCTTTAATTTAATGATGTGGCTAGTTAATGAGGTGCAAGACCTCCACAATAAGCGTGACACTATTTCCAGGTGCAACATTTCCACACTCCATAGTCTCAAGGAGAAGGATTCCATCTTCGTTGTGGCTAAGTCGATGAATTCTAGTATTGGTTGTGTGGTGGATGAGTTGACTAAGTTGAAAAATGAATATGGGATGTGGGTGGCATTGTTGGAGAAGAATTACAGGAAAATGCGTAAGGATGTGGATACGCTCATTAATCTAAGTAAGGAAAAGTTGGAGGCCTCAGATGAAGGACTGGTTTTTCTCAACGAGAAGGCCAAAGAATGGATGGACAAAGGTCTTTTTGTTGACCAGATGACTAAGGAGAGGAGGGAGAGTGCTGACAAGGACATGCATACTATGGATCTGGGTGTTGGGTTGAGCGTGTGTACTTAAAGTAGAACCAATAAATTCAATATAGGCCCTACACAAGATGTGGAAGATATCATGGAAATCCATGATAGGTTGGCGTCGAAGGATCTGGAAGCGGCGAGGATGCTCAAGGAACTTATCTAATGGTCGTTTTATGTTCCCTTTTTTTTTTTTTAATCTGTTGTTGGTTTTTGTTGATGGGTCACTAATGTCTAGGTAATTAGCTTGTTTTTTGTTTTCTTGGGTGGGCAACCCATTATTCTATCTTTGCTTCCACTATTCCTCTTTGTATAGGGCTCCAGGAACCCTTCAAAACTTGTTTATCATTAATAAAAAATATTCAATCTCTAGGGATTAACAAAAATCTATCATTGCCTTACAATAATATAAATCCTCATTATTGACTCATTGAATGAGGTTCTACTTACTAATCCTTTATAAACAACTCAAACCCCAATCACTATCTAAAAAGTATTATCAACCTCCTTGAAGATGAACTAATCAAATCAATAACTCCTACAAAAAATGTGCAAGCCTAGAATTTTTTTGCTTTCCTTGAAAAGTTACTTCTCTCAAAGAACATGAAATGTAATGAAGGAGACAATCCAATTTATAGGAATGTATTCATATCATTACTACCAAAAAAATTGATACACCATACACACAAGAATAGAATAACACTTTATTATCTTTCTAAAAACCGTAAAACCTTCAACAAAGTTTTCTTTTTACATTGCTTATCTCTCCAAAAGATCCTAACCACTAATATTCCCAGATAAATATATATTTATAAAACTCTCTTCTGGTGACCAAATCTAGGTAGGAAAATAACTCTTAATTGGATGCAATCAATGCATGATCAATGAAATCTACTGAAATAATGTGTTTAATGATCTTAATTACTACAAAAAATTGTGGCATGGGCTAAGTGGGTGATCCCACAATACTAGTTTACAAATTTTGGGCACACTGGACATTGA
Source organism: Sequoiadendron giganteum (assembly GCA_007115665.2). Lineage (NCBI taxonomy): Eukaryota > Viridiplantae > Streptophyta > Pinopsida > Cupressales > Cupressaceae > Sequoiadendron > Sequoiadendron giganteum. Next base: position 74,519,598 of record CM021100.1, read on the forward strand.
ACTGATTTTTTAAAAATAAATCTTCACTTTCAGGCTCCTATAGCAGCTAAACCATGAGGAATTTTAAGATGATGCAAACTAGTGATTTGTGACGTTTTGTCTATAGATTCTAAATATATTTTTTTTCAAATTTTTTGGAATCATATTGCACTTCTTTTTCCATCTCCTTCGAAAACCAACTTTAAAAAAAATAGTATTTTTAAGGAGTGACGCTTACCTATACAACATAAATTTTTTTGTATGAAGGATAAAATTCTATTTTTTTCAAATTTAGCTTTGTAACTGTATGATATCTAACCAGCTCATTTGGTTTCATAGTGTTTTATTAAATATTTTTTCCTTATCAAGTTTCGAAGTCAAATCAATTACAATTTAGATATAGGCGGACCGCATACAACATAACTTTTTCTGTATGTATCAAAATTCAATTTTCTTTTAATGGATCAAGGACATCAATACCCAACCTAAACACATTTTTCAAAATTTTATTTTGATAATCTGCTATTTTTCCACATGTGTAGAACAAAGAGCTTGATTTTTGGTGAAAAACCTATGCTTAATAAAACTAAAAAAACATATACATAATAAAACCAAAACATATTAAAATTATATTCATTGGATAGCTCGTTCTGAGGACTACTTGATTCTAGCTGGGCCTGTGAGATCTCCACCATTTTCATCCTCAACCCGAGCTTCAAAGGGAAAAAATCTAGAGTTTTTTTTTTGTGTTAGAAGGTGGGAACGTGTGAAAAGGGGGGTTTGAGCGAACCCCTAGGGGTTCGAGTGAACCCCTTTTCCACAATGGGAAAATGCGGGTTCCCACATTTAAGGGGTTCGCTTGAACCTAGAGTTCGTTCAAACCCCCCAAAATGATTTTTTTTTGAATGGGGTCATTTTTAGGAAGTTTTCCTTCCTCACTCCAATTATAAACAACTTTTGTGGGTTCACCCAAGTGTTATTTTTGTAGAAGAATGCCCATTCAAAATTTGATCCGATCATCTAGAAATGTGGAAAATACATCCTCTATATCCATACCATATCTCTAAGCATTGGTGGTTCATGAAGTTGGGCGTAAGGACCAAAACATTATCTAAGAGATCTAGTAAAACATTATCCTAGAGATGGTTTGTCAATCATCAAAATTTAAAACAATAAAATAGGTATTGGCTAAGTGTCACTTTTTTCCTTTGAATCCATGCCAATCTTTAAAAAAATAATTTCCAAACATTGTGAGACTTAATATGGTATCTGTAGGGATAAATTAGGTCATTAATGAAGCTCTAGGTCATTCATGAAGATAAGTGGGGATAGAAACCAAAACTAAACCACTTCATTTGGTGTCATGTGTTTGAAAATAAGTTAAACAAGTATTGGATTTATTTGGTTTTGGCTTCAATTCCTACATCATCCTTTGTTTTCACTCCATTGGCTCTTTTGATAAAACACAAACTATTTTGGCACTTCGATACCCTTTCATGAACTTACAAACTTATTGACACTTGAACTATTCTCCCTTTCTTTCTTTCTCTGCCTCTTTTTCTTTGACACATCACACTTTCGACAAAAAGAAGAACCAATTAACCAATGTCACACTTTCTATAAGTTAATGAAATCATGAACTTAGTGAACCTTAAAACTTTGTAAGTTCTTGGTTTCCTTAATATGATGAAATTAATATTTTTGAATCAATCCTTAATATTATAATAATAAAATAATCACAATCTACACATATTTAATTATCATTTCAACATAATTAATCAAAAAATATATATAAACATAAATCAAATCAAACCACAAAAATAATTACGAAATTAGTCAACCATCAACATGTGCAATCCTAATAGTGGACCCTCATTCATGATACTAAATTTAAGGCGGTGTTCTAATTGAACTAAATTAATTGTAAGTTGTGAGTTCTCATTAAATTTTACATATTCACTAATAAAGATTTTTTTTTCCAAATTATACAACTTGTACAACTTTGAAGCTTCACTATAACCTATAAATTAACACTTATGATTCTTTGGTTAATTATTTTCCCTATTTTCATTAGGGCTTTGTGAACAAGAAATACACATAGATAGTTTAAAATACATTATATGAGGTTTTATTACAATCAAAACTTCTTTATGGGTGAAATTTGTAAGAGATTTGTTGTTTATTCTATTTTTAATATATGCACCACAAGAAACAAACAAACCCTATGTTTTATTTTACAAACCTTTAAATGCAACATATAGTGAACCATTTCTTAGAATTTCTATTCATTGATTCAACCACCCCATTGTTTGAAGGCATTTGGGATTATTTTTTTCACCTTAATACCATAATATTCACAAAATAATTTGAATTCATAATTATAATATTCACCCTGATTATCCATCCTTAAACCTTTAACTTTATTGCCAATCTAGTTTTCAACTAATGCCTTAAACTTTTAAAAAACCTTAAATAATTCATTTCTAATTTACATAAAATAAAAATGTATTAATCTAGCATAATCATCAATAAAGGTGAAAAGATAATTAGCACCTAAAAATGAAGGATATCTTAATTCACATGTTTCTATGAATGAGTTATAGTTAACGATTGGCTCTCCATGGTTTGCCTAAATCAAAAGGATCTTGATGGTGTATACCTAAAACATATTCTCCACACATGCCTTAAAAATATAAAATCCATTCTAATCCTCTAACCATATTAATTATAACCATGTCTTGTAATTTTATATAAATTATATATTTGTCTAACATGCTAAAAATTTGGCATATAATCAATTTGAGAAATAAATCCATGAGAGATTATGCATCATTATCAATAAAGATAATTGTTTTGAAGATAATATCTTTATGTACAACTCTACCAATAGAAATTATGTTTCTTGGTTTTTTTTTTAATCTCTAATAATGACTTGCTTAGCATTGACAACAAACCCGATTCCCACATTATCTTATCAAATTCTTAGAGTTACATATTGAAACCTAGAAAATAGGGTTGGGTCTCTTTTCACTTCTAGGGTTTTGGAACTAAAAGGAAAGAGGCTATTTTCTATATTTCACTCAAGAACAACCCTTGAGATTCCAATGCAAAGGTGATTGAAATCTGACAAAGGGTGTGTTCTAGGGGATTGAATGATGTAAATGAGGGGTTCGCCTTCAAGTGTAGACTTGGAAAAATAAATGTTTGAAAACATAGTGTAGTATGCAAGATGACCTAAAAGATGACTTAAAATGTAAGTAAGATGTAACCAAAAGTTGCTAAACTGGAAATTTGCACCTGGAAACCACCAAAGGATTGAAAAAAACTCTAAAATTCTATAAATGCTAACTTTTTGACCAACTAGGACTCATTCGCCAACCTAGGCGTATCAATCCTAGATCTGAAATTCTGTGTGGGAGCCTGTTTCGGGAAAAAGGGTATCAAAATCTACAACTTGATCTGATGGACAACAACAGTGGGACTCATTTTCCACACTTGGAAAATCAATCTAGTTTAGCTTTTTCAAGTCTTGGAAACTCTGATCTGCACCTCAATACCTACCCTTCTCTTCCAGCTTGAGTTGCGGATCCGAACTTGTAAAAATCACCTGCAAGAAAAAAATTGGCTTGATTTGGGTAATGGGGGGTTTTCCTTGGTCAAAATCCTAATTTGGTAATTAAACCTTGAAAAAGATAATAAAATGTGCATGGAAACCCTAGCCTTAAGTGTGTCTAAGACTAGGAAAACTAAAACAAGATGTAATCCTATTCTAACATGAGAGAATATGATGCAATAATAGAAATGAAGAGATGAATGATTCACTTGTGATGATCTTCAATCATCCCAAATGAAACCTAATGATTCTTGTACCTTCCTTAGGCTAAATGTAGAGTGATAATGGAGGATGGAATCACTTAGGAAATAAGTCTTTAGGATTGGCTTGATGGCTAGTTGCATCTCCCCAACCTAGAATCCATCATGATTCACCATAGGCATCCATGATCAACCCTTGACAATGCTTGATCTTGATCCAAAGTGAGCTTGAAGACCTACAAAAATACTTTAATGCTGCTCCAAAGCTTCAACCTTACATGCTCTTGAAAATTGAATGCTCTGTGTGAGAACTTGCTTGAAGACTCTTGATACTTGATGGTTGAAATGCTTGCCAAAAGTGCTTAAAGATTGATAAAAATGACTTAGAAACTTTCTTTTATAAGCATCAACACCTAATTGACCGTTATTTAGATCACAAAGGCCGACATTCACCAAAAAATTGAATTAAATTGATGAATTCTTGCTCAAAATTGAAAAAGGCCCCAAAAGGCACTCATTTGCCACCCTTGGGGAATGGGTCCCACCTAAGGGGACTCATTCACCCAAGGTGGCGAATGAGTCCCACCTTAAGTTTTTGAGGTGGGCTTTTGAATCTTTCGAGATTTTGATATATTTTGAATGATTTTAAAGTGGAATGGGCGTCATAATTCCAAAATAATGGGTCCTAGGGGCCTATAAATGATGATTTTGAAGGATAATTAATGCAAGGGTGCCAAAATGGGTCCAAATTAAGTGTGAAATCATCTTTTTTTTCAAGAGTGCATGATTTTCTAAGCTACATTTAGCCCCCACTTTAGTGCCCATATGACTTTACGTGCATATGTAAGCTAAAGGAATCTAAAAAGGATACACATATGCGTTCAATAATGACACGAGAGAAATAAGCCCCCACTGTAGTTAGCTACAAAACCACAATGTTAGGAACTGCATCCTGCAACATGAATCTGTTAGTTATCCAAAAACAATCCTTTTAGAAAACCTCCATCTAGAGATCATAGTCAAGGGTAGATGTATGCCCCCCCTTGATTTTACTTGCTTTTTAGAGGTGGAATCAAGGTAGCAGTCTAACCATGTCGAATAGGATAAGTCATATCATAGGGCATTTCCAAGTACCATACCACATGATGATAGACAATTGATGATGTCGGGAGAGGAATCATGATTCCAATGCAACAAACAACATAAAAAATGGAGCTCACTGGCACCCATTATGTTGATTTTATGTAAAGGCACTTTTTAACCCTAATGTAGTAAAAACCCTAATTTTAACTTACATAAGAGTGAAAAAGTGAAGTAAATTCTTACTATTTTTCCATTTACCTTTTTTAGTTTGATAGAGATTGAGGAATGGTGAAAGATGCTAAGAAAATGAGATTATAGGCCTACGAGACTGGACGTGCTACGAGACCAGGTGGCACGCGACAAACGTCATCATTAGGTAAGTCAAATCTTCAACCTTCGCTTTGTCCTTATGCAGTAATTTGATGATTTTTATGTATTTCTAGGATAATTTAGGGCCTTGGAAAAAAGTTCGCAAAGTGTCCCTTTTGTTTGCGAACTGTCCTACTTTTTTGCAAAGTGTCCCATTTCTTCACGAAGTGTCCAAAAGGGTTCTAAAGTGTCTAGGGCCTTTAGGAAAGCACACTAGAGAAGTTTTAGTACATTTTTATGATTATTAATGTGAAAATTTGAGAAGATTAGATTTCTTATAGGATATATTGTTATATTTTTGTTAGGTGCCCACCCATTTGTGTCAACATTTGGAAGGTAGATAGATTAGTTTGCTAAGAGATTTAGTCCCGACCCTTTCAGTGGAGGACACAAAGTTATTACAAACTATAGAAGTTTACTGGGCGTACCTCATGTCGCCCATGAGGTGCCATAATGCGATGTTGATGGCGCTAACAAAGCGTTGGGATGTTGATACATGCACATTTCATCTACCAAATAGTGAGATGATGATCACACTGGAAGACATGCACCACATACTCTGAGTTCCTATCCAGGGTGAGAAAGTATGCTTCCAAGTGGAGTGGACATTCTAGGATATGAAATATGACATGTAGTACTGTCTAGATAGACTAGTACATGATGAGAGAGTGAGGGCACAAATAGACTTGGAAATGATTCTATACTCACGAGCCCCACTGGTGAGACAAATTATGATGCTGAGAGTTGCACTAGCTCTCATCCTAGACGGGTGAGGAGCACACCTAGAGGGAGGACTAGTACATCTGATATGAGGGATGGCAGTTCACCGAATAATATATGCCTGGGGGCACTACATCCTAGCTCATTTGTACTATGATCTTGGTAGATTTTTTTTTCAAGAGGTGGATAGTATGGTACATTGTATGCTTCTATAGGTTTGGTGCCTTGATCATATCATGTGTAACAAACCTATCGGCTTCCCATGTTTGATAGCCTTGAAGTATCCTCGAGACTTTAGCTATCATCTATGATGGTTTTGGTAGTATGGTGATTTACACTTTTGGAGAGTACTATTTGATCGCTTGGAGGAGGACAAGATCCTTTGGAGACCTTATCAACTTGTGCCTGAGTGGTTAGATCAGACTCAATAGATGAGGAGATTACAACTAGATAGATTTTTTGCGGGCCAACATGACCACATAGTAAATCCTTTTTACTATGATCAAGTCATGCGACAGTTTGGGAAGTTACAGATAACACCTAGGGCATGACCCTTCTTCTAGGAGATCAGTGTGGAGTGCTCAGAGACCTGGTGATACTGTACAGTTTAATATAGATGATGTTATTCACAGTGATTCTAGGTACTTAGACCACGAAATGCCTTTGATCTTCAACACAAATGATGTCGGTGCCATAGATGACTATGAGGAGTGGTGGAAAGTATCATGACTGACCCATGTGTTTCCTATGGAGAAGCCGATAGGTGATGCAGGACCACTCCCAGATGAGGGAGATGATGTAGAGAATAGGGCCGAGGAGACATGCTATAGGGCTGTAGACATATTTATAGATGTCATAGATGATGACTATGATGAGGATGCCAATCTTGACTATGACGGCCAAGAGGAAGGAGATGATGAGGATGAGGAGGATGAGGAGGAGGAGGAGCAGTCCATGAGTGAGGGTGATGTGGTAGTAGATGTGGATCCAACAGGGCACGAGTGGGGAGAGTCCTCTCCTATTCGTATGACTAGATCACAAGTAGCGGCTACAACATGCACCAGTACCTACAGTCATGGAGAGGCTAGCACAACCTCCATGCTCATATTAAAAAATGAGGTTGGTTTCTCACAGCCTACCAGAGATATAGGTGATGATATATTTATTTGTTGCTTATGCTTTTATGCTTGTGCTTACTTATAAATATATCATGATGTGTACTGATAGTTTATTGTTTCATCTTATAGGATATGTGAGAGACTTTAGGTATCTCTACCGATAGGTAGCTGCAAAGATAGTGCCCTCATTAGTGGATGAGAAGGCCATAGACTCAGACTATGTGCCCCAACCCATTGTGGATCAGGACCCATAGTCATTTAGGCCATATGTCAGACTACAGACCTAGTGTATGAGATTTTGAGGAGATACATCCACAGAGCCCATGCTATGCCCAAGGCATAGTCATCCCAGACCCCTGCAGAGTTTGAGAGACTAGAGGCAGAGGTAGTGAGGCTATAGGCGGAGAGAGATTATATAGCAGGAGCACATCGGGAGGCCCTTGGACATATACAAGGTTTAGAGTTTTCCCTTTCAGTGGATCGCGATCATGATCTCACACCACTGTCTCTCGACCGACTGCTACTAGACAGATGCGACCACCAAGTCTCGAGGGATTTGGTAGCCATAGGCCTTAGTAGTATTGTATATTTGATGATATGTACACAAAAAATTGATATGTATATAAGCACTTGATGTTTTATTATTATCTATCTTGGAATGTTAAATTTCAATGTGATTAATTAAATAACCTTTGTAAGATTATTTAATGAATGCTTCCATGATTTAACATGATTTATGTGATCTAATCAAAAATTATTATAGTTTCTCTTAGATGCAACATTGTGATGAAGTATGCCATGTTAAATTAAATCCACTTACAATTTAATTAGAGGGCATTAAATGCTTATAAGGATCTAATCTAACATAACATAAAAAATAAACTTGAATAGCATGAGACCTAAAGTAATCAAATAATAGTAAATTAAATAATCACTTTAGAGTTCAAGACACACAAAGAGTCAAGAACGAAGCAATGTGAAAGCCCATGGAATATAATCCATTAGCTCTAATAACTCTGCTTACCATTCATACTATTCAAGGGGATTTAGAAGTAATATCGGCTTAGATGTGCGATATTGATAGGATCTTTACGGGGTGTACCGTCCATGTCTGTAAATGTATATGTACCAGATCCATAATTTTTGTTAATTACATGTAAGGTCCTAACCAATTAGGACTGAGTTTTCCTTTTTCAGTTGGGTCGGCATTAACATTTTTCTAGTTTTCATACAAGACCAAATCACCTTTACTAAATACACAAGGAATGACATGGTTACTATGCTTGCATTGTAATTGCTTAGCATAAGCTTGGAGGTGCTCGAGAGCATTAATGTGTTGTTCATCAAGCACCTCAAGATGATGCAATCGTTGTTGTTTGTAAGTGTTATCGTTGATGACCTCTTGAAGAGAAATCCTTAACATAGGGATTTCTACCTCCAAGGGCATCACTACCTCAGTGCCATAGACAAGGTTATAAGGAGTTGTTCTTGTTGATGACCTGACACTAGTACGGTAGGCCCATAACACATATGTCAATTGTGTATGCCAATCCTTATTATGTTTATTTGCTATTTTTCTTAGAATTTTCTCGATAGTTTTATTAGTTGCTTCAACTTGGCCATTAGATTGTGGGTAGTAAGGTGTAGAAAAGTGATATTGAATATTAAATGTTTCAAGGAATTTCTTCACATCATTGTTCTTGAATGGCATTCCATTTTCTGAAACTAATGTAGAAGGAAGTCCAAAATGAGCAATAATGTGTTCCAATATGAAGTGACATATTACATCAACAGTTGTGGATTGAAGAGGGATAGCTTTTACCCATTTTGTGAAACAATTCATGGCTATGATTATAAACGTATAGCCAACGGATGAAAGTGGAAATTTTTTTCCAATCAGATCCAATCCCCACTTCGAGAACAATCAAATAGGAATTTGGGCATGAAGCTCAGTAGCAGGAGCATGAATCGAATTGCTATGTTCTTGACATTTATGACATTTCTTAATGTACACACAGAAATCACTTTCCATATGTCTCCAGTAATATCCCATGCAGATGAGTTTTTGCACTAAAGATCTACCTCTAAAATGACCTCCACAGGAACCCGTATGCGCCTCTTCGAGTGCTATGGGGATTTTGGATTTGTTAAGGCATATGAGAAAAATACCATTGAAGGGTATTTTGTATAATATGTTGGCTAAAATAACATATTTGGCTACTATTTTCATAAACGACGTTGAGTATTCATTGTTGTGGGCTAGGGAAAAGTACCATCTTTCAAATAGTTGAATATTGTATCATACCATTCACTCAAGTCTTGCTTGGTCCTTGCTAACACTTCTTCAAGTTTACCTTCAATGGATGGTTTCATGATTGAGTGAACAATAAATGTGACATCTTTTGAAGGATCTTGAGGTGATATAAGCAAGGTCACACTCGCCATTGCATCTACATGCCGATTATCTTTTCGTGGAATGTTGTCAATGGTGAATTATTCAAATTTCTCTAATAATTTCATTGTGAGATACTTATATTTGGCTAATTTATCATGCTTTACTTGATATGTCCCATTTATTTGCTTTATGATTAATTGCAAATCACCAAAGATCCGAATGTTTTTTGCACCCAAGATTAAGGTAGAACGTAATCCTGCGAGCAATGCTTCATACTGAACAATGTTGTTTGTACATAAGAAATTTAGCCGACACAACAAGGGAATATGATTTCCTGTAGGTGGGATTAATATAAACCCAACACCGGAGCTTGTTCTACACTTAGATCCATCAAAGTATAATTCCCATGTAGCAATTTCGATTGCCAACACATTATCATCAGGGAAAGAGTCATCACTAGGTAACGCCATAAAGGACGAAGCGTCATCTAACTGGTCGGTCAAGGCTTGACCCTTAATTTATTTTTGTGAGACAAATGTCAAGTCAAACTCAGTCAACATCACCCATTTAGCTAGACGTCCGAATAAGACTATTTTATTAAAAAGATGTTTGAGAGGATCAAATTTTATCATCACTTGTATTTTCGCATTCAACAAATAATGTCACAATTTACTTATAGTGAATGCAAGGGCCAAACATTTTTTTTATGTCATTTTATATCATTTCTCATAATCAATCAATATTTGACTAATGTAATAGACTAGATGCTCTTTACTGTTTTCATCTTGCTAAGCCAACAATGTTGCTAAAGCATGGGTTGAGGCGGCGATATAAAGTATAAACAGTTTATTTGGCATAGCGGGTTGTAAAATAGGTGGAGTTGCAAGATATTCTTTTAAACTCTTGAAAGCTTGTTTACAATTGTCATTCTAGTTAAAGTGCACATCCTTTTTGAGAAGATGTGTGAATGGTAATGTGTGATAGGCTAAAGATGCGACAAAATGACAGATAGCTTGGATTCTTCCTTGTAATGTGCATAATTGAATGTTTTTAAGGGGTGGCATATTGACGATATCATCAATCTTCTTTGTATCCACCTTAATGCCTCTATGAGACATGATAAACCCTAAAAGATTTCCCCTATCAACACCAAAAACACATTTCTTTGGATTCAACCTCATGTTTTATGTTCACATTCGCTCAAATATCTTCTGAAGGACATTCACATTGTCTTGTCTTGTTAATGATTTGGCTAAAATGTCATCAACATAATCCTCCAATATTTTATGTATGTAATCATGGAATATTAGTGTTATAGCTCGTTGATATGTTGTGCCTGCATTCTTTAATCCAAAAGGGATCATAACCCAACAAAATATCCCCCAAATAGTTGTAAATGTTGTTTTGTATTGATCTTGAGGGTTGAGAAAGATTTGATTATATCCTGAAAATCCATCCATGAATGAAAACAAAGCGTGTCCCACAGTTGAGTCTACTATCATGTCCATATTAGGAAGGGGAAATTCATCTTTAAAAGATGCTTTATTCAAGTCCCAAATATCTGTACACAACCTAATATGATTGTCAGGCTTTGTGACTGCGACAATATTTGAGATCCATAGAGAATAATCGATAGGTTTTATGAAGCCAACATCAAGGAGATTTTCAAGTTCAACTTTAACAAGCAAAGCTATCTTAGGATTCATCTTGCGTATCTTTTGTCGAACAAGCTTGTTATTCTCAACAAGTACAATGTTGTGTGTCACTATCTTCGGATCTATGACAAGTAGATCTAAATACTTCCAAGCAAAGATTTTGGGAAAGTCATGAAGCAAGGTTGTTGTATCCTCTTGTTCTTCATCGTCGAGGAATTTTCCATTTTTAATTACTTTCTCATTATCCATCATATCCATTGGTATGTAAATTGTGTCCCCTAAAGGGAGTACATTGATATTATATTGTTCTGCCTTTATGTCCTTGTCATGAATTTCATCTTCAAAATCTCTCGGCTTAGGAAAAATCATAGCACATGTAACCTTTTCCTCGGGAGGAGTAGATGGTGTCTCATAAACTCCTAACATATGTTTCAAAGCTTCCTCATTTTCAAATTACTCTCATCATGGGGGCAACTCCATGTCAAGCAATTTAGGGTGTTTCATTATAAGGTTGACTTTTGGCTTGCACATGATAGTATTGATGTTTAACGAAGGTCGCTTTGTTGCTTGCATAATTTTAGAAGGACAATATCCCAAACCAATATTTGTCTCTTGTATGTTAGGTTCTATAGGGACTCAAATTCCTTGTACTTTCCTTCCACACCCTTTACCATTGTAACCCAATTGCTTCACAAGTTCATAACCTCTTCCATAAAGTTGTTCCATTTCTTTCGGGTTTGGTGGTTGTTGGTAGTCTATCTCATCAAAGTTTGTCGTATAACTTGTATCTGCTTCAAGAGTGGTTGAGTTAGATGTTTGTGATTGTTCTTCCAAGTTTTGAGTTGACATTACCATTGGTTGCTTTTTCTTATCATCTTCTTTTCTTATGATTATGTATTCTCCCATAAATGAGGGTGTGAAATCCAAGGAACCCCAATCATTATCCAATAATTTTTACATTGTTTCCCTTTCTTTCTTATCTTTGTTTAAAGGTGCAATATTGGATGTGGGAATTAATGTGTTGAGGGGACTTGTAGTTCCTTTTTCCACTTGTAGGAAAATTTTAGGCTCAGGGTCCATTTCAACTTGGTATACCTTGTTATCATGGACATACTTCATAATACAATTAAGAGTCAAACGTACCACATGAATCTCATGAGGCCATGGTCTTCCCAAAAGAGGATTGTATGAAAGTTCATGAGGCATAACATGAATAGGAGTTTGTAAGGTAACCCTTTTGACTGTTATAGATAAAGTAATTACACCAAGTGGTTTTCTTCCTACATTTTCAAATCCTTGAATGGATAAGGAGTTAGGTTGGATTGTTGATTTATCTACCCACAACTTATCTAAGAGTTTCACATTGTACACATTAAGGGTGAAACAATTATTAACCATGGTCCTTTTTATACCTATTTGGTTAAATTGAGCAATGATCATAAAAGCCTCATTTTCTGTCTTAATGCCAAATGGGGCAGCTCATGTTGATGAAATGTGATGTCAACATTAATTGTATTCATTCCTTGTATAAGAGTTTCCACATCATTTGAATTTGTACCAAGAAGAACCACTACTTGTTGTAAAGTTGTTTGAAGCATACTATGATAGTTTAGGGAATTCTGAATTAAATCCCATAGGGATATCTTTGCAGGAGTATTCTTAAGTTGTTCAACGAGATTATACTCCTTTCCACTATGTGAGGTTAAACGAAGAGCACTAGGTAAGGTGTGATTGGGTAAAGGTAAGGGTGTCAGGGTTGGTTGGTGTGGTTGTTTCTAGTATTATATGTATGAGCAATAGTATTATGACTTGATTGCTGCTATACATTATTTAGAGGAGGATAAAGGGTAAATTAAAGTTGTGGTTTATGCGAAGGTGGGTAAAGGATAAGTTGAGGTTGGATTACGTTAATTTCTCTTATTTTTGGTTTCTCATGACAAGCCTTAGTGGATGGACTTTGTGAGATGAAATCCTCAAGGGTTTCATCTAACATATCAAAGTCATTGCTACTAAAAGGCTTGAGGGTTAAGTTAACTTTGTTTGGTTTGTACTTTTCATGACAAGCCTTAGTGGATGGTCCTAGTGAGAGGAATTCTACAAGGGATTCATCCAACATGTCTAGGTCATCACTACTAAAGGGCTTGAATGATATGATTTTTCTAAATTTAAGCATTTCTTTGATTGCGTCTTTTGATGTTTTCAAATTTTTGTTTTTGATTTCCAACGAATCTGATCTAAAGGAATTAGGAACTAATGTTGAAAATGAAATTTGCAGAAATCTAATGCTATCCATAATTGCGTTGACTGTAAATGATACAAATTTTAATGATTTCAATGTAACAACATGTAACCGAACTGAAATAGAAAAGTAACAGAACCAAACAAAAGCCTAGAAACTGGAAATTTAATTCTATAAACAACAAATAAAAATTTGCACTGGGACTGATTCTTCCAAGGTAGTGAATGAGTCCCAGTAAAGTTTTCTTTTTAAAATTTTGAGGTTTTTTTGGTTGAATTTTATGTTTTCAATGCTGTATGATCTAGATCTATGATGAAAATGTAGAATTTTATGGATTTTCAATGAAATTAAGTGCAATAATGTAAGCTAAATGAGCTTTTCACTAATGCAAAGATTGAAACCCTAGAATGAAAATTAACCAATGCAAAACCTAATGCAATGTTAATGAAAGTTAAATCTAGGATGTAAATGCACTCCAAATCAGAATTATGATGCTCTAAATGCAAGTTCACCAAAATGAAACCTAGAAAATAGGGTTGTGTCTCTTTTCGCTTCTAGGGTTTTAGACCTAAAAGGAAAGAGTCTATCTTCTATATTTCACTCAAGAACAACCCTTGAGATTCCAATACAAAGGTGATTGAAATATGACAAAGGGTGTGTTCTAGGGGATTGCATGATGTAAATGAGGGGTTCACCACCAAGTGGACTTGGAAAAAGAAATATTTGAAAACATAGTGTAGTGTGCAAGATGACCTAAAAGATGACTCAAAAATGCAAGTAAGATGTAATGAAAATTTGCTAAACTAGAAATGTGCACCTAGAAACCTCCAAAGGAATGGAAATAGCTCTAAAATTCTTGAAATGCTAACTTTTTGACTAACTGGGACTCATTCACTAACTTGGGCGAATCAGTCCCAGATTCAGTTTTCTGTGTGGGAGCCTTTTTCAGGAAAAAGGGTATTGAAATCTATAACTTGATCTGAAAAAAAACAATAGTGGGACTCATTTTCCACACTTGGTGAATCAGTCTAGTTTAGCTTTCTCAAGACTTGAAAACTTTGATCTGCACCTTAGCACCTACCCTTCTCTTCCAGCTTGAGTTCTAGATCCGAACCTATAAAAATCACCTGCAAGACAAAATTTGGCTTGATTTGGGTAATGAGGGGTTATCCTTGGTCAAACTCCTAGTTTGGTAATTAAACCTTGGAAAAGATAATAAAATGTGCATGGAAACCCTAGCCTTAAGTGTGTCTAAGACTAGGAAATCTGAAACAAGATGCAATACTATTCTAACATGAGAGAATATGATGGAAGAATATAAATGAAGAGATGAATTATTCACTTGTGATGATCTTCAATCATCCCAAATGAACCCTAGTGATGATTGTACCTTCCTTAGGCTGAATGTAGAGTGATAATGGAGGATGGAATCACTTAGGAAATAAGTCTTTAGAATTGGCTTGATGGCTAGTTGCATCTTCCCAACCTAGAATCCATCATGATTCACCATAGGCATCCATGATCAACCCTTGGAAATGCTTGATCTTGATCCAAAGTGAGCTTTAAGACCTACAAAAACACTTTAATGCTGCTCCAAAGCTTCAAACTTACATGCTCTTGAAACTTGAATGCTCTTTGTGAGAACTTTCTTGAAGACTCTTGATACTTGATGCTTGAAATGCTTGCCAAAAGTGCTTAAATATTGATAAAAATGACTTAGAAGCTTGATTTTATAGGCATCAACACCTAATTGACTATTATTTAGATCGAAAAGGCCGACATTCACCAATTTTTTTAATTAACTTGATGAATTCCTGCTCAAAATTGAAAAAGGCCCCAAAAGGGACTCATTCGCCCCCCTTGGAAAATGGGTCCCACCTAAGGGGACTCATTCACCCAAGGTGGCGAATGAGTCCCACCTTAAATTTTTGAGGTGGGTTTTTGAATCTTTCAAGATTTTGATAGATTTTAAATGATTTTTGAAATCCTTGATCATTTCCAAATATGGATAGATCCATTCTATTTGTTTATAAAATTTCTAGTTGATAGAATTTCATGTGGAGATTTCCCATATTACTATTTGGGAATCCCCTTCTTTATCTATTTAGCCCAATTTGTTCGAATCATAAATCTTAAGGACTTCAAGAAGGAAAACAAATTCTTCTTTATTTTTTGTGTCATCAAATAAAAAAATTCAATAGGCCCAAAGGAGGATTCTATAATCATTTCTCAATAAACACCCAACTCTAAAAACCTTGGGTTTACCTAATAATATAACCTCGTATCATTCATTCTTGACTTCGTGCTCCTTATATGTTGGATATTTCTAGTCAATCTTCTTGATGTGATATTGAATTGTATATCAATTTAATATAGTTGTTAAAAATGAAAATGAAAATTCACCAATTTCAATTAAAAACATGAAAATAATCATTTAAATTCTTCAAAACATGAAAATAATAATTCAAACTATCAAATTCAATTAAAAAATATGCAAAATTAATATTTAATGTTAATATTGAGCTTGTTCATCTAGATCTAGAGGGTTCATTTAAGGAGTGTTGGTATGTTTATTTTCGTATGCATTGTGATTTAATTCATGATGTTGAGTTTACGAGATGTTATTGGGCTTATTCCCTTTGGTTTGGGAATGGATTTGGTTTGATCTTCCTTTGGTTTGAGATGCATTCATATTGATTACAATTATATGTGGTTAATTCTATTCTCTTTGGGGATTTATGGAGGATATCATACTTATCATAGCATAGCATTTAGAGGTGTGTGTAGAAGGACATTCTACAAGTTTTTATTTCTAGGTTCTCTCTTTGATCTTGTTCTTCTTCCTAGATATGCGTATTCACATGACATTGGAGTTTGGATTTATGTGGATTTATGGTGATCACTATGTTTGTGGTCATGTTTTGTTCACAATTCTTTGGTGGTAACATGGAGGTTCCTTGATAATTTTCCTTTGCTAGGTGTGAAGAACATGGGAGAGCTATGGGTGAGAGATTCATTACAATATATTGGTTTGTAAGTTTTGCATATCTCCGTGGATGTTTCGTGGTACTACATGGTGCTGGTTACAATCTTTATTTGATACTATTGGTGAATATTTGGATGCCTTGATCATTTTCAAATTTGAAATTACCTATGTAATGGGAGCTCCTAGATGCATATGTTCTTCATTGACAAGTTTTTCTCTTGGAGCTTATGATTTCATATTTGGCTCATATATGTTGATGGAATAAGGTTCAATTTTTATGATTTTTACACCTTTGAGGTATGGTTTATTGGATGTGTTAGTATTTTCTATGGGTTCTATTTCAGCTATGATGATTATTTCTTGGAAACCATTGATTCATATTTGTTACCTGTGGATTGATTTTGTGTGTGGTGGGATATTAGTTGGAGGCAAGGTTTATGATTCTATGTGATAGTTATTGTGGCATCTCTTTGGATGGATTCTTATATTTATGCATTGGTGTGATGGATGATGAGAGAATTAATGCTTGATATGGTGGTTACCTTGTTTCTTGTTTCATGTGTTGATGGAGAACATGGAGCACTTTGATTCCTTGATGGTATATGTGGATATAGGTATTTTTCCCTTGTTCATGTTTGAGTTTACTTATTACCCCTTATTTAATGTAGAAAACAAGTGGAGAATGTTAGTAAAATGTGTGTTGTACACCTTGCATAATGCTATAATGTAACTTATTATTATTTGTGGTGCACCTAGGGGACTTATGGATGCATGCATCACATGGGCTTAATATTATTGGGGCCACTCTATGTGTTGTATGTAACATTGGATTAAATATTTAATGTGGGATTGAACATTAGGAAAATATTTAATGTTGGGAAAACATAGTACTAAAAAGTAAATGATGGGGGAAATGGTTTTGTACGCTCATGATATTATTCATATGGTTTATGTAATACCACTTGGTGGTTTTGTGAAAGCTTATGTCTATAAAATTAAGCACATGGGTGGTTTTCGAAGGTTGGTTTATTGGCTAATTTGGATAAGGGGTCGAGAGGATCTCTTGGTTACATTTGTGAGGGTTTGAAGTATGACATGAAATGTGAGGTTATATGATTGTTCACATGGAGTGCATGTTGAGAGCTTATGTTTCATAAGTGTTCATGGAAAATCTAAGGATGTCTTGTAATGATTTTTTGTTGAATAATACATGAGTGACAAATTATTTTGGAGGTTGGGGTTTTTCCCTCTTTAGGGTTTTTCCACAGTATATCTTGTGTCACATTTGATGGTATGTATTCTATTATTTTTAATATGAATTATGAATAATTTTTTACATATATTTATCCATTTGGGTTATATGGAAATTTTCATAGATGGATGGAAATTTCCTAACAAGGCAGGTAGGTAGAAGTACAAAGTGAAGGAGTGATAAAGTGAGAGATAGGGATGAAGAAAGGGATAGTTAGTGAGTGGAGAGATATAGAGAGGTGAGGTAGAGAGAATAAAAGAGGAAGATAGAGATAAGTAGAGAGTATGAGAGAGAGGGTGGGAGGGAGAGGTAGAGAGGGGAGAGATATAGAGAGGTGAGATAGAGAGAATAAGAGAGGGAGAGAGATAGGGGTAGGGAGGAAGGGAGAGATAAAGAGGGGAGAGAGAGGTAGGTATATCCTCAATCCTCCATAATGAGACCTAAACACTAAACCCTAAACCATAATCCATAAAATCTAAACACTATATGCTAACCCCTAAATTAAAGACCCTAAACCATAAAAACTAGGTCCTAAACCTTAAGCCATAAACCCTAAACACTATACTCTAAACCATACACCCTAGGCTCTAAACCCTAAAATATAGGCCCTAAACCTTAAATTATATTCACTAAACTCTAAAACATAACATTAATAATTTAACAATAAAACCAAAATGATTAAATTTAATCTCTAAACCCTCTATCATAAACCATAAACCCTAAAAGATAAATGATTTAGAGAGATAGGGAGAGAAATATGGATAGGTGAAATAGAGAGGAAAAGAGCCTGAGAGAGGGATGGAGGGAGAGAGAGGTAGAGAGAGTGAGGGAGGGAAGGAGGGAGAGTTAGTGAGGGGAGAGAGATAGAGAGGTGAGAGAGAGAGGAGGGAGGGAGGCAGATAGGTGAGAGAGAGAAGAAGAAAGGGAGAGAGAGGGGTAGGGAGCTAGGGAATGAGAGGTAGAGAGAGGGGAGAGAGAGGGGAGAGAGAGGTAGGTGCCAACATAAACCTTAAACCCTAATCCAGAAGTTTTAAACACTATATGCTAAACCTGAAACCCTAAATCCTAGGCCATAAACACTAAACCATGAATTATTTAGAGAGAGAGGAAGAGAGGGAGAGGGAGAGAGAATAATAGAGGGGTAGGGAGGGATGGAGGGAGAGGTATATAAAGGAGGGAGGGAGAGGTACATAGGGGAGAGAGAGGTGAGAGAGGTAGGTATCCCTCAACCCTCCATCACAAACCCTAAATACTAGGCCCTAGAAACCCTAAACCCTAAACCCTAAACCCTAAGCCCTAAACTCTAAATGCTATATGCTAAACCCTAAATTGTAAACCCTAAAACTTATGCTCTAAACCCTACACCTTAGGCCCTAAAACCTAACACTAAAGCTTAAACCCTAAAACCTAACATTGATAATTTTTAACCCTAAAAACTTGAGAAAAAAATTAATCTCTAAACCCTTAATGCTAAACCCTCCATCATAAACCTTAAAATATAAATCCTAAAACCTAAACCCTAAACCCTAGAACTTAAACGTGATTTGCTAAACCCTAAAACCTATCCCTCCCTCCACTCTCCTTCCCTCTCTACTCTCTATCCCCCAAATCCTTTTGTCTACCTACCTATCCATCCATCACTCCCTACCACTCTCTCTACACCTCTCTCTCCCTACATTTCTTATTACCTCTCTACTCTCTATCTCTCCTCTCTCTACAATCCTTCCATGTCTTCTTATTTTTATCTCCACTCTCCCCCCTCTCTCTCTATCTCACCTCTCCATTTCCTCTCTCTCTCTCTCTCTCTCTCTCTCCCATTTCCTCTATAATGATCTCTATCCCACTTCTCTCTCCCTCTCTTTGTTCATCCATCCATTCATCTGTCTCTACTTCTCTCTATCTCCCTCCCTCCCTCCTTCATTCTCTACATCTCTTTAGCTCTTCTCACCATCTCTTTCTACCTCTCTCTATCCCACTCTCCTTCCTTATCTAATTCTATCTCACCCCCTCCTCTCTCTCTCTCCCTACCTCTCACTCCCTCCATCCCTCTCTCTCTCTCCCTCCCTCTCTCCTTACCTCTCTACTTCTCTCTATCTCCTCTCTCCCTCTCTCTCTCCCTCCTTATCTAATCTATATCTCCCAATTCCTCTCTCTACCTACCTCTCCATCCATCACTACCTACCACACTCTCTGTATACCTATTTATCTCACCTATCTCTCCCTCCCTCCCTACCTCTCCGTCCCTCCGTCCCTCCCTCATACCCTCTCTACTTCACTCTATATCTCCTCTCACTCTCTACCCCTCCTTCCATCTCTACTTATATTTATTTCCCCATCTCTCTCTACCTAAATTTCCCTCCATCAATTTCTCACTTTGTTTCTATATCACCTCTCTCTCTTTCTCTCCTTCCCTCTTTACTTCTCTCTATCTCCCCTCTCCCTCTCTCTACCTATCTCTCCCTCCATCACTACCTAATACTCTCTCTATTTCTCACTATCTTGTATCTCTCTCACATCCCTCTCCCTCTCCCTCTCCCTCTCCCTCTCTCCTTTCCTCTCTAATCTCCATCTCCCCAATCCCTCTCTCTACCTACCTTTCCATCCGTCACTCACTTCCACTCTCTCTCTACACCTCTCTATCTCACCTCTCTCTCCCTCCATTTTTCATTCCCTCTACTTCTCTCTATTTTTCCTCTCTCTACCCACCTTCCCTCTCTACTTTTTTTTATCTCCCATCTCCCTCTCTCTACCTACATCTCTCTCTCCTATGTCCCCCTCCCTACCTCTTTCCCTCTCTACTCTCTATCTCTCCTCTCAATCCCTCTACCTCTCTCATGCTCTCTCTCCCTCTTTCTCTCTCTCTCTCTCTCTATCTCAACATTCTCTCTCCCTCCCTCTCACTCTCTACTCTCTATCTCACCATTATATCTCTCTCTAATTCTCTTCATGTCACCAATCCCTCTTTACCTCTCCCTCCCACCCCCTCTCTCCCACTTACCTCCTCTCTCTCTCCCTCGAACCTCCCCTCTCTCTCCCCTTCCCTCTCTAATTCTCTCTCCCTCACACACAAATAGACACACACACACATAGACACACCTCTATCTCCCTCCATACCTCTCCCTCCCTCCTTCCTTCCCTCTCTACTTCTCTATATCTCTCCTTTCCCTCCCTCTCTATCTCTATCTACCTAACCCTCTCTCTCTCTCTCTCTCTCTCTCTCCCTTTTTAATTCCCTCTATATTTCTCTCAATCTCACCATTCTCTCTCCCTCTCTCCCTCTCTCTTTGTCACTTCCTCCTCCTCCTCTCTCTCTAATTTTCTCTATCTCATCTATATATATTTACCTCTCCCTCCATCCCCTCTCTCTCCCACCCTCCCTCCTTCAATCTCTCTCTACTCTCTATCTCACCTATCCCTCTTTACCTCTCCCTCTCTCTCTCCTTCCTTCCCTCTCTCTACTTCTATCTATCTCACCTATCCCTCTCTACCACTCCCTCCATCCCTCATCCCTCTCTCTCTCTCATTCCCTCTCTACTTCTCTCCATTCTCTCTCCATCTCTCTCCCTTCTTCCCTTTCTACTTCTCTCTCTACCTCTCCCTCCCTCCCCCTCTTTCTATATCTCACTGCCTCCCTCCATCTCTCTCACCTCTCTCTCCCTCTCTCCCTACCTCTCCCTCTCTACTTCTCTCTATCTCCCCTCTTCCTCTCTCTTCATAACTCTCCCTCCATCACTCCCTACCACTCTCTCTTTATTTCTCTCTATGCGACCTCTCTCTCCCTCCATATCTTGTAATGTCCCCTTCTAGTTGACATTGAAATATCAACAGGATTAGCCTATTAGCATCTCTCATAGGCTAATAAGGCATGGTGAGTGAGTCATTTGGTAGACACTCGGTGATTATTTGGCTTAGTGTTTGATTAAATTGAGGTTTTCCATTGATATCATTATTAATTCTATTTATGGAAACCTTATGTTATAATTTGATGTTGAGATGCTCTTTATTAATTATATTATATTTTCATATTTTATAAAGTGAAAATAATAAAATATAGTGGAATCTTCTAGAAGTCAAAATATAATATTATTTTATTTGGGCCGACCTCTAGAGGAAGGGCATAAAAATACATTGAGGTTTCATTCTTGAGTATCCAAATTTGATGTTGATGATTGGTGATTTATTCTTGAGCATTTGTGGAGCCAAGTGGTCTGCAGATAATCAATTGATCTTTGGGAATGATAACTCCCATCGATTGCATAGCTGAGGGAGTGAAATATCTCTTGAAGGGTTGCTGATTGGAGGTGATATTTCAGTCACTTCATTGGGAAAAATTTGTGGCCAAGGGCCAATTTTGAAGACTACAATTATGGGAGATGATTTGCATTGAAGAATAGTATTTGTAGCATCGATTATTTGAAGGGACAAGATTGATTTCAATTGAGGAAATTCTAGAGCTAAGTCCAAAGAAAAAAAGGGATGCCATTGGAGACCTCTTTTCATTCATGGGAGCTCATAAACCGATCGATTCTTCTTGGAGATAGGAGTGCTTGATCTCTTGGTCATTGCTGATGATGTTTGGAGTTAGTGGAGGCTTGTAAAAATTGAATATTATTTTATTTATCCATTCATATCAGAACAGGGGTGATTAATTCAGAATTTCATTTTGGCTTCTTAAGGTCTTCAAACACCCAAGATATTGCTTGCTTCTTCATTGGGGATTCAAGGTGCCATCAAGCTACAGGTTCTTTGTGTCATTTCATGCTATTTCATGTCATTTAGTTGCATTTAGAAGGTACTGCTGTAGGTGAAATTCCATATCAGATTCAAGCATTCTATCATATGTATGTAAGCCAAGATTCTTGGCATTTCATCTCATTGACATTGTAAAAATATTGCATTATCAGTAATACATTTGAAGTTGGGAGTTCTCTATTTGAATCTAATGCATATGCAATGTGTAAGAGGATGTATGCCAACTATTTGACATAACGTCTAAAGGTTGTAACTGCATATTTAGTTCATGTAACTTCATCTATTGTAATTGAAAAGACAAAGGAAATCTACATTGCATTTAGGACCTTGTATAATCATCATAGAAGTCATTTGCAAGTATCATATGCATTGGAAATCATTTGAAAAACATTTATATTAGATTGAAATATCCAGACCAGCATACCACAACTTTGAAACCAAATTCTTTGATGAAATTACAAACTATTATTTGGGAAAATTGAGATCAGTCTGAGCAAGGCTCATTACAGTGGTATCAGAGCGGTTTCTTGCCATCCTTTGGGTTAGAATTTGGCTTCATTTATGCAACAAAGTGACAGGACCAAGAGGTATACAACTAGAGAAGAAAGGAAACAAAAGAATTGGCCACCACACCTTGAACAAGACACCTTATCAGTAGTTGTTGCAGCAAGACATCAAGAGAATGGTGGTACTATGGAGGAAAGGAGAGAAGGTAGCCCTCCTAGGAATGAAAGGATAAATGTGGATAGGGGTGAAGAAATCTTTGAAAGAATGGCCCAAGCATTTGAAGGATTCACAACCACTTTGCAAAAACAAATTCAAAAAAATAAAGCTATTGTGGAAAACAGAGTAAGAAGTAACATGGATCAAGATGATGACAGGAGTGTAGTAGGTTCAAGGAGAGTAAAAAGAGCATCTTCTCGCACTACTAATAGGCCAACTCGACCCAATTTCTTGAGGGAAGAACAAGCAGTAGAAGAGAATGTTGAAGAGGTGGAGGAACCCACTTTTGTTGATGCTTTCATGGCTACTCATGATGAATGGAAGTTATTGACATCAGAGACACGAGAGCTCATGCATTTTGATTGATTTGTGCAAACAAGAATGGACTACCATAGGTCTTGATAGGAGAGGAGACCTCAAAATCAGAACAAGGATGTCAAGCAAGAAACTAATAAGCTTACATTACCCATGTTTGATGGTAGTGGAAAGACTACAACACAATCATGGATTCATAAGTTAGACACCTTCTTGGCTCTTCGACCCATGAAAAAAGAGGAGGCCATCAAATATGCCACTTTGCATTTGGAGGGTGCATCACACAAATGGTGGTATCATGGGTTAGTTACATTGCAACAAAATCAGATCACATCCTAGCAAGAGTTTGTGGATAGATTGGTTGAATGCTTTGATAGGAAGGATCCTGAATCATACTTTAGAGATTTAGCCCATTTCAAGAAATTTGGGAGTTTGGAGAACTATATTGGTGACTTTCAGGAATTATCAGTGATGGTTCCTAACATTTTAGAGAGGCGACTAGTGGTGCTATTCATTGAGGGTTTATTGGAACCTATGAGAGGCTGGGTCAAAGACTTCAATCCATCCACACTTCAGGAAGCAATGAAGAAGGCTAGAAGCATGGAGCTAGCAGCCCCTCAGAGCAAGTATTCATCCAGGTGATCATCTTCTTTCTGAGACAACAAGTGTTTCTCTAAGAAGAAGGATAAACCAGATTCTAAGGGCAAATCAGTGGCACCTCTAGATCGAGATACATTCAATGATCTGCACAAAAAGAAGCTGTGTTTCTACTGTAAGGGGCCCTATGATGCGAACCATGATTTCCCTTTAAGACCTAAGGGGAAAGCTCATAGAGTAATGTGGGCATATTATGAGGATTCAGAGTCAAAGAAATCAGATCAGCAATCTGATTCTGAGGATTTAGGGAATGAGCATGAGGAAGAAAAGCATGGAAGTGAAGGAGAACATGAAGAATTAGCAAGAAAACATGATGCACACATTACTAGCATCCAACAGGAGGGATCATTTAGGATGTGTGGAGTTCTAGCAGGGCAAAAGATCATCACTCTTCTTGACACAGAAGCGACACATAACTTCATTGATGCTCGATTGGTTGAGAGGCGTGGTATCAGGACTACGAAATTTGAGGGGATAAGAGTTAAGGTTGCAGATGGTTGTACCCTCAAGTGTGATAGGAGAATTCCAGATTTTTCCATGTGCTTGAACAACTATGAGTTCAAGAAGGACTTGTATGTGGTAAATATGGAAGATACTAATAGGGTTCTTGGCATGAGATGGCTACATGATATTGGGAAATTTACTCTTGATCTCAGAGAGATGGAGATTTCATTCTAGGTAGATGGGAAGAATCATGTTCTTAAGGCTATCTGAGACTCCAGTTTTAGGATGATTTCATTTAGGAGGATGGAGAGGCTTGTGAGACAAGACATGGTGGAGTGGGAAGCAAAATGTGTATTAATTCCTAAACAAGGAGAACAAAAGAAGCTAGAATACCATCTAGATATCTAGGAGTTAAGGATTAAGCACACGAAGGTATTTAGTGAGATACCTCCAGGAAGACCTCTAGATAGAGGGATTGAGCATATTATTGAGTTGGAGGAGGGCGCCAAGCCCATGATAGTTACTCCTTACAGACACCCCAAGTGACTCAAGGATGATATTGAGAAGATGATTAAGGAGTTGCTGGCCATGGGGCACATCAGACCAAGTAAGTCTCCCTTTGCATCATCGGTAGTGTTGGTTAAAAAAAAGGATGGTACATTACAGATGTGTATTGATTACAGTCTCTTGAACAAGAGAACAATTAAGAACATGTATCCCATCCCTAGAATTGATGAGTTAATAGATGAGTTACATGGTGCCCATTTCTTCTCTAAGATTGATCTGAGGTCAGGATATCATCAGATTCATGTCAGGGAATAGGACATTGAGAAGACCGCATTCAGGTGTCATTGCGGGCATTTTGAGTTTCTGGTTATGCCATTTGGGCTAACCAATGCTCCAACAAAATTTTAGTCCACAATGAATAGGGTCTTCCATTCATAGTTGAAGAGGTATGTGTTGGTATTCTTTGATGATATCTTGGTGTATAGTAAAACATGGGATGATCACATTGCACATCTTGATACAATATTGGGCATTCTTGGAGAGGAGTCCTTGTATGCTAAGGAATCCAAGTGTGATTTGGGGATGACAGAGTTATTATATCTTGGTCACATGATCAGTGCAGAGGGAGTTCATATGGATCCAAAGAAGATTAAGGCTATTATTGAATGGCCTACACCAGAGAGTCTCACTCAACTTAGAGGATTTTTGGGGTTGTGTAGATTTTATCATAGATTTGTTAATGGTTATTCACGCCATGCAGCTCTGCTCATAGTCTTGAAAAAGAAAGGGGCATTAGTTTGGACTCTAGAGGTGTGGTATTGCTTTGAGATGTTCAAATGGATCATGACTACTTGCCCAGTGCTTGCTTTGCTAGATTTTTCTAAGCCCTTTGAGGTATAGTGTGATGCTTTAGGTGAGGGGATAGGTGTGGTCCTCATGCAGGAAAAACATCCAATTGCTTTCAAGAGTCATAAGATTCATGGTCCAAAGAGAGGATACAACATATATGATAAGGAGATGTTGGCCATTATGCATGCATTGGCCAAATTCAGACAATATTTGGTGGGCAACAAATTTATAGTAAAGATAGACCACAAAAAATTGAGACACTTTCTTGGGCAATGTGACCTTAATGATCATCAACAGAAATGGGTGAGCAAGCTACAATCATATGACTTTGAAATTTCCTTTGTCAAAGGAACACAAAATGTTGTTGCTGATGCATTATCACGTCGCCCACACTTGAGTTCCATGGCTAGGATTGGAGGCACCTGATAGTGGTAGAGTATGCTAAGGATAGTTGGGCTACAAGGATTTTTGAGGGATCAATCCAAGATGACAGATACATAGTTGTAAATGATCTCATCATTTACTAGGGGAGGATTTACTTGATTCCAAGGTCAGAGATGAAGAACACAATCTTAAGGGCCTTTCATGATGCACCTATGGCAGGACATCCTGGATACTTCAAAACATACAAACAGATATGGGAGAGATTTACCTGGAAGGGCCTTAAATCAGATGTTCTACAGTATGTCAGAGAATGTCTTGTTTGTCAAAAAAATAAACAGGAGCACACACACCCTGCAGGCTTACTTCAGCCACTTCCAATTCCAGAAGGGAATTGGGAGTGTTTGTCAATGGACTTCATCACTGGCTTGCTAAAAGCCCAGGGGCGAGACTGCATTTATGTCATTGTGGATTGTTTGACTAATTATGCACATTTCTTTCCAATCACATCTACGTATTCAACTATTCAGGTTGCAGAGTTATTCTTCCATGAGGTATTCAGATTGCATTGTTTTCCTCAGAGCATCAGCAGTGATAGAGATAGCCTGTTCATGAGTCATTTTTGGTAGGAGCTTTTTAGGCTATATGGGATAGAGCTCACTTTGAGTACTAGTTACCACCCGCAGACCAATGGCCAGACAGAGATAGTGAATAAGTGGGTGGAAGGGTACCTCGGGAATTACATCGCAGGACACAAGAAGGGGTGGGTTAAGTGGTTATACCTTTGTGAGTATTGTTATAATACCACTTACCATCTCTCCATTCAAATGACACCATTCATGGCCTTGGATGGGTATGATGCATTGAGCTTTCTAGATCTTTTGTTAAGTGACAGGCGTGTGCCTAGTGCTGGTGATCTCTTATAGGATAACCAGGATATTATGAGAGCTCTATGAGAAAATATACAAAGGGCACATAACCAATAGAAACAATATGCAGATCAAAAGAGGGTTGAGTACTCCTTTGAGGTTGGTGATATGGTGTACTTAATGTTGCAGCCATATAGATAGTCCTCTCTTAAGAGGAGTGGTACAAAGAAACTTAAGCCACGTTACTATGGTCCGTTCAGGATTATTAGGAGAGTGGGAGAGGTGGCTTATGAGCTAGAGTTTCCAGCTGACTGCAGAGTGCATAGTGTGTTTCATGTGTCATGCCTCAAGAGGGTATTAGGACATCATGTAGCTCTCTCCATGACTTTTCCCCCATTGGATGAAGAGGGGAAATTGATTTTGGTGCCAGAGGCTATTTTGGATGTTCGGGAGAGGACCTTGTGGAAATGAGTCATCAGGGAGTACTTGATCAAATGGAGAGACTTACCAGTTGAGGATGCGACATGGGAGAGCGAGGAGATATTACAACATCTTGAGTTGAGATTGCTTGGGTACAAGCAATTTTAGGAGGGGTGAACTATAATGTCCCCTTCTAGTTGACATTGACATATCAGTAAGATTAGCCTATTAGCAACTCTCGTAGGCTAATAAGGCATGGTGAGAGAGTCATTCGACAGACACTCGGTGATTATTTGGCTCAGTGTTTGATTAAATTGAGGTTTTCCATTGATATCATTATTATTTCTATTTATGGAAACCTTATGTTATAATTTGATGTTGAGATGCACTTTATTAATTATATTATATTTTCATATTTTATAAAGTGCAAATAATAAAATATAGTGGAATATTCTAGAAGTCAAAATATAATATTATTTTATTTGGGCCGACCTCTAGAGGAAGGGCATAAAAAGGCATTGAGGCTTCATTCTTGAGTATCCAAATTTGATGTTGATGATTGGTGATTTCTTCTTGAGCATTTGTGGAGCCAAGTGGTCTGTAGATAATCAATTGATCTTTGGGAATGATAACTCCCATCGATTTCATAATTGAGGGAGTGAAATATCTCTTGAAGGGTTGCTGATTGGAGGTGATATTTAGTCACTTCATTGGGAAAAATTTATAGCCAAGGGCCAATTTTGAAGACTACAATTATGGGAGACGATTTGCATTGAAGAATAGTATTTTTGGCATCGATTATTTGAAGGGAGAGGACATATTTCAATTGAGGAAATTCTAGAGCTAAGATTGAAGCAAAATAGGGACGCTAGTGGAGACCTCTTTTCATTCATGGGAGCTCATAAACCCATCGATTCTTCTTGGAGATAGGAGCGCTTGATCTCTTGGTCATTGCTGATGATGTTTGGAGTTAGTGGAGGCTTGTAAACATTGAATATTATTTTATTTCTCCATTCATATCAGATTAGGGGTGATTACTTCAGAAATTTGTTTTGGCTTCTTAAGGTCTTCAAACACCCAAGATATTGCTTGCTTCTTCATTGGGGATTCAAGGCACCATCAAGCTACAGGTTCTTTGTGTTATTTCATGCTATTTCATTTCATTTAGTTGCATTTAGAAGGTACTGCTATAGGTGAAAGTCCATATCAGATTCAGGCATTGTGTCATATGTATGTAAGCCAAGAGTCTTGGCGTTTCATCTCATTGACATTGTAAAAAGATTGCATTATTAGTAATACATTTGAAGTTGGGAGTTCTCTATTTGAATCTAATGCATATGCAATGTGTAAGAGGATGTATGCCAACTATTTTACATAATGTCTAAAGGCTGTAGCTTCATATTTAGTTCATGTAACTTCATCTATTGCAATTGAAAAGACAAAAGAAATCTGCATTGCATTTAGGACCTTGTATAATCATCATAGAAGTCATTTGCAAGTATCATATGCATTGGAAATCATTTGAAAAAACATTTATATCAGATTGAAATACCCAGACCAACATACCACAACTTTGAAACCAAAGTGAGAGAATGAGATTAAGAGGAAAGAAAAGTAAATGCGAATACGATAAAAGAAATGTATTATCACCAAGGTGACGAAGATGATCTTGTAGAATGCTCTCCTCGCCAACTTGTTCCACACACTCTCCACCTACACACAAGGAAGGGAGAAATTGTTGGGGCTGTATAGGGGCCTACCTCAGTCAGACCCCCGTCTTGGTGTTTCCACCTCCACGGACAACCAAGTTTGGAATAGTATAGATAAATGATAAAGGAAAGAACTACAAGCTATGTACGCAAGAAACACTACAAAATAGTAAGTGCTTACCCAATCAAAAGAAAAAGGAGAGAAGGGAGGAGATTTACCGCCTCCATCCAAAGTGCTCAAGGCTTGTGGAGGAGTGAATGAGAGGGACTCAAGCCTATGTTGCCATAGTGTATGTCCTTTTCTCACCCTGTTGGAGTGACAAAGTGTTGAGTTGCTGCAATGGAGTGAAGGATACTGCTACAAAGCTTGGAAATGGATGCAAAATGGTGGAGAAAATGCTCAAGTTATCTTGCAAAATTCTCTCAAACTTTTTCTTGAAAAAAGATAAGGATGGAAGAGTGAATAATATGAAGAGATGGATGAAAAACGGCCATATTCAGGTCTACCAGTCGAAGAGGGGTGTTACTCTTTGACTTCCAATTAAAAATGTAACACCTCTGTAGTCTCAGGTGTAGGAATCTGCCAGGGACATAAGCGCACTGTGCAAATGTTCGTGCCTCACGTGGGTGTCCCTGATAGAAATGCCCCCATCGACACACAAACCAGGTGCCAAGTGGAATGCAAGCAACAAGCTTAAGTGGAATTAAAACTTCACTTTTGATTTTCTAAGGTGTTAAAGGGAAAAAAGGGGATTTTCACTAAGGGTGCAAATTCACGTTAATACATTTTTCCCCCACTTTAGCAAGCACAAGTACTGATGAGTGCTTCGGTAAATTAGAGTAGTAAGGAAGAAACAGAGTAGGAGATGTATATCTAAACTAACGATGAAGCAAAGCATGGTCTGGAAAATCCGAAAGTGTAGGAGAGGACTTCATAGTTCCACATAACTACAAAGTTGGAGTACGAAAGTACCTTACAGGCTCATGGTCTTGCAAGGGGGGTTATCCTTCAAGAACTCTCACATGAAGGAAACTAGGAAAAGTGCCTTACAGAACTGTAGGCCTGCAAGAAAGGTATCCCTCAAGAACTCTCACATGAGGGAGACCAAGTGAAGTACCTTATAGACCCATAGACCTCCAAGGAAGGTGTCCCCCAAGAACTCTCACATGGAGGAAACCGAGCAGAGGAGACTCTATAGAGCTAGAGATGGCGCAATATTTACTCATAGATAGAACACATCAGGAAGCGGCTATGTAGGCTAGTGAACGGACAATCACACAAAACATCGCTAAGTTGTAAGAATTTCAAAGGGGTCCCTCGGGAAC
This sequence comes from Sequoiadendron giganteum, assembly GCA_007115665.2. Classification (NCBI taxonomy): domain Eukaryota; kingdom Viridiplantae; phylum Streptophyta; class Pinopsida; order Cupressales; family Cupressaceae; genus Sequoiadendron; species Sequoiadendron giganteum. The sequence continues at coordinate 74,550,159 of CM021100.1, forward strand.
CCTTCAAAAGGAAGGAGGGTCCACTCAAGGGACGCGCTATTTCAAAAGTAAGGTCTAGTTGGCCTACCCCCAAGCTAGATGTAAGGATGCAAAGATAGTCTAGTCGGGCTACTCCCAAGCTAGATGCCATAGAAATTTTATTAGAACTTTTGAATGGGTCCCTTGGGAACCCGAAGTGAAGAGTTGGCATCCAATCAAGGGACACACTATCCAAAAGCTTAGTGTCTTCCTTTTCGAGTCGATTCGTCATCAAGGAATCCTTTTGAAAGATGTTCACTTCATCAAGGAATTCGAAAGGAAGGAGATGTGCTCATACGAGGGGAAGACTAAGACCATTCCCACTTCAGAGGAGGATTTCCAAGTCCTTTCTTTATGAAACCGCGATGAAGGAAACACGTTCCAGTAGGGTTCTAAGTTGATAATGCAATTCTAACGAGAAAGTGAGTAATGAATCTTTGGGAAAAGATTCGTTCGGCCACAAATACATTTTATAAAATCCAAGTGATGTAGAAGGTGAATTTTCACACATGCAAGGGACAACTCAAGAAAAGACAAGAGAAAGATTAAGTGAAAAGATAAAGAAAATAGACCACACACAGAGGGCACATGGGCATCTGGTTATGCGGGGTCAGATCCACTTTCATTTATATAAATGTAGGTAACCATGGTAAGAGGCGAACAATCACGAATCTCCAACCAGATTAGGAAGAATATACGAAAGACAAAGTAAAATAAAAATCGGGTCAACATGGAAGGAGGCCTAAATGCTCCCGACGCTTTGCATCCTCCCCAATTTACTGAAAGTGAATCACAAACATGGAAAAATGATGACACATATAGATGAAGTTTTACAACACACACACCACACCTGTATCCAAGCACCAAGAGGGCTGATGTGGGTCATCCAGGCACATAGAGCACTGTCATGGGGAACACATGTCACAACACGCACACACATATAAATTAAAGATTAAGAAGATGCTCTCCCCCTAACACTGGTGAACCTAGAGTTCATCAACATCCCACTCTAGATCATCGTAGAAAGGAAGATGAGCCTACAATGGTGTAATGTTAAGGGGAGGATCTTTCGATCCTCCCGCAACAAGAGCTAAGGCAGAGGGACCTGTAAGGTCTCTGTTACTCAGTTCTTGTGGGTCCAAGGTCAACAACCTTGCAAAGATCGTTGATAAAGCTGAAACTTCATCCAGCGAGTTGAACATGCACTTGATAGGAGTGCCATGTTTTACCTTGGTAGACAGAGTAGTTTGCACCTAAGGTTCACTGCTAGGCTCACCAAGGAACTCAAGAGCAGTGATGAACTTAGGAGAATTGATGAACTTGGGGGAGGTTGGAGCTCATTCCATTACTAGGACATAACAAGTTAGTGTGGGGCAACCTTTCAAGGAAGGTGGGCTCTTCTTTCATCCTCCATCATTGGAGGGACCACACTCTACCTTCGTCTTTGTCAGAGGAGGTGAACTCCCCATAGACAAAGCAAGGATCAAGGGAGAAGATGAAAGAACCACAACGAATATGACCAAAGTGTTCACCATATCCACGGGCTTTGGGAAAGGCAAGACATCCGAGATGGAAGTCAACAAGGGTGGCTCCACAGAAGGAGCGATAGACACTTGCACCTTTCCAAGTGCAGGTGCACTCACAGTAGGAGTCAAAAGAAATTTAGAATGAGGTTGAACAGAGATGGAAGGGGGGAGAGAAGAAGACACAATAGGAGATGAGGTCTTCTCCTCCTCCTTCTTCTACAAGGAGGCTTGCTTGGCTAGGAGAGCCTTTCGCTGGTGCTTACGCTCGCCCGCAAGGCGGTTTCTATGGC